>CM067357.1:24475899-24519769 GCA_034190875.2 Urechis unicinctus
TGCAGCCTGCAATAGCTCATGCTTATTAACATTCCGGCGGAATAGAAACAATTGAGCAGTTTATAATTGATTTGAACCATTCACAAGATAAAAGCGTGAAACCTCGTCAAATTCATTTGACCGGCGAAACCAGTGATGCACAAAGTCGAGTAACGTACATACACTGCAATTGGCGACGATAAGATACACATAATAGAACAATGATCATATAATATGCATTTCACTGCGACAGCGTAAGAAGTGCTGGTGCTTTAAATGTTTGCATCTGCCCGTTAGGTTGGCATGCCAAAATGAATGCATAGTTTATCTGTACTTTCAGAGAATGGCAGTAGTGAATCGATCTGAAAGGTCATATAACATGCTTGCAGTGGGTTTTGACAAAGGTCACTACAAAGTGCTGTGTCAATGAGCGGTTTTTGAAACATTTTAGGGAGATGCATGGCATTTGGTTCCGGTTCCATCGAACGCGCAGTTAATATATTTCCGCGCTGATACATATCTACGCAGATTACCATGCTCACCATTTATTTCATGCTTAAAAAAGCTATTTGCTGATGCCGAAGATTGTTAATACTGCAGTTATAGTAGACACTATTGTTTTTGGTATGATGCAAACTATGTATCATTATTTTTACCAATACATATACAAGGGCTAAGCAAGGTTTTTTTGTGTATTCACGCCAGCATTTACTGTTTAGAGCTAAGGTAGCATTCAAAGAAAAGCAGACATGGCGGCAAAGGCAATATGCTGACGGTGACAAATAAAATTAGCTGTTTTATGAGTTGTTCGCATGGCGTCAGTAATATATATTGGTGTAACAATCGATACATGAATATTATGACACCATTCAGCATTTCAAAAGCTACTGACTATGCATCAAAATTTGGATTCATTTGGTTCACCAGTGCTTGACGATATGAGCTGGAACTGATAATTTCATTAGGTCTATCAACGGATTGGTGCCGCATTCATACATATGGTTATACAGTAATATTTTAAACGCCTTTTGAAGGTGCAGAAGTAAGCATTGCGTTTCAATGACCTATTAGCGTTCTGATAGATCGACAGGTGCTGCATAAGACACCATGGCTGTTCCGAATTTGCATCGAATTTCCATATGAATGTGCTTCGGCGGCTGAATGATCGATGGTATAATCTGAATGACAAACGATGTGCATATTGGGTTCGTAGGGATACCACAAAGAGAGAAAATTGGCCTATCGAGCCGGATAGATTACATGGACTTACAACAACAATGTTAATGAAATAATTGGTAAAACCAATGTATAAGATGCAAGAAGGTCTAATTGACTGATGAGGCGTATGTTCTATATTGTTGAATAGAAATATATGTATATATATACTTATATTTGAGGTGCCTTCTGTGTTGTATTTGTATGGTATATGTAAATATATATATATATATATATATATATATATATATATATATATATATATATATATATATATATATATATATATATATATATATATATATATATATATATATATATATATATATATATATATATATATTGTCGTCGTGTTCGATGCTGTGGGTTACAGTATCCTATCTTTTGCTTGGCCAGGTTTATACTTATGTTATTTACAAAATGCGATCGATGTTATGGATGACGTTGCTTAAGGTCATGTTGACCCTACCGTTTGAGTTTTTCAGAAATTAGTTTACTTCTTGTTGGGTGGTGATTACGTGTTACGGCCTTACTTCACTATCATTTCATGTTAATGTGCGCCCTGGAAGCGCCTTGTTCTTTTGACACATGTTAGATATAGCAGTCAAGGCTTATACAATGATAAAGAGGCACACCATTCACTCGGCAATAATTCAGCATGTTTAAATTACTAATATTTTCGTCAATTCGAATAGAAGCATATTATCCAACCGATATCTTGATATTGTAAATTAATTTTAGACATCTTATCAACACTACGTATGATAATTTCAACCATGCAAATCAACTGCAATGATGATACTGTTGACCTGTTAAACAATCACCTGCACTTGCGAATGTCACCTAATGTTATTTGCCGAGTGGGGCTCGTCTGCGAATCGTTGCTTTGCTGTAGCTCAAGATGCATTGTGAAACTGCATGATGTTGTCACGTTGTGTTATTCTTCTATGTTCATATTATCTCCGTGAAGACGCATAAAATAATGTATTGCTTAATACGACCGGTTTACATGACCGCATAATATTGCTTAAGAGAGTATGCGAAGGATTATCACATGAGTTTCCATATCTATAATTGCAGAAGTGGGGTATATGATTGCACCAAACGTGAAATACACTAGCTTCTAACGCTTATATAACGCCATAGTTAATTGGCAAACGTTATTTGACATTCTGATTTAGCTAGGGCACCGTTCATCCTTTACTTCCATAATTTTTTTTTTCTGGTTGCGCCATCCATATACAATTTGAATCATTGTTATATAGAGGTTGCCATTGTTATATAGAGAACAGTGTCTAAGTCAATGCGATAAGATAAGCCGATGAATCTTAACACATTATATGTCCTTAAGATCCTACACTCTGCCAGCAGCAAATATTGCAGTATTATTGCGCTCGCTTCGCTATTACCTTGCATGCGCATACACAAAACGAATCTCCTACATCTACAAATCTGGGATTCCCATATAACCTTCAGTTACACTGCACCTTGAATGTAACATGACATTTGTCTTGCTGCGGATTCATGAAACGGGCATCAATAATCCCATTTCGCCGTGTGAGATGGCAACTTCTCGTTGGCTACTTGGCACGTCAGTTTTTGGGTCTAAATCCGCCCTTGATAGTTGTTCATACCTCTCTTACCAGATATAGATATATGTCCTCGCAATTTCAGCATTCGTAACATATATGACTTACTTACTTACAAATTGAATAAACGTACATCATTCAGATATATATTTACCAATAGACTTATTGGTCTAGTCATGGTCGATTGGCAAAGCTTTTGTCCGTTTGGCTGTAAATATGCACCAGCGCACACATAATGCAAATAGATGTGATCCAAGGACCCGGATGTGTTCTTCACAGCGTTGAAGTCAGATATCTACCAACCAGATAATAAACAGCAATCAAGCAGTTATATCACTCATATATTGAAAGCTTTCGACTCGACAACGATACTGCACTTCCATCGAATGAGGTTAAAAGACTGCCTATACACTACGGGGCCATCTCGTGTTGTTACACTTTTGAAAGCTAAATTAGCTCATTTCCAAACACAAGGGTATTTATCTTAAGCAAATTATCTTAAACAATGGGGTAGCTGCTTTATCGTGTAATTATATCCTGGTTATCTGGGTGCTTACGCCTCTATTGATGTTACTGATGTCAGCCACATTTAACAAAACCTGATTATATTCAAAAGCGCTTATCGCTGCTTAAGTGTTTGTACAGCCCACAGTTAATAACACTGGTTCGCAGTATAACAGTCATATTGCTGACCGGTGAGAAAAGTATTATATGTGAACATTTTAAACTATTAAGAGCGCTTTGATTTGTAGTTTTTATTTGCGGTACAATATTGCAATGCAAAACGAAAATTCAGCGTAACAAGGAACGCATATTGCTAGGATTCGTTTGCTCTTTGTTTATTAACCTGGGTGGTAATTATGCATTGCATAGCAATTTTAAAAGAAACACATTGCCATAACAAAATGTGGTTACAAATAGGCATGGATTTGGACATTGCATCAGATCTATGCATTTGTATATACAGCTTATTAGCTATATATCGATCTCTTTAAGCAAAGTGAAGACGTCATGATGACTCGATAAACAATGAAAACATCAACAAAATGCAATAGGTGCTCCTGAGCAAAAATCTTCTACCAAACTTCAGGTTTTTGTCAAACCTGTTTTATATCTACGTAAATTTTGTTTATACGGAGGGAGAAACGCCATTTATCCAACCGACTGGTCGTCATGACGGGAACACTTTATGCATCTCGAATGTAACAGTAAGGTTACGGATTAAATTGATTCATGACATTTATCGGACTGCGGATTCGTGAAACGGGCATACTGAATCTCATTTTGCCGTGTGAGATGGCAACTGGTACATCATCTCGTTTGCTACTTGGCACGGCAGTTTTTGGTTCGCTATCAGCCTTTTATAGATGTTATTACCTCTCTAACCAGATATAGATACATGGCCTCGCACTTTCAGAATTTGTAACATACATGCCTTACTTACTTACAAATTGAATAACCGTGAACAATATTTTTCAGAATGGTCGTTTGGTATTTTGTCCTGTAACACGATATGTCAATCAAGTTGCGCTGTATCAGTTTCATGTGGTTGGTAATATTGCTTGTACATATCTTGCATTCTTATTATACTTTCGCTATATACTTTCGAAATTTAGATATCGATATCGCATGTTGAACTCTCTCTAGGTTGCCCCGAGTGTCAATGTAACAAGCGTGTTTCCAAGCACCATATTAATTGATTTATCGCCTCGTTCCGTTTCGATTTGATTAATGAAGTAATGGATTTCATCGTAAAGTAAAAAAACGTTGACTGGCTGACGAAATTGACAGTGTCCCATACAGCTCTCGCGTACAAAGAATCTCCTTCCTGAGGACAGGAACGGAAGCCATAAACCTCTTTGCTGTAGTATGCGCTGACCCAGTTGAGTTGCGCAAAAAAACAAAGCCGCCATGTTTTGCGAGTTAGCGGCACTATCTTTGTGCTGGTGGGCTAATAAGACGCACAGCATTGTCGTGTTGAACGAATTATTTCGGATTTGATGGAAACCTAACTACACCAGCGTTGCAAATATTCCTACGTATATATATTGCATACAATTATATATAAACAAAAATATAAATGAATAGATATCGCATAAATGAATTTATCGATTGATGTATATCTATGTATATATTTATATATATCCATATATATATATTTTATAGATTAATACTTATATACAGATATATAAACATATATATATACTTATATACAGATATATAAACATATATATATATATATATATATATATATATATATATATGTGTGTGAAGATTAAATATATATATATATATATATACACATGTATATATATAAAAATATATATATGTATATATATATATATATATATATATATATATATATATATATATAATAAGATATATATATACATAAATATGCCATATTTTTATATATGTATTTATCAATTTTATATATAAGTATATATATAAATTTTTTTCAAAAATATATATATATATATATATTTATATATTTATATATATATATATGTATAAATATGTATATATATATGTCTATATATATATTTATATATATATATATATATTTGTAGATTGATACTTATATACAGATATATAAACATAAATACATATATGTCTGCCTTTAATTATAAAAATATATATCTGCATAAGTTAATGTGGTCTAACAGCGTACAAGGGCGACTTTCGTTTTGCTAGGCCTAAACAGTTGCATGCATTGGTAACGTTACGAGATAAATAACGGTTCATCAATATAATATCGATAACATGTCAACTGACTAATGCGAACTCAGATTAAAAATGACCTTCGGGAAATCATCTTGAAGAACAATTTTTGCAACGTGTCAGATATTGATTGATTACTTTACGGAAGCGATAGTAAGGCCACTGGAAACCACACTGAATATGCACATACTACAAGACCGCGGACATAGTGGCGCATGTACAAGGCGATTTTTATCGTGATTGATCAAAGTATATTAAGCTGACGAATTGAGTGCCTCGCAGTATCGGGCATGAAATGTCCCGAATTAAATCAGAAGGCGGCATCTAAGAATAAAATAATGTATCTTACTCTTTGTGTTAGCTTTTATTTCCATAGAGGCATTGTTTACGTGGTTTCTAGACAAAGTAATAGTGATCTACTGGTGAACACACGTAGTCAAATTGCATTACCATAATCCTGCAATTTCTTATTCTATTGGTTAGTATTAGCTAGTAGAAAGAGCGTAGGAGTAGCCTGCCAACGCCCAAGATTCAAGACAATACTCTGGTAGTATTTTACGATTACGCGATTCACCCAAAAGTCAATGAATGGCGCAATATCATTCCAATTCCCAAGGTACTAAACCATTGTGTATGTTTTGTCGAAATGAGGATAAAAAGAGAGACAAAGTACCTCAGAATACGAATTTCACCCGCCTCGAACACAGGGTACATTTTACCTGAACATGCCTTTACTGTCGCATGGTGTGGCGATAAAGAAACCAGAAGTCTGTAACTGTACGGCAGAATCGCCGGTTTTGGAGCAATTGATAATGACGTTGCTTTCCTTAATGGATGCTCAATGTAAAATGAGCGTATCATTGGTTTCATCAAACAAAAATCACCTTTCCCTCGAGGTAACAGAGTTGATCTAGAATGTTGTTATTTGCTAGTAATTCATGATTATCGCCACACAACCCGTAGGTAGTATTTTGGTTGTAATATAATGATGCAACGGCTGATACCGCTATATATAGTTTAATATGCCTCTTGTAATAATATTCAATTGCTTAGTGTATCTCTTATGCAGTGGTTCTTACAAATTTCATTGTTGCTTCTTTTTCTGCACCCAAGTTGTTAATAATTTGTGCCTATAGCAAATATCTTATTAACAAAAATAGCTAAATACGATATTGCACATACGAACGTAGATAATGCAAATGATTGAACGAGTTATATATTAAATCCATTATGAACAACGCTACTTCAAGCATTAATGGTAAAGCCTCTTTATGAAACACGTTTTCAACACTTCAAACACTGCGGTGTTTTTGTTGATATCATAATCGATCGCGCTGCTACACTTTTTTAAAGATGCAATCGCAAATAGAAAATGACAAACGATCGTGTTTCAGACACAGCTAAGTAGGTCATACAGTACATAATAGCATTTAGTCACATCAACCTTATTGAGAGCGCCAATTTAAGTATAGAATTTCTATTTCTTTGCCATACGGTAAACTTCAATGGTCTAAAGAATACATTCGTGTTTGATTGCTGACCTGAATCGCATTTCAATAGCTGAATGCTGAAACGCAACCAGCATCATATATGTCTACAGTCACAGGATCTTAGCGTATGTGCACACTTGTTTAAATAGTAAAATGTAACTTTGACGATCTGGAAGGACTTATATCTCTGTTCGTAATCAATGATAATCGGGGCGTAATCCGTCGTGGATCAACATAGATAATCATGGTCATATAAGCAATATAGGCTAAGTGTTGGAACGAAAATAGAAATTACTTTCTAAAGCTATAGGATGAAGTAATCATCTCGCGTTATTCCGGTGATTCGCTGATGTTTACAACAACTAACTAACATGCATGAGGTTAAGTAATAACGACGAGGGAAAAGATTTATAACGCACTGCTCGCTAGAAGCGATTTTCCTACTGCTGCCCATATTTTGTAACTGGTCCGCGCGTCTGTTTCATATTTAAATACCAGGTTTGGGCAGCTATACGGTGATATTACAGTTCTCTGACATCCCGACTTATATATACAAACTATAATTATAGCAAGTTATGGAATTAGCTACTCAAGTACGTGTGTATACATCGGAAACGATATATAACATGATTTCGATTGTCTTGCGGAAATTCTTAATCTATGATATGTGTCCGATTAGTTATATTTACACGAAGGGATCATTTTATCGAGCTGCATTGAAAATTGAATTAATACGGTATTTTGTTTTGCACTGATTTGTCAAACATGGATTAACAGTACGTCAGCGAAGTATATATACTGCAGGCATATCGCACCCACATTAGTTCTTGAAAGGATTCAAATCGCAATAATGATACAGGCTTGCGCTGTCAGATTGAATGCATGCTTATTATCGCTGGAAAATGCCAAGGTCAGGCGTTGGAGTTTATTCAAGACGCCAGGTCTCTGTTGGGACGAGGTAAAGAAGAAAGTATGGAGATGCTGCGATTCAATTTATTCAGGAACAAAAGGAACTACTACGTCCTCAACCAGGTTAAATCCATGAGGATATTTACAAGAACTTCTGTCGACCACTGTATGAGGTTAATAAGAATCAAATCCTAAGAGGACATTTACTAACCAGGAGGTATGGCGTCATTGACCATCGTCAAGTATTGCACCGCACCATGCGACGCAAGCCCAATAACTTATGTAGACAAATACTATTAATTGTTTTGCGGGTCGTTGTATGCATAATTATTAACTACTGCAGCACCTAATCGTGAGTTGTAGTTAGCAAATCGAAAGTTAAAATATTTAGACATAAATCACACCCAGTGACCCATATCAACTAATTAGTATGCATTATCTCTAAATGTATTTCAATGTGCTTGTGCAATGCCTCATAAGCAATTGACAGTCAATGTTGGAATTCAAATCTAACTGATCCCCAAAGCATCAGTGAGGTCGATTCAGTACAATAAATATTAAAGATTTGTTGCATCCATTGGTACACAGCATTGAAAAAGCCTTGTGGTAATATGGTCCAACTGTATTTATTCTCGCTTGTTAATGCAAATGTCGTTGGGTAATGTTATTCAGCATTTCTTGAAATGGAATTGAAATTTTTCTATGCAAACTCCTCTATAACATAAAGATATACATAAAGTTTGGCTGTCAATTGCGGGCCGTGCTGCACGGTTACAATTCCTACGAATGAATATCAATTCGTCAATTTATTATTGTTAAATACAAATTGGTCCGATACAATGTTGCACTCGAATCAAAAATTACATTTACAAGGACAAATTTGTTCGAGTGCTCCAGCCAACTTTTTCTGGTGCTTGCTCGTAATGCATTGCGAATTAAATTGAACAAACGACCCTTTTGCGGCCTGCAATGGCTCATGCTTATTAACAGTCCGTCAGAAGCGGAAAATACAATGGCTAACGCATGACGTGAATTACGTTACCCAAGCCACTGCATTTACAAGAACATTGAAACGGAAGCCGTTTGCATACTTTAGGCTCAAATCTACTGCGTGACCTAATCATAACAGACTATTTAAATTTCTACTTAATATGCCTCAGCATGTAAGAAAAGCCATAAATAGAGAATCGCTAACCGCAAACCAACAAATGAATGCTATGTTCATGACACTCAAGTATAATTGTAAGAATTTCACACACTTGATACCTTATTCACTTATCAATTTGTTAAAGTGCTTGTAAGCCTCATGAAATACAACCTAATGCGTGTTTTTAATTTGGAGGCACATTGCAAGCAAAGCATCTCTTCACAAAATAAGAGTCTCTTCTGCTAACTTTGCTGCGAGTCCAACTTGAAAAATTGCATAATGCGATTTCTTTTTGTACGAGTCCGCATTATTTTTTTCTGCAAAAAATGTCATTCGTTCGCAACAATAAGAACGAAATGGAATGCTTTTTGTACGCCGCAGACCAGCTGACGCATTATAACAACACTTTTTCTGCTCAAAAATGTCATTTGTTCTCAGGTAATAATGTACAGAATTGATTAACGTCGAATAATATATTATTGTTCTCGCTGAAGGGAAACCATCAATCAATGCGATTCATGGAATTATGATTTCCTTTAGTCTTCGTTACATATATGGTTATGGGGACTTATACACCCGTCTGTGTTTCAGTCACCCGCATTCAGAATTTTTAGGTACTCTGTGAACAAGCCACGAATTAGTAGTTAGTTATTGCAGAGGGTGGCCCTCCCGTAGGCGTAAAATATTTTTTTCCTGCTCAGCTAACTCAGTTGCCGTTACCAATCGTTGAAAATATACCTTATCGTCTGTTTCATTGAATTGGCGCTTATGAAACACAACTGAATAAATACATGCCATTCTCACTTTTCCATTCTGCTGCCAGTTATAATTGTCACGCAATATATTGGCGCTAAACATAAGCTTCTGAAAACAACAAACAAAGGTTTCAGACCTTTAGCGGCTTTACAAAGGTTGATTCAATACCAACGGAAATCTGTTCAATAATAAAAGCTGAGTACCATCCGAAATGCGATTAATCGTGGGAACTTCGCCATGGAACGTGTACACACACAATCTACAAGGAACAGGTAAATTTACAATAAATCACAGTAGTTTCTAATTTTACTACCAGGTCAAGAATGTGTTACTAGCATTCGGCGCTCTTAAATCCTTTGATCACTATCTATCTATATATACACAGTATAAAATTTCCATTTTAATGCACTCTGCTACAGCACTTGTACGTCGAAATGTATCTCTAACGCAATTAGTAAATTAAAAACCGGCGGTTTACTGTTGCGTATTGGTGCAGTTTGCTTCATATATCACTCCACTGTTGGATTTGATGAATAGATAAGGCAGCAATCATATCTTAAGTAAATGCATCGTCATTATCCAACGGTTTTTTCATTAAACCATCATGATGTCGAGAATACTACTGTCTTCTTATGTCCGCTCCCAAAAGAAAATAAAAAATTACGTGTATGTTAACGTGCAATTTCAACAATTATTAACATGATTGGTGGCATATATTCATCTTGCCATATGAAGGGCAGCCATAGCAGCTGTCTCTGCTGCCTCCCTGTGAGATGTATTCATTCCTCTAGCGTAATAATATAACACTACATACGACCCCATGATTTGCTATTAATCAGATCGGATGGTATATGCTGCATTAGTAAAGTAATTGTCTATTTCCAAACATATCGTCTCATATTTAAGCCACTTCAGATTAATTTTGCAGTTGTCAATATGCAACGCTACTTATAAGAAATAGCATATTGATATTGAATGCTTCATAGCAAAAATTTTTTCTCAACATGTTACAATGCGCTGTATGACAATACGTTAATCAGATGGTGGCCTTGTATGGATTGTCGTAATCAGAGCATTGTCTAAAAGCTATATGATGTGCTGCAGCACAGCTAAGTTGCAACACAAAGCATTGGTGTTCCTAAACGCACGCAAATTACCACGAATGTCAATATGCGTTAAAGATAGAAAAAAAGCCGTTGCATTTTAATTCAATTATACCTACACAATTTACATTTAAATTGAAATAAACTATTACCTCGATAACAAGACATACGCAGAGGGGTAAAAGGTTATACATAATCTGATTAGGTGCATACAAACACATTTTTGCAAGTCAATCTTGCAATCGTCAGGGTTACCCAAAACACCCCAAGTTTCTCAGATCTACTTAGACTGCTTTAAATCAGACATTGTTGCTGGAACTGTATTTGATGAAGGGTAAATATTTGGCAATGTTACTAGCTCTCTGAGAAGCATCCTCTCAACATGATAAGCAGATACAATACATCTAACGTACATCAGGAAAAGTTTGCAATATGCTCTTATTTCTTTTTTATTGTATTTTACCTGCTACTCGGGCTCTTACACCTTGATAAAACATACATCGATCAGATATGACCTTCTTCGTACATGGGTTAAACAATTAAGTAATTGCCAGGCAGTACCGTTGACCATATATTTGGTGACATATAAATGAACCATAAGCTTTAAATAGACCAATGTTAGTACCCGGTTAAATGCTGGTAGTTTCAATGAGGCAACATCTGTCCAACCATTTTGCTGAAAGCAAAATTGAATTGATATATCCATACATAATAATATTTACTCATGTATATTTATATACATAAACATATATCTGTACATAAGAAGGTAAATATTTGTATGTGTATGTGTATTTGTATGCATGTTTATGTATATGCATACATATATACGTATAAATCTATATATACACATATGTTTATATGCAATGCATGTGGATATGTTTTGAGCACGATCTGATGGTGATATTCACTATTTGACTCATTGGATCTCGTGGATAACGGGTAGTTAAGATTATCGGGTCTCGTGGATAATATATCAATCCGTAAGAACCTTAGTAGTTTGTCTTAGTATAAAATTCACCATGTGTTTGCTTGCGTTCTCAGTTTTATCGAACATTTGGTCGGTTTTGTGGTTATGAATGATGATCTATATTGCATACCACATTTTGAAGAAGCATCATTAGCAGTAGCACTGTTGAAGTACACGCAAGGCTCTCTATCATGCTTATATCTGTAAGACAAGTGTATTAGTACACAGCTTAATATTTCGTCACATCTACTGAACGAGCTCTCCCGCGGAAAAATATTAATAGATCAGGGTTGTTCCGTGGTATCACAGATTTCGCCAGGTATTGATGCATATATGATCAACGCTTAGCCAGGTATACTGGGCCGCGGATGCATCGTTGCCTCATCGACCATGTCTCACCAGATTCGCTGTGACCAGAAACGAGCGTCATTAATCACCAATATGCAACATATTTAAATATATACACATGCATATCGAGTGGCATGTTCAATAATGTAAATATTGTAAAACCAGGTTTTTGCGGCTCAATGATCAGAATTCGCTGTGCTGCAAATATTTCAATAATGTTCAACTATGTAAATTAGATAAAACGCTGCTATAAATGATCAGAATGGGTGTTGCTGTTCCATCATCACCTGTAAGAATGTCGAGAAGAATTAAGGGACGATAGATAAACCAATATATATATATATATATATATATATATATATATATATATATATATATATATATATATATATATATATATATATATATATATATATATATATATATATATATATATATATATATATATATATATATATATATATATATATATATATATATATGTGTTATATATATATATATATATTTATATATATATATTACACTTCCATACAGCTACGCTACTGGTCTAGTTACGCTGCTCAAGATTAATACCCTTGTGTACTTGAGAATGAGCCATTTGATGTCAATGGCTCGACTGAGTTTGTTGCTTCTGCGCCTCTGTTGTAAAGTAATGTCCTGACTTGCGTTTATACGTTTAACGTTTGCATCGTTTACTTATGTTCATCGCCAAAAAGTTGTATGCATATAACTTACATGCGAGGTTGGTGAATGTTTGCCGCAAATTTCCCCAATCCATGGCTTATATCTTTCCGTTAAACAGATTAGACACGAAAGCCCGTATTAAGCTTTAACCACATGTTAAAAATACGCAGTTTGTTTTTCAAGTTATCATAGACTGTAATGGCGTTCACCACTGTATAGTTTAACGTACGCTGTGGCAACAATCAGTTGAACATGATGTTCAAGCAACAGTTGTTGTCCCATAATGCCGTGCATTACCAGCGTTGTTGTGTCTTCCATTGGATGATCCATGGTGTAGTGAGATTTCAGCTGACGTCGAAAGCAATCAGAGCAAAAAATACGCATTGACATTTGATCAATACATAAACGTAATGGTCGCTTCGTGTTCTTGCGCATTTCAATTTAGGGTGCGTGCGTCCTAATTTATTGCAGTGATATTCCATAAGACAAAACTATTGCACTGCATAATTCAAATTCGCAATTTGAAACCGCCAATTCAGTTATAGGCATAATTCGCAGTAGTACATATAGCATATATGGCATATAATAATGAATAGGGACGGTATTTCCCAGTGCAATGAAGCAGGATATAACATATGTGACGATCGAGGTACACATTTAAACAATTTGCAGCACATGTACTTAACTAGTACGTCAGTAACCTTAGAACATTTTATTATCCGATGGGCAGAGAATCGACTTAATCACTGTATAGATCGCATCAGGGTCCTAGACTAGCGTCTTTTAGCATTATATATACGCTGGAGCATATTCCCAGCTTTGCAGTCAAACGACAGGAAAACTATGCCAATCGACTATGACTAGATCAATAAGTCCATTAGAAACGATAAGAACATAAGCCCAAATACCATCCATGGAGACAGGGTTTAACATTTCGACATGCATAATATAGACAACATTTGTTCAACGATAGTCAGTAATTCTGTTAGGTTAAATTTTAACCGTGCATGAGATTTATGGAAATGACATTTATATGCCTTAGTATTACCCCTCTGCAACTAAGGACCCCTAGAAAATAACACGGGGCAGAAGCACTGCATTTTGAAGCAAAGGTAACCTCGGATTGTGCTCACACGCAAAGTAACCACATATTGTGCTTAGCGTAATAACACGTGATCTGTTCCGTTTTCTAAGTTGTAAATAGCAAATTTATAAGTAGACAAAAAACAGTTTTTGCGGCTTGACAAAATGAAGGGATTGCTGTCACTTGAGCTTGCTTGCTTGCGCTGGTGGCTGTGATGATGGCCGATTGCTTTAATGCTTACGGAAAGGTGTTTCAGCATAAAACAGAAGGTAGATACTGTTCTTTATTCATTTGCTGACAAGAGCATACAGCGCCCAAATGACACCCCTGCCCCTTTATTTCATTGTGGTGATGAGTGTACTCGAATGGATTGTACGTACATTTACTGCATGGAAGCTTCCACTTGGGTAACGAAAGACTGATTTTAATTGTTGCGTCAATGCAATGACGCCTACAATTTAATAATGTAAACTGAGTGATTTCAATTGTTAAAACACCTTGATACACAGCCCAATATTTAATTAAAAGAATACTACCAATTGGAATAATAGAATAAATAAAACCGTCGTTGGTCGAATAAAGCATTCAGCCTTAAAAGTCTGTTCCTTTGCTTGAAAATATACTTTCCACGTTGCCGGCATTCAGTGTCCTTAATATAGAAGGAGATGTAGCTGCATACTGTTCCTGATAATGAGCAAGTCAATTGTGAACCTTCGCCTCAGCAGCGTTAGTTCCTTTTATGACAATTGCTGATCACACATAACTTAATCAGCACATCAAAACGCCCCATTTGGTTAGCAAAGCTCAATATATTAGCCATCATATCGTTTGCTTCCCGCGATGCACAGGCCAATCGAGAAACCTTTACATATGTGATTTGGCTATCGGTGAGCAATACGGTAGCTCGTATGCCATGCCACAAGACGCAAGTCACTATCTTTCTTTTGAGCTGTATAGAGCACTTTCGCCGTAAGCGAATCAATTTTTGCGCCGCCGAGAACAGCTCAAAGCAAAAATGCTATCAAGTTTTCTTTACATTGGCTCTCGGATTAAAAAAAATCACTGTGAAAGGGGCCAGGAACCAGATAACCTGATAACCCTAACGTGCGTAAATTGCAAAACAACTGGAGCACGGGTCAAGATACATTACTTGAAATCAATACACCCGTGTGGAGGCAGAAATGTCAGCAGCACGGTTGCTCTCACATTTGCTGTGGGCGCAATTTTGTTATAAACTGCGGATAGCAACGTTGATACATAGTAGGTAATAATTTATATATTTGCAACAATGAACTAACAATTAATTTACCAGGTCCATACCGCTGTATGTGTAGTTCTGCACAAGCACATGTATTTTTGTCCCGCGTGCATGTTCTCGGAACACTAGAACGTAGTAAATTACTTTATTTGCTTTTCCACATAACTTCATGCACGTTTCTCATTCCTGCCAAAGCGACTTAATATGCACAAATTGACGGAATTTGCAAAGAGTATAATGTATTACATAAGGTACTGCTCTAAGTTACGGTCCATGTTAAGTTTGTAAAACATCCTATTGGCTGCATAACACATTGGATGGTTTTAACAAAACATCATCTATTTCATCTTTGCAAAATAAGGGCCCACACTCCCACAAAGATAAGGTTAATATAGTGTGTGAAATGCAACATACACGTCTGCAACATGTTGCCTTTTGAAAGCAAACAAACCCATCGTTGTGGATCCGTTAACGGTAATGCTTATAATGTTCAATGCCCAGAACTACTCGCCGTATTATACTTATAGCCTATCCGGGTTATTGCTTAAAGCTACCATAACTAGTAGAGTTTTGAATTTAAGGAATAGCACTTTCACAGAGCCTAGTAGATTTATATGCGATATTGAAGCTAAATACAGTTTTAAGTGAGCAGTTGTTGTTCGATGGATGGTTTCATAGAAAGAGGACGTTTTGGCTTTAATTGCTATGATCAGCTCCGAATCCGTCCTTATCGTTATTTTCTCTAGAAATGCTGAATCCTGATAAATTAAGCCGCGTGATTATGAACAGGTCATGACAATGCCCATTAAGTCATTCTCAGCAAATATATAAAGGGATCATATGGGGTAATAATCAAAAGTTGTTTGCAATTAATTAGGACCCAATGAGAGAAATAACCAAGGCCTCCATTGTGCAGATTAATGCAACTGATTTCCTCATGGGATGCACTAGCAGCTCTCCGTACAGGATGACGTCAGATAAATGCAGAAGAATCATTTGCCGATAGGGATTTATCTTTGATTATTTGATCTTAACGTTGGTAAACAAGAACCTGTACATAAGGAAGTGTAATATTGCTGTTTAACCTCGCTGTTAAGGTCAAGGTATTATTATGGCTGCGGTGATGATGAAAGTGAAGGTCAGGGAGTGTGGTGAGCAAAGAATATGCAGTGATTAAGTAAATGCGTAGTGTTGCAAGCGTTTTGGCGATGTATATCATAGCTATAAAGGATGATGCCTAAAATGTTGTTTATTTCTTGTCACAAAAGATGCTACTCATCGCCTACTCACTACCTAACCCAAAACCTGTCGTTTGCCAAAACCTCTAAAATATTAAAATGCTGAACATTCTGTAATCACGCACAATCCAGAATCTATGGATACATTCGACACCGGATTCGGTTACCGTAAAGCATTCAAAAGTAATACCAATTTACTATGTAACGAATACAGAGCGGCTTATTGTCGGTAGTTTGGAGGATAGCTTTGGACCCGAGCTACATCCCTTAGTTAGATGTACTATACCTGACCACACCATTTCCGCAACATATAAAGCTATTGTTGGCAATCAAACCTTTATCACAAAATGAATTAATTCACAATTGTAATATCCGCTTGAGGTCGCGGCCTGTTCAGTTCCTACAAAAGATATGTAGCAGTACTTCAAATCATAATTGGATCAGCGATTACATATATGAAATGTTTAAAATAGTGATAACATGCCTACTATATATATAATGTCATCTCGCATCCATACAAATCAAGAATAAGAATGGTAAAGATACCCTGCAATATAGTTTTTTTAATAAATACATCCCTGAAACCTAACAGAAAGCAATCAAATACGAGCGCCATGGACCGCTAAAAGTATCTAGTGCTGGGAATTAGGTGATGACGGTGGTAATTTCTACCATGAGCAGAAAACGTCATGCCCATAGAATGAATTACTGCTCTAAATAAGCGCTTTAAACTCAACATCAGCATATATGCTTAAAATTGAGCATGCTGCTGTTAGCACGATTGTTCTTATAAAGTATCCCCATTTTCCATACCTGGCGGTGTATAAATGAATTGCAATTATCAGTAGGTGCGTAGGCATTAAGCGATTGATTTTATACAACTGAAAAACGAGTGATGATTCAAATATTTATACAGCTATCTGTATTATTCAAAAAACTGATTCATATTTTACTATCCGATGCCAAATATTCGATGCATCAAATTCGGTAACTTTCAGGTTTCGGGACATTGCAATTTAATAGCATAAATAGAGATATCGTGCAGAGGACAAAGTTTGTAATCCCCTTACCGTCCCTGATAATACAAATAACGGCTCGTGAGACCCATACGGCTAAAATAAACTACTCGTGTCTGCCCCCGGTCATGGCAATCCTACAGTGTGTTGTAAATATATTTAAACCATACGAAACATACCAAGTCGCTCTTCAATTCACTATTCAAACTGCTCATAGCTCAGGTTTCGCTAAATTTAGCAACAAATTAACCAGCAGTTTCAACTAAACGCTATTTGATAGTATGCGCCTTTTTATATATGCGCGTTCTTACTCAGATAATGATTCCTGTAATATTTTAATCATATTTGTAGCGACTATAATCTAGTTACCAGTGCGTACGTTAGTATTGCAATCTTCGCTGGCTACATGTATAAGTCCTACCGAAATGTGTATTCCTTTTATCACATGTTTAAGTCCAACATACAAGATCCAGGGTATTGGTCAACCAGAACCTCATTGTGCAGACAAAGGCACATATAAACCCATAAAGATCTACCAACTGATATGGCATTGAAGCTCACAATAATTGCGTGCTGCTTAGTAATGCAATAAGACACTGAAATGGGCTGTTTTGAAATGACCTTCTATCCCAACATCATGTAATTTTTAATAATTATAAATAAATGACTGAAAAACGGGTAATGAAATGTGTCAAATCTGGAATATTAATGACTCTGCTGAGGAAGAGCTTCGTGTATTCTTGCGAAATAATTTGTCAAATTTGTTCCTATGGCTAACAACTTGAGGGATTTAATTGCACCCTAATAATACGCTACATCCAACGAAGCATATCAAATACAAACATTTCGATGCTTATTGTTATTCTTTAATTTATAGTTTTTTTGTATAATATAGGAACAGCTGAGGCTAGTCCATGATCCCTCGTCTTCTGCTGCACAAGTCTCACGACGTTTGTTTGCTGATCACACCTTAACCATTGACAAACCAACGGTCTCATGAAAACTAGTGAGTGTTAAGTTGCACAACTTTAAACCAAAAGGATAGCATTAACCCTATTGGCATAATTATCCTGGTGATAACTGTCATTACATCCTCATCATTGTTATCATCGTCCAATTCTACCATCATCAAATAATTTACCATCATCACCATCACCAGAAGCAGCATCTCGACCTTTCTCTGCGCCGTGGTTGACCTGCCGAAGTCATTATCAATGGAGTGTGCTCGCTTTGCTACCTTTCGAATATCTGGTTACACCTCCTAAATAATACAAAAGCTTTACAAATTTCATAGATGGCCTCTTGTTAAGTAATGCAGTTATTAATTAGATAATGCATCTAGCCTCTTTAAAGTCAAAGACTATTGTTGCAGTAAATCATGTGAGATGTAGTAAACAGCAAACATGAAGCGCATCAAATATCCGCTTGCATCATTCTTTGCGATTCACTCTGATCATATCATATCAATTGAAAGCTATAATTGGTGTTTCACAAGGTATGTACTTAGTGATAACAATCGCGCTTATTTTGGAAGATAAATGTTTTTCAAAGTGAATCTAAATCCAAAACCCATCATTACAGATCATAGCCGGATATATATCTATGGCGAACTGATAGGTGAATTAATGGTTTCATGATTTTTTTGAGCTAAGATTTATGGTGGTAATAATATTCTCATATCATCACCAAACTCTTGTTCATTGAACAACACAACTTGTGTACACAATTGATAGGCTGCTGCAGAGATTTATTGATCAACTGTATCCCCAACTTATGCCATCGGGCATTGGCGTAACAAATATTGCATAATTGATGTACATATAAACACCTATGTGAACATACATAATTCCGTTGTGATTCCTCTGACAGCGACTAATCGAATTGAGTATATCATGTTTCGCCTCAGTCGGTTTCAATGCTAACTCCTGGGTGATTGTCTACAATCTTAGTTAATCTATAGATCAATAACATTGACGCGAGAGGACATACTATCCATACAACTTCCTCTATTTCTGGTATTCCCTGGAGAGGTTTTTTCTGATAAAGTTTAAGAAGACCTTCGATTCTCTTGTTATTACGCTAAGCACAATGTGTGGTTACATGGCGAATTAGAAAATTCTGAGATATTTTTTGCTTTAAAAGACAGTGCTTCGGCCCCGAGTTCCTTGATAGGGGCTATTGGTTGCAGAAGGGGGGGGGGGGGACATAAATGTCATTCCCATAAAACGCATGCACGGTTAAAATTAAACCCAAAGGAATCACAGTTTATCTTAGTACATATATTGTCTATCTGACGCCTGTCGTATTGTTAAAACATGTGTCTATGGATGGTGCGTATGTTCTGTTTGCTGTCGTCCCGGTCCTGTGCAACATGTTGCAGTATTATAGCATTAAACAGCTTTAATAGCGTAGAACACTTGAAAAAACAGTCGTATTGCACATATGAAGGTCATGCATATTTTGGTTACACACACATGACCCTCAATGACCCCATTCATTTGCATACATTTGCTGCTAATACCTAATAAGCAGCATATAATTGATTTGAACCATGCACAAGATAAAAACATAAAAACTCGCCAAATTCAATTGACCGGCAAATCAGCAATGCACAACGTCGACTAACTTGCATTTGGCGATGAATAGATCAATAGGCATGAATTATGCATTATACTCTTCTAGCGAAACAAGTGTTTGGGCTTCATAATGTCTGCATCTACCCGTTTGGTTGACATGCCACAATGGATGTATAGCGTATCTGTACTTACGTAGAATGACAGCATCATTCACTAAGAAGTACATTGATCGGAAACGCCATATAACATTCTAATGGTGACTATGACACAAATTAGGAAAAATAACTGCGTCACGGAGCCGTTTGTAAAACATTCTAAGGAGATGCATTGCATTAGGTTCCGGTTCCGGTTCAATCGCTCGCGACGTTTATATGATTCCGAACTGATATATATATCTACGCAGATAACCACGTGCACCAAGCATTTTCAAAATAACAAATGTAAGTTATTACATGCTAAAAGAATGCAATTACCGTTAACACTTATATTTCCAATTATCTACCTATAAGCCGAGAACTAAGCAAATCTATTTGTGTATTCATTTTCTTCGAAACGATTTTCTTTTTACAGCTCATTAAGTATTTAAGACAGGCAGACATGGTGGAAAAAACAGTATGCTGACGGTGTTAAATCAATTGCGTTGTTTTGTACGAAGTTCGCAACGGCGTCAGTAAAATTTATTTTTGAAACAACACACACAGCCAGGTTACGAATACACATATACTTTACCACCATTCAGCATATCAAAAGTCATCCCATGCTAAAAAAAAACTATTATCTGATGCCGATGGTCATTTATATTGACATTCTTGCAGTTATGATGGACACTTTCGTTTGTAATAGAAAACAATGTGTCAAATTTTTTTCCTGTCGATAGCCTGGGACTAAGTAAGGCTATTCGCGTATTCTATTTCTTCGAAAGACATTTACTGTTTACCGTAGCATTCAAGGAAGACAGACATGACGGAAAAGGCAATGTGTGCGTTTCAATGACCTATCAGCGTTATGATCGATCGACGGATGCTGATTAAGGCGCCATAGCTTCTCCAATTTTGCATCGAATTTCCATATGAATGTTTTTACTTGCTAAAAGATGGATGGTATAATTTTTATGACGAACGATGTGCTTATTGAATTCGTATGGATACCACAAAGAGACAATTGGGCGTACAGGCAGGATAGTACACGATGTGTACTAAAAACAGCAATTTTGATGAAATAATTGATAAAACCAAATGTTTATGATGCAAGAAGGTGTAATTAACTGATGAGGCGTATGTTTATATATATATTGTTGAATAGAAATATATATATATATATATATATACTTATATTTGAGGTGACTTGTGTGTTGTATTTGTATGGTATATGTAAATATACATGTATATATATATATATAGATATGTATATATATATATATATATATATATATATATATATATATATATATATATATATATATATATATATATATATATATATATATATATATATCTATATATATATATATATATATATATATATATATTATATCTCGGTATATATATATATATATATATATACTGACGATTACAACATTCGTAGATTCCAACCTTTCGTGGACAAATTTCTAAGTACATTTTTAAATTATTATTACGGGATACCTTATATAATATTATTTAAAAGTTTATTGCAGATGAATTCTTTTTTCCGCTTTATAATCATGGTATAAACTTTTGTTCTTCTAAAGGTCGTCCACAAATGGTCAATATAGTTATTTATACGTATAGATCTAACCCATATATATTTGCGTATTTTTGCGGACTACAGAAATTTTGAAATCATTTTCCGTCATTATGGATTCGAATTATAATATTTGTTGTAGATATGATCATTATGAACCATTGGCAGCGTTTTGCGAACTTATTCAAAGTTATAAATAGACGAATAATGAGAAAAAATAATTTTTCTGTGTAAAAATTTAAAAAACCCCAGTTTTTAAAACCTAAAATTGACATATTTTACGCCCATGATTAAACATCATTTTGACCATTAAGGCCAAAGTATATATGGTTGTAAGCAAGATATTGAGGTTTGTAGGTAATAACAACGAATGGTTAGTTGTTAAAATTTAATGTCGCTTTAATAATAACAATTCAAAGAAATCATTCCTAAAAGATTATCTCTGTACGTTATTAGGACTAGACTATCATATTAAAATGGTCAAACCAAAATATTTGTAAACATTTTCAAAGAAAAAAATTCATTGACTTTATATGGACACTGTGGAATATCCTTTCGTGGACCCAAGTCTACGAATCGTCCACTAAAGGTCGCGTTCGTGCTAATATATATATATATATATATATATATATATATATATATATATATATATATATATATATATATATATATATATATATATATATATATATCATATATGATGTTGCAAGCGAGATTAAGCCCCAATCTTGCACACATTCCACATAAGTATTATCCTCTGCTACTAATATAACAACACTAATGTAATTATAGTGATACAGTGCAACCTCGTTAAAGGGGACGCCTCCGTGGCCGGACTAACATCCCCTTTAACGAGGCATCCCCAATAGCGAGGTCCCACCAACCCTACACAACTAAAGAACATGCAGGTGTCCATAACCAACAGAAAACTACAGGGCCCGACCCAACGCACAAAAAAAACAAGTAAAATGTGTACAATTAAATCATCTCACAACTTGAATTTATTATTTATTACAAATAACAAAAAAACACAGACAATTGTGTACAATGAACTTACCGTAAAATCGGCTTGGCTTGTCCCATCAGAGTTCGTATGCCTTTATACATCCACATATCCGGTTTCTAATTACTTTTGTGGAATTGGTCCAAACGCGATTGGGTGGTTTCTTCAGCCGCTAAGTCCATTTACACATTTTCGATGTGGTGCAGACTAGTCTACAATACACAACATGATCATCGCCGTAGCCTTGCTCTTGAGCGAATCTCAAATAATCCTCCAGGATATGTCGTTCTTTCTTCGTCATGCGCGGGCTTTCGCCGTCGTCGTCAGAGTCGTTGTTTGAGCAGCGCGTTTTTGACTGACTTGCTCGAGGAGAGTGGCATCGTCGTATTCGCCGCTTGTCGGAACGGGATCATCGAGTGACACGAGTTGATCGAATTCCTTTCTTAACATGGATGGCGGCAAAGAGACGTGGTACAGGTCACCGTCGAAATCGTCAACGGCGGGCTAGTCGGTTCGAGTGAAGCCGTCCATACGGTAACAGTTGGCGATGGTCAAGGCCTTAACCATCGACCACGAAGACTTGGCAAGGTATATGGCGTCGAGAAGGTTGATCTGTTGGGCAACTCGCAGTGCTGGCACCGATTCGTCAGCGTCAAGGGCGTTTATGATTCGTCCATTCAACGCGCTGCGGTAATGTCCTTTCCAGTATCCGTATCACTCCTTGGTACAACAGATGGATCAGACTCGTCGTGTTGGGCGGCAGGAAGTGTAAAGTGATGTTGATCAGCGTCACCTGCGGCGAGTGGGCTGAACAGTTGTCGATCAACAGGCAGACCTTACGTTGGTTGAAGTAGAGCTTTCGTTCCCATTTAGCCAGCCAGTTTGCGAACATCTCTCCCGTCATCAATGCATATTTCGAAGAAGCGTACTCGACCGGCGGTTTTGTGGTATCTTTCGGAAAAAGCGTGGGCGACGACTTTTTCTGATGACGAGCAGCGGCAGCGCTCCCGATCCGTCCATATTGGCGCAAAGTAGGACGTGATCCTTTCCTTGGCGGCTTTTCCTCCGGCGAATTCCTCCGTGGGCACGAAGTGTTCCTTGTCATTTAAGGCCCGGAAGTAAAGGGCCGTCTCGTCTGCGTTGAATATGTCATGGTCACTGAAGTTGGCGGGAATTTCAGGAAAATTGTCTTGGAGCCAGTGGCGGGCAGACGGGTTATCGGCTTTTTGAAGGCTACGTTGAGCCGTGACTTCAAGCGCCACAGCCAACCAGATGATGTTTTAAAACTCGGCACCCTTTTCATTTCCGCTAGCTGGAGAGCATTTGATTGAATTTCTGTTCCGGACAGTCGTGCGCCTTGGGCCCTCTTCTGTTTGAACCACGTAAACAGTGCCTCATCCAGTTTCTTCGTCTCCACCCACTCTCTTTCTTTTTCGGCTTTCGTATTGGCCGGCTCCTTGTTGCTCCAAGATGTCATTCCTGTTCTTTACTAAGCGCGATATGGCGGACGTGGAAACTACTAATTTAATGGCGATTGTAGCTTGGCTTTGGCGACTTCTTTTTAGTTCTTTCAGGATCTCTACTTTCTTCTGTAGGGTGAGGTCTTTTCTTCGAGGCATTGTGGCAGTTTATTTGGCAGTTTGATGATGAAAGATGACACTTCTGCCTTTTAAACCACCCGACTTGACACTTGATCAGAGAGTCAAGGCGTCAATGTGAACTCGCTGGGCTCCGGAACCACCGGAGACGGGAATTGGGCTCGCTGACTGTGCACAATCGTAATCTCCAATCGTAAGTCATGCTTGTTAGTCAGCCGCCAGCATCCCCTAGATGATTTAACTACCTCATCAACTTCGTTTAACTCGGGCGATCAGAGGTCGGGTGATCAGAGATCGTTAAGTAATCAGGATTAAGCCGTTACGGTCGATTGAATTTAAAATCGATCGTATTTAAAATCGATCGATGGCAACGCATCCCTTTTAACAAGGCGATTCGTCTGGAATGTCCCGATCAACCGAGTGAAATAGCATTGCTTGGAATGGTTTCCCGGTCTGCGTCCCCATCATGGAGAAATACCCATTGGCGAGGGCCCGTTTAACGAGGTGGTACTGTAGACGATTTATATAAATCCCTGTGGCTCCCACCCTTCAGCTTGATATGGTTGTTTGTTTCCCCATGGATGCGTCTCCATTGTTCATCATAACGCTTGATCATCCAATGTAGCTCAAAGACAGGCATGCTTATTTTGCTCTAGTTCATAGAAATATACACTAATAACTTGATAATCGTACTACCGCTATGTAATCTCTATTATTTCTGATTATATCATCTGTTATAGTACTAAATTCATAGTTCTCCCTAGGGAACAGATTTCACATGGCCATAATTTGCTTAAAAGGAGTTGAATTTGAAATGCAGGTAACACATTAATATCACAGCTATCGAACAAGTAAGGCCACTGGTAAACAAAATTTTAACACCGATGCCATGGGCAAATATAGTTTAAAAATCGTTTTTTTACTGTCAAAAGCTATGATGAAATATTATTGCATCATTAACTGAGTAAACTGGGCATGTGTCTATAAACTATAAAGTAATAAAAAGGTCTCTTGTATGACAATTATGCATGTTTATTGACATTTCAAGCATAATTAAGAGTTTGTGGCACATCTATTTGGAACCAGCACTGCTTATTACAATAATGTATAGTTAATGACATTTCATGCATAATTAAGAGGTGGTACAAGGACCATGGAACTAGTGCTGCTCATTCAAATTATTTTCCAAGTAGGGAAGGTCCACTTGGCAGCTTTGACTTAAGAACTTCTTTCTTCCCTGAAACAATCAACATGTACACATATTAAGCAAATTACTTGGCACAACTAATCCACAAATAACAGCTCTATTATTCAACCAAAACTGGAGGCAAGAGATGTGTGGTTCAGATTGATGGGTGATCCCACAGAATGTTAGGTAGTGTTCCTTGCTGGTACAACTATAACCTACCATTTGTCTAAATGAATGATGTAGATCAACTCAAGGTGTCAAAGTGAGGTTGTGTGTGAGGGTAGTGTCAAATGAATAGTATCACATGCATTCTGTATTAGATAGTGACCATAAATGTTTTACAGACTAAATTGCTGTTGAACCTAAGATTTCAGCACCGCAACAGATTTAGATTGCCCGGACATCTTCAGAAAGATGCACAGAACCATAAGAGAGATTTTTTTTTAGAGCTACACAGATTGCACATTGAGTCAGTGTAACTACTTCTTTTGTAATAATCTATCAGCAGTGTAATGCTGAGAATAGAATATATAACTTACTGATTAAGCATCAGATAAAGTTACTTAATCATGAAAAATCACATGGCAATGCATGGATAATTTACAAGCTTAAATAACAATTCAGCATGTATCACAATGGTGCAACAATTGTATATAATATATGACATCTACCATAAAAGAGATACTGGGAATGATCTGTCTCTCAAATTTATCCTGATTAATACAGTATATTCTGAAGTATATATACCATACATGGGAGTAATTTTCTTAGACTGGGGATCTGAAAATAACTTCTGAAGGCATGTTGTAGAGCTTGGGTCTGCCGTGTATCCCATTAGCAGCGTCTGCATGTGCATTGGTATATTGTTTTCATATTTCGCTATTAGTTTCTAGTTATAGCAGACTTTTAATGACTTTCATAATATAGCACAGGCCTTTATAGACCATGCAGTGGATAGTGCTTTTTATATGAAGGTCACTTAACTAGAATTCATTTATAATGCAAAGAAGCCTTTCTTTGATTTATACCTTGTCACTAGTTAACAGATCACAGAGGAATGAAAAATACTCACTCGTAACTTTGATGCATGCTCTGCTCGAGACATCCTGATCTGACTCCGAGTCACTAGAAATCAAGTTGTTTTTGATGGCATCTTTAAGTCTTGGATCTACAGGGCTTGTTGTTCAAGGCAGATTTGTGGCATAACTGCTACTTGCTTGGGCTGATGGTTCAGTATCTAATAAACAAAAGCACATACATTTTACAATATGCATTGCAAAATTAATATAATTGACACATTACAGACTATGCATTTATTCAGATGTAAACAATGAGGAGCAATGTTTGTATTACTGCATATTTCTGCCATTGCTTCACATTTGTTCATAAATATGGGACCTGCATATTGTGCGAGTTTTCAAAACCATTTAATTAATCATTTGATGACAATCGGACCATGCTCCATCATATAATGTCTCTCGATACAACCAAACTAAACTAACCGAATGTCAAGGCAATCCAAGTACACGCCCACTTTGATTATGGTCAATTCAGGCAGTGGTCTCTGATATGTTCCCAAGCTAACATCTGAAATAGGTACCTATATTAATGAAACATATATGGGAAGATTTGTGGAAATATACATATCTGGTTGGTTCAGAATAGAATTTCTTCCATATTCTCAGTACATTGGCCCAAACTTTAACAGAGCTCTATATATATGATAATGCATTTCAATCTGCATCTTTATTCGAGAACTAAATAGGAATGGAAGCTTGAAGAGCAATGCGGTTGGAAGATAGAGACCTAGTATACAGATGCTGGTTATTTATTTTCACAATATAACACCTCATAAAATGTTTCCACACTCACTTATAGGATACCTGCAGAGGTCAGATCACATAATTCAATGTCAGGAAACTTATGTGCGGCCACATCAGCTGTTTAGCTGAGAACATTCAATATTATCTACTGTCAAATTAAATAATAATCATATTATGGTTTTTATAGCACAGATGCTCATTTATTATGCAACTAAATAGTTATGCATTTCAGAGGCTGTTTATTTGGTGGCTGGTGTTATTTGTATTAGGTGACCCTCTGGTGATATCTGACACTTTCAAGTCTATATTTGCACCATCAACTTATTCCCTCTTTTGATAGACCATCACATTGGTCATTGCCTGGATTGGCAACAGCCCAATATGCATGTGATGTTATGACTACCCCCAAGTATTGATTATTATTGCAATCTGAGGACCCTTTGACCTTTGAGGTCTATCATAATAAGATAATTGACAATAGTTCAGTTTATGAAACACCAAGTGACGGTGGATGAGCAGCCACTGGTATGTGTTGATAAATTTATAAAACCATCAATGGTGCTGCAACATTAGTCTCTTCAATCACAAGTTGCCAAACAGCGCAGTACCATACACATTATGGTTATGTCTTACCATCATGTCCATATAACATCATATCTATCTTCATGGCTGAAGCCTTGTGAATGGAGTGAAGGGCAACCATTAATTGTTAAAATTATTAGGTTGATGTTTCATAGTCACGTTTCTTTGCATTTACATATCACCGAACCGTCTTAGCTATAATAGCAAAACAAGTCTATCAAACAACAATTTGTTTTTCAACTTAACAGAACCATCCAACAGTATTGAAACGAAAGCTGCTAACTTGTTCTTATGAACCAAGTGGAGCTTGTGCTCAACAAGGGAGTACCAGATCGACTGTTGGTCTGTTGGGCTGCTGCTAACGCCTAAATTGTGGAACAGCTGATTGCAATCGTCCCGTCAAGGGAATTTGGTCATGGTTATAAATTCGTCAGGGTAGGGGTAAAACGCGGATTAGGTAATACAGAATACGAAGTAATAGAGATAGTATATTATTCCGACACAGCTTCTTTTCCGTCCATGTCCGAATGTATTTGTTGGGAAATCCGTATTTAACAGCACATTTCTATGCTTTCTGCGAAGTCACGAGGAAGCAGTCTAATGTAGAGTTATTGTTTACGAGTTTCGTAATTTATGAAATGTCATTATTAGCCGTAATACCGTAACAATCGTATCATTTTTAACCAGGGCTGTGATAAAATAAATTAAATTTATTTTTAATGATCATTATTTGTCGGATTTGCAATTTTATGTGACTTGACTTTGGTAAGTCTGCTAGTTTTGCGTTCTATATTTCGCTGATCTGTCGTTCATCTGGGGTCAAAGTTCGAAGCCAGATTATCATGGATAGGGTCAAAAAGTGAATTTGGTAGCTTCGATTGTACGAATGGGTTTTTATATCAAGTGTTTTGTTATTATATGGTATTCAATGATCCAACAGTGTTGAATACTGCGTGAATAATGCATATTTTGTAGTTTGTCAAGAAAGTACTTGACTTTTACGGTCACACTTGATTATTTTGGTCACATGACCATACAAAAAGTAAACAAGGCGGGTCATTGAGAATAAGAGCGCATGTGTAGACTACGTGAGTTCTCTCAACGCCATATAGTTTCGGCGTTTGGCAACGATTCGCGTCCTTGGGAGATTACATATTGCGACTTTGTCAAGGGTTGGCGAGTCTGAGTAGGTCACGTTTTTTTAAGTTAGTCGATATGGAATTAACATGATTAACAAAATCAATTGGACTGTTGTAAGCATTTACACGATTCACAGCCATTTGGCGTGTGTGACAGAAACTGTTGCCATGCTTAAAATACTTAAAGTCATCCCGCTGAATCTATCAACCCTGCTTATTGGAACATCCCAATGAACTACTTGACTTGCATTGTTTTGGAAACTCACTTCTTCTCTCCATCCCGTACCACGATGTATGATGTTGGTTGTCTGGTGGGTAAGGACAGAAGAGCATTCTCGCGTTAGAGTAGGATGCGTAAGGGGTTTATGAACATACAGCGCTACAGTTAACTGGGTCACGTGAGTATACAGAGGTTTCTTGGCGTATATGAATCGTTTAGAGGTCTCAGCGGACTGGATGGGCGCATAGGTGCTTGTGTCACTCAGAGCGCGAGAGCAGCTTTTGAGTGGGGAACAGCAAAATAACGCAACTGATATCAATGGCAATGAGTGAGTAGCTGTTTCCCAGTATTAGCATTTAGAGGGGTTATGAATAAGTGAGCAAACATTCGTCGATTCTATGAAATCAATAATACTATCACTTATGCTTTCCAATGTAATGGTAGGTTGGGGATAAAAGTTGCTTTTGAATCAACATGACACTTTTAGCCGTAAAAAACACATATCCCATTTTATACCATATATGCTGCATCCATGACTAATCAGTAACTGATACAGAAATGATCAAGAATATACAAAGTGAGAATTCCATATACATCTATATCAGGGTAAAATGATATCTCAGTTTACATAGACTTGTCATGTTCCAACCTTTCTGCTTAAACAATTTACTTGCTTTATAGCATACTATCTACAGTGACTTAAAAGGCCAATGAACATCATTTCCTTTATAGGGATTCATAACATTATACATCAAAGTTTTAAAAAATATTGATGATAAGTATAATCATATTTAGTAGACATGGTAATTACATGACAAAACAATAAAGAGTCGGCAGCTACTTTCAAGACTGATTTTTGTCATATCTCGTTGTACATATCTGGGGGGTAGGGTGTACCATGATCATATAGGTGTTTTTTCACATAAGGTTTTCACAGAGACATCTTTAGCTAAATCTGAACTATCTGGGGCTGGGGCGCTTGAGAAAAATGTTGGTTCGATGCCTACATTTATTTAAGCAGAGGTTTGCTGTTAGAATGAGCGACACAATGATGTAAATTTTGTAACAATCCGACCATTATTAATGAAGCTATTCGAGGTACTAGTTTTATCACTTATTCGATGACCTTGATATTAGTTTCAGATCAAGGTAAAAAAAAAACTCTCGGTTTTGCGCATTATTGACGCCTAACGATTGAGTGGAAAAATGGCGACCTGTATCGCGGATCAAAAAATTGTTTACATACATACATACATTATGACAAACGTGACTAACCAACAGAACTTGGCGAAGCGACTCGCTAAGACCGGCTTGACTCCACATAACTAAAGTAAAGTACCTCTAACATTGACCAGATTCCATTTATACGTCAGACTGAGTATACTACACAATATGTCCGATCTATCGAACCGGCGTTGTCATAATTTAGATCAATGACAAAATGTCGCAGTGGGCGATATCTGAAGACACAGGCTGAGAACCCAGGTTGTCAAGTCACTTTAGCGACATTATATATATTTTCTCGCTATCATCTGGTTTCTTGGGTATAAGCGTCTTAAAGGTCAACTACAACGAATTTTATCATTTCTTTATAATGTGTTTCAAATTGAAGATTAATAACTCGTAAACCAACGGGGACCCATAATTCATTGCAATGGCATGCATAAGTACTAAAAATTCACCGATAAGGTTTCATTCCGAAGAAAATACGAAGCCATCTTCTCGATGCCATTTTGCCTCAGTTTGCCGCTAGGTGCACGTTGCGTGACGTCATTCCTGCTGCGCTGCCTCCAAGAGAATGTGACTGCGAGCGAGCGAGCGAAGTGAATACGATTGTTTGGATTTTAAAATTACACCGTTTTGACAAGCCATGTCGTCTTCTGATGAAGTTTACGAGTCCCCATAGCATAACATTGGGGCAAATCATGTCCATGACTATTTATTTGAGCCAATACGGACGGGAGTTGAAAAATCCAAGTCACACTACGAAATGACACCGGGAGCTCTAAGTCTAACTCAAGGGACCGCTTCGGATGTAGAATCAACAAAAGATTTGGATGAATGGTAAGTTTTAGAATACCCTTCCCAAGCTTTATTGAACAATAGTAACTGGCAAAAAATAATCGTTAGTTTCATTTACCCAATAAATTTACACATTCTGTATGGTACGTTGACAGACCTAACTACTACAACAAATAGTACTTGGCTAGTGAATGTAGCTTTGTCAGTGTACCCTGAGCACATTGAATATTGTGGACAGATGTTTGCATGCAGTTTATAAAGTATTTTCATTTTATATTCATTCAATCTATTCAAATGGACAGACCTGTTGGAGATGAGGTCTCTACAATGAGTAATTTAGCCATTATTGCTACTAAAAAAGAAAGTTTGAGGTTGAACAATCATATTTATTACAAAGGGAATATTAATTCTACTGTTTAAAATATTCAGTGTTCATATTGATGAACTACAATATATTTCAAATAGCCAATAATAAATAATGCCAGTTACATGAAATCCAGAGGCAGAGCTTACAATAAAATTATGAACTGAGGGAATGGTTGACAAATGACAATTGTTTTTTAAACTATACAACTTATTTTAAAACCATAGACAACTAATTGACATATTGCTTCAGATTATTCAGGTATCTAGCTTACCGCCAGTTTACACTCTGGATATGGCACAGACTGGGCAAAAGAAACAGGAAAGTGCTGGCAGCCTGTGTGGTAACAGCTATTAGAAAATCATTCCCTGACCTGGGCGGCAAATATACAGGTTATCTACAATGGAGCGGAAGATTTCTTGGTCAGGTTGAATCGACATCTGTGAGCACCTACGAGAAGATTCTTTTCAGGTTTCTTGTACTGGGAGGCAATAGGCGGTGGGACAGTCCTGTCATCTGCAAGGACCTCAGTAAGTCTGTAGCTTGGGTATTTTTGCCTTAGATCAAGCACCTGATGAACATAGTCTGAAGCAAATCAATGATATTCATATTTTATGATAGTCATATAATAAGTAAGTTATATTATATGATAATTGGGTAACAATGTTTGTGCAAATGAAACTTATTCAGGTTTCGGTAATAAATGTCAAAATAACATGTGTTTCATTTTAGATTAATGCATGTTCACACCAGACGAAATTGGTACTTTGACAGGCTTGGGATTTTCCCATACCTGAACATGTTCAGTGTTCTAATAGCACTACTGCCACTAACAAAAATCCCTGAAGCCATAAACAAATTCCCTGCGGGCATAGCTCCTATAAAAGGTTGGCAATCCCACATCTTACGGTGTCCATTCACGCCGATTTGTTCAAAACAAGCAAAACTCCCCCGGTATCTTTGATTCTGACTAGGGCCATCCTCCAGATCAACACCACTGTACATAAGCATTCTGTGAGCTAATTTTTTCTTCCATCAAATAAAACCCTGTGATTACACTACAAACAAAACAATATTTACCTAACAGTTCTTCAAACGCCATGTCATCATCAGTATCCATCTCAGCATCATCACGTCGTCAGTGAAGTCATAGTCAGGGTCAGTTTCCATCTCATCATCGCTGTCCACCAGTCCAACAGGTTCCTCCTGGGGCTCATATTGGGTGCCCCTGGTGACACTTTTGGTGAGATGGGCCAACTTGGGTACCTCTTGAATATTTCTTTATCCCAGGAAAGATAGAACTCTGTGTCTGTAGAGACTTGTCAGCCATCTATGGTATCAATACAATACGTATGCTACCATTTCATTCACCATAGCCTTTAAGGATGTAATTGACTCTGAAAAGACACATGGATACATACAACAGAAGTTATTCCTGCCAATGTATTTCATCATATATAATAATGCAGTTGCCTTGTGACACTCACCAAAACATTTGCCTGCACCCCAAATGACAAGTGAGAGCAAGCTTCATGGTCGGCAGACGGCAAGGCACTCGCCCCTGGTGTAGCAAACAGCGCGGACGCTGACAGGCGAAGTTTCCTCGCCTAGCCTAGGTCGGCAGTACTTGAGTGTGACACCTCAGTCTGTGATTCACCACTGTCACTTGATTTATCTATCTGCTCAGCTGCCAATACCATTACGAAATCCTAGACTTTTGAGCAGCTCTGGGTCAGTCTCATAAGCGCTTTTCTCGAAATGATCAGAACATAGAACTGACGTATAACTATAAGGGCAGGACTCCAGTGTTTACGCTTGACTTTCGACACCCATACGCGGCGCATATGTCTTTTAGAAACAAAAAAAAATCACGCCTGACTTCTCATTGTTTCGACAACCAAACGCACAACAATAAGGCATAATCCACACCAAGAAACGCACCAGACCGTGAAGAAAGACGAGTTAGTCACACGCTGTCAACCAACCGGGAAGGCTATAGATGGCGATGAATATTCGCAAACAACCCGAATGACGTCACTGTACGGAAATTCACGAATTTTACCTAGCGGTATCTTGTCAGATTCGACGTGGGAAATATACATTTAAAAATCATTTTTCTAAAAGAAAAAAAGCGCACAGTCACCTTATTGTGGTCACGATATCCTTTTAAAACATAGACCTTTGCAAAAATGGAATAAAAAAAATATATTTGTAGTTGACCTTTAAATAACGCCATAATATATTCACGAGTTGTGGTTATTGCTTACCAAATCATAAGATATTCTCGGCCAGCAACGCAATTTCATCTCAGAGCACGAGATGTCATGCGAATTATCCGACCAGCCGAAGCATTTCGGTTTGTCCGGGCGAATATATATCTGTCTCCATCTCATTGGAAAACGTCGAAACCAAATATATATATATTTTTTATTCCCCCTATCGAACGTCACGTGGATAGAATATATGTGTGAAGGAAGTAATTAAAAGCAATATATCACAAGTTGGGATTATGATATATCGGATAATAACGAGAAACAAGCTGTTAAATGCAGAGAACCAAAATGGTCGTCAGTCCAATATATAATTTCTATTTCTAACGTCCCTAACTAACATCCGCGCGATGCAGGGGCAAAACCTTGCAATGGATAAATGTGAATGGAGATAAGCAACAAGGTAACATCAATTCTAAAAAAAAAATTGCAGAACAAAGCACTCAAACAGAGCTTGACTTTTTTGGCACTCACATTGTGTGCCAAGATGTGACTGTGTGCCAAAAAAGTCGGTCGATTGTATCAAAAAGGTCGCATTCATATATATATATATATACATATATATATATATATATATATATATATATATATATATATATATATATATATATATATATATATATATATATATGTATATATATATATATATATATATATATACATATACATATACATATAATATATATATATATATATATTAATATATATATGTATATATTTATTAATATATATATATATATATATATATATATATTGATAGATTAATGCTTATATACATATATATAAACATATGTACATTTATGTGTGCTTTTAAATATATAAATATATATCTACATAAGTAAATGTGGTCTAACAGCGTACAAGGGCGACTTTCGTTTTGCTAGGCGTAAACAGTTGATAACGTGTCCACTGACAAATGCAAACGCGGATTAAAAATGACATTTTGGAAATCATCTTGATGAACAATTTTTGCACCTGTCAGATATTTATGGGTTACTTCACGGACGCGATAGTAAGACCGCTCGAAATTACACAGAATGTGCACATACTACAACATCGCGGACATAGTGGCGCATGTACAAGGCGATTTTTATCGTGATTCATCAAAGTACATTACGCTGAAGAATTGAGTGCCTCGCAGTATTTGGCATTGTTTACGTGGTTTCTAGACAAAGTAATAGTGATCTACTGGTGAACACACGTAGTCAAATTACATTACCATAATCCTGCAATTTTTTATTCTATTGTTTTGTAATAGCTAGTAGAAAGAGCGTAGGAGTAGCCTGCCAACGCCCAAGATTCAGGACAATACTCCTGGTAGTGTTTTACGATTACGCGATTAACCCTAAATTCAATGAAGGGCGCCATATCATTCCAATGCACAAGGTACTAAACTATTTTGTAGGTTTTGTCGAAATGAGGATAAAAAGAGGAGCCAGGGAGACAAGATACCTCAGAATAAGAACTTCACTCGCCTCGAACACAGGGTACATTTTACCGGAACATGCCATTACTGTCGCATGGTGTGGCGATAAAGAAACCATGAGTCTGTAACCGTACGGCAGAATCGCCTGTTCTGGAGCAATCGATACTGCCGTTGCTCTCCTTACTGGATGCTCAATAAAAAAATGAGCGTATCATTCGTTTCATTAAAAGGAAATCTCTCTTCTCTCGAGGTTTCAAAACTGATCTACACTGTTGTTATTTGCTAGTAATTCATGATTATCGCCACACAACCCGTAAGTAGTATTTCGGTTGCAACAGAATGAAGCCACGGCTGATACCGTTATATATAGTTAAATATGCCTCTTGTAATAATATTCAATTGCTTAGTGTATCTCTTATAAAGTGGCTCTTACAAATTTTATTATCGCTTTTGCTGAACCAAAGTTGTCTTTTGTTGGTGCCTACAGCGAATATCTTTTTAACATAAATAGTTGAATACGATATTGCACTAACGTAGACTATGCAAATGATTGAACGAGTAATATATTAAATCTATTGTGAACAACGCTTCTTAATGGTAAAGCCTCATTATGAGACACATTTTCAACACTGCGGTGTTTTTGTTGATATCATAATCGATCGCGCTGCCACACTTTAAGAGATGCCATCGCAAATAGAAAAACACAAATGGTCGTGTTTCAGACGCAGCTATGTAATATATTGATGTCATATTAAAGATTACGTCATATCAACTTATTGAAAGCGCCGATTTAAGAATGGAATTTCTATTTCTTTGTTATACTGTAAACTTCAGTGGTCTAACAAACTGAACATTCGTGTTTCATTGCTGATCTGAGTCGCATTTCATTAGCTTAATTCTGAAACGCAACTAGTATCATATATTACTACAGTCACAAGATCTAAGACACTTGTTTAATTAGTATAATGTAATTTTGACGATCTGGAAGGACATATATCTCTGTTCGTAATCTACAATGATAATCAGTGCGTAATCCGCCGGGGATCAGCATAGATTATAATGGGCATTATAGTCAATATAAGCTAAGTGTAGGTACGGAAATAGAAATTACTTTCTGAAGTTATAGGATGAAATAATCATCTCGCGCTATCCCGGAGATTCGCTGATGTTTACAACAACTCACTAACATGTATGAGGTTAAGTAATAACGGTGAGCGAAAAGAGCTATAACACACTTCTTGCTAAGAACAATTTTGCTACTGCTGCCCACATTTTGTCACTGGTCCGCGCGTCTGTTTCATATTTAAAAACCTAGTTTTGGCAGCTATACGGTTCTATCACAGTTCTCTGACATCCCGAGTTATATACGCAAACTATGATTATAGCCAGTTATGGAATCAGCTACTCAAGTACGTGTGCATACATCGGAAACGATATGTAACATCATTTCGAGTGCCTTGTGGATCATTTTATCGAGCTGCATTGGAAATTGAATTAATACGGTATTTTTTTCTGGACTGATTTGTGAAACATGGATTAAGAGTACGTCAGTGAAGTATTCATACTGCAGGTATATCGCCCCAACATTAGTTCTTGAAAGATTCAAATCGCAATATTGATACAGACTTGCACTGTCAGATTGAATGCATGCTTGTTATCGCTGGAAAATGCCAAGGTCAGGCGTTGGAGATTATTCAAGACGCCAGGTCTCTGTTGGGACGAGGTTAAAAAGAAATTATAGAGAGGCTGCAATTCAATTCATTCAGAAACATAAAGAACTGTTATATCCTCAACCAGGCTGAATCCATGAGGATATTTACAAGACCTTCTGTCGACCACTTGATGAGGTTATTAAGTATCAAATCGTAAGGTATGTGACCGCGCAACATTGCTTTTTCACATTGGATATGGCGCCATTGCACATGGTCAAGTAATGCACCACATCATTGCGACACAAGCCCAATAATTGATGTAGACAAATCCGATTAATTGTTTTCCGGGTAATTGTATGCATAATTATAAACTATTGCAGCATTTAATCGTAGTTTGTATTTAGCAAATCGAAACGTTGACGATTTAGACATAAATCACACTGTGAGTAATCAGTATGAATTATCTTTAAATATCTTTCAATGTGCTTGTGTAATGCCTCATAAGCAATTGACAGTCAACGTTGGAATTCGAATCCAACTCCAACAAGTATAAGTGAGGTCGATTTAGTATAATAGAGATTAAAGATTTGTTGCATCCATTGGTATCATAGTATTGAAAAAGCCTTGTAGTAATATGAATTTATTCTCGCTTGTTAATGCAAATGTCATGGGCAAATGTATATCAGGACTTCTTGAAATTGTGTTGAAATGCTTCTTTGAAAAGGCCTCTATAACATAAAGATAACAATAAAGTTTTGCGGTAAATTGTGGGTCGTGGTGCAAGGTTACAATTTATATGAATGAATATCAATTCGTCACTTTATTGTGGTTAAATACAAATTGGTCCTTATACATTGATGCACTCGCACCAAAAATTACATTTACAAGGACAAGTTACATTGCTCGACTGCTCCAGCCAATTAGTCCGGACTTTTTCTGGTGCTTAATGGTAATGCATTGCAGACTAAATTAAACAAATGACCCTTTGCAGCTTGCAATGGCTCATGCTTATTAACATTCCGGCAGAAGTAGAAAATGCAAGGGCTAACATATGACGTGAATTACGTTACCCGAGCCACTGCATTTGCAAGGACATTGAAACGGAAGCCGTTTGCATACGTAAGACTGTTTTATCAAATGTACTGCGTGACCTAAGCATAACGGACTATTACACCTTCTGCTAAATATTCCTCAGCAATTAAGGAAAGCTACATAGAGAAACCGCAAACCAACAAATGAATGCTGTATTTATGACACTCAAATATGATTATACGTATTTCACACAATCGATACCTAATGCTCAATACTTATTCACGTATTGATTTGTAAAGGTGCTTTTAAGCATCATGAAATGCACTCTTATGCGTTTTTTTGTATTTGGAGGCACATAACAGGCAAAGCATTTTTACTTTTGCGAGTCCATTATTTCTCAAAATTGTACTCGAAATGGAATGCTTTTTGTGCACCACAGACCAACTGACGCACAAAGCATTATATCAGCACATTTCTGCTCAAAAATGGCATTCGTTCCCAGGGATTAATGTACGGAACTGACTAAAGCCGAATAATATTGGTATGGGGTTTCCTTATTTGCGGTGGGTGTGAGATACACAATTCTGGTGCGCTAACAATTATGTATTTGACCGCTGTTCTTTCAATAAACAGGTAGTGGAACCCAAGACAAGTAAGCAAACACAAAGCGACAAGTGAATTTATAATAAAAAACAGTAGTTTCTAATTTTACTACCAGGTCAAGAACATGTTACTAATATTCGGCGCTCTTGAATACTTAAATCACTATCTATCAATATATACACAGTAGAAAATTGCAATTTTAATGCACTCTGCTACAGCGCTCGTACGTCCGAATTTATCTCTAAGGCAATTAGTAAATTGTACATCAAATGTCGATTTCAAAAACCAGTGACATACTGTTGCGTGTTAGCGCTGTGCTTTATATATCACTCCCCTGTTGGTTTTGATGAATAGATACGGCAGCATGCATATCTTAAGTAAATGCATCGTCATTATCTAACGGTTGCATTAAACCATCATGCTGTCCGCTCCAACAGTAATGATAAATTACATGTGTGTTAACGATATTGATAGTTCAACTAATGCAATTTCAACAATCATTAACATGATTGGCGGCATATGTTCTGCTTGCCATTTCAACGCAGTCATAGCTGCTGTTTTCGCTCTCCCATGTAAGATGTACACATTCCTTTAGCGTAATAATATAACACTACATACGACCCCATGATTTGCTATCAATCAGATCCGGATGGTGTATGCTGCATTGGTGAAGTAATCGCCTAGTTCCAACCATATCGTCTCTGAATTTTAAGGCAGTTTAGATTTATTTTGCAGTTGTCATATGCAAAGCTACTAATAAGAAATAGAATATTGATATTAAAGGCATGCGCATGGGTCCTGTCAGCATGTGATTGTTTTTGATATGCATGTGTGTAAGCCCCAGCACGTAAACTAAGTGTGCAGGTTCGTGTACTCCCTAATTAGCCAAATAAGCAAGGCCAGGTAGCGCTTTGCAAAGGATTAATATAAGTGCCCATTAATCCAGCGCTTACGGGGACCAGCAATATCTGCATTAGTGTTTACCGTGAATTCGTAAGGCAAAAATAACAAATTAGTTGTTTTTACACTAAATTTTGCCATCCTATTAAGATCGTCATCTGTTACTAAAGATGGTGCGTTTTTCCATCTTAATAAGTGAAGATTACAAGCAATAATTGCATATAGCTGCTCTGTGAGTTATGCCCTGACCGTAATAAGCCTCATACCGACTTCGTGATTTGTCGTTAAAAATCTGTTGAAATGTAATTATCGGAGCGAATATAGCATGGTTATCGTATAAGTCATCTTAGTTATGACTTCGGTAACAATAACGGTATCAGGAGAACGATATTGACTGAATAGGTCCCCATCAATGGTGTAATGAATGCCACAAAGAAGTAACATAGCGTGTTTTAACGTCACTTGGCAAACATAGAAGACTTCAATTAAACATGAATGAAACATTTTAGTGCAAAACAATTACGAGGTTATCTGAAAAGTTGCAATACGCGCGCTGGAAGATAAGCGTTCAAATTCCTGTCTCAGCAGAATGTTAGTGCATTCAAATACAGTGTGATTCGATAGCATCTTTGTCCATTAGATTAGAACTAGGTTTCATTTGCTTTGCACTGGAAATAAACTCAGAGAAACGTTTGTATGTATATATGCGGTTGCATACAGCCGTGGCTTTCTACCAAGGATGGCGAAAATGGGACAGCTGCTTTTTTGTTCTTGAATATATCTATATATTAAGATATATCGGTACATAATTAGACCAATATGTGTTCTCCGTTGCCAGACTTGTCGGTGTTACATGTACCAGTGCACCTAAACAAAGAAGTTTTTAGCCACGCATGAAAAGTTAACCCACATGCATAATTCGGTCACACCGTAAAATGCATCGGCCATTTTCACCGATTGAAGATAGTTTTGGTCGGCGTTCTTTGGCCTCTAACGGATGCCAGACGGGCACACACACACACACACACACACACACACACACACACACACACACACACACACACACACACACACACACACACACACACACACACACACACACACACTCACACACACACACACACGCACGCACGCGCGCGCGCGCGCGCGCGCGCGCGCGCTTTTGGCATTTGGCTTTGAGCAATAGACAATGTATATTAACTTGGCTCAGCAGAGATATCTGGACTTTTTGATGTTTTCATGCTCACAGTAATGCTTTTAACAGACCGACAGCTTGGCTGTGAGAATTCAAATTACTGAATTCATTGAGCTTCTATTTCAAGTATGCACAATGTGTCTTAATTACAGATCTGCCTGCTGAATTTGCAAGGCCAGGTAGCGCAAAGTAGAACTGTAAGTAATGTAAAGATGTGAAGAGGTAGACAACATTGATCGCGGTGATCCCTGATTTCAGCAGTTGAATGAAAGATATTGTGGTCATTAAGCGCGGGCTGCATTAGAATAAGACATAGAGGATGACTGATGTAGGACCGACAAGAAAAGATTTCTACGCAAAAAACAAAGAATTGACTAGAAAACTATCCAACCCACGACATAGCATTAAATAATACGCTGCGCAATTGATGGACAATATAAATAAATGTGCACTGTGTCATCTGAGGCACATCTATACCTACTCAAGGACAACTTAATTGTTACATTGGGTAATGAAAGTGGGTAAGTCACGGCAAGGCATAGTTGAGAATGCTCTTTAAAATATCATACTCGGAACTCACCCGCGCAAATTTTCATCCCTGTACCCAGGTAGAATATAAACACGTATACTCACATATATGCCTACATCGTTGGCAGATAACAAAGACATGTTACTCATGAACCGCTTGCTTGTAGCTTAGGCGTATATTTAGTTATTATCGCAATGTTTGATAGCAAACAAACGCCTCATGTTGTAATAATGCTATATGTGTGTTTTCGGACAATTACCGCTTACGTGGCTAGATTTCATGGCAAGTCTACAATGCATTAGGACACATGAAGCAGTTATGTAAATATAAAAATACAGAGCGGCATCATTTGTTTATGTTCAAGCAAGCACGCTTTAATAAACAATGTGCAAATATAGATGTGTATTTCGGATGCCATCATTACTGCTGCGTGCCACGCAATATTTGCTTTCAGTAAACATCATTTATCATGACTGCTTGTTCCTAATTATGCACGCCGTATGACGCTGCATACTCCAAATTTCATTTAACTCATGTAGTAGATTGTATTATGCGTAGCAATATTGGTCCCCAATATATCGTTATTGGCAATAGCTGAACAGCAACACATGGTACGTGCGTAATCAGCGTTATTGCATATTAAAAGCATTTGAATATGTAGATGGCGATGGACGGTGCATAATAGGGCGTTATTATGCCACTATGATTAACACTAAGAGCAGTGCTTGTGTGTACGTGATGGCACATGCTTCGGCATAAGTGTCCAGCTATTCCACGAATTGTGCTCAGGTGTTGATGTACCAGCATGACATCACCCTCACAAAAAAAGTATTTGCTGCAATGTATTGTTTATCGGGACGCACAAGTGATATGTAAGGGTAATTATAGTACCCATTTAGATAATGAAGAAGAATTAGGCAATCACACCCTTAAGTCACAATAGCCTTGCTGAGAGGGCTTTCCCTTGCTGCTGCCTACGAAATAATGTAATAACGCCGCCTACGTGCAGCGGGGTTCTCTATCATAGTCGCATAAATCACATCACATTTACGTATAAACTCAGGGCATTGGTTGCCCCGAGCGGGAATAATTTCTTCTAGCAGAAATAGATGAGAGCACATTTAACATGCAATGCATCTTCAATGAACTAAGGTTGTATGCTTCCGTAGTAAATGTGACTATGGAACAATCGCTTATAAGATTCTATAGAATGTGCAACAATACACTGTGCATTGCAAGGGCCCGGCTATGAGGCTATGACAAATTGGCTAACGTCGGTATAACACCACGCCATGGAGGAGCGTTTAGGATTGCTACAAATCTATTTAATTCCGGACATGACTCTTCCAAAGTATCCTTTTTACGTAGGCCGAATCATATATACTATCATATATATATTCACACATATACATGTATAACTGAAATGTATGCAAAATGTAAGCAAATTGTTTATTTTCATATTCTAAAATATGTTTATATACCTGTTAATGTAGCTTATATTTGTGCTTATGTGCACCTTAATGAAATGTATGCAAAATGTATGCAAATTGTTTATTTTCATATTCTACAATATGTGTATATACCTGTTAATGTAGCTTACATTTGTGCTTATGTGCGCCTTAATGAAATGTCAGTCACCCCGGTCTGGTAGCATGTGGATATTTGTTGCCGGCCCCCTGCTCCCGCCCCCGTTCAGTAGTTGTGGTCACTAGCATAGTTGTCGTAAAACTGTTTTGTGCAGGGACTACTTAGGGACAAAGGGAAGACAGCCTCTGGCTACATTGTCCCTACTTGCAGCACTGGATTTGTTTATTTGTTTTTTTAATCAGTATCGATGAGTTGCTGCTGCTGCAAGTGAATAAATTCTATATTCTATATTCTAACGCACGCAAAAAACCAAGGATGTCAATATGTGATGGAGTTAGAAAAATGCCGTTCCATTTTAACTCAATTCTACCTACGAAACCTAGGGGTGAGAGGGTAAAAAAATAAACATAATCTGATTAGATGCATACAAACACATTTTGGCTATTAATGTCACCCTCACAATCGTCAGGGTTACGCAAAACACCCGAGGTTTCTCAGATCTACTTAGACTGCTTTAAATCAGACATTGTTGCTAGAACTGTATTTGATGAAGGGTAAATATTTGACTATGTAACTAGCTCTCTGAGAAGCATCCTCTCAACATGATAAGCAGATACATTACATCTAACGTACATCAGGAAATGTTTGCATTATGCTCCTATTTCTTCTTTATTGTATTTTACCTGCTACTCGGGCTCTTAGACCTCGATAAAACATACATCGATCAGGGATGATCTCTTTCGTACATAGGTTAAAAACAATTTAGCAATTGCCAGGCAGTAACGTTTACCATATATTTGGTGACATATAAATGAACCATTAGCTTTAAATAGACCAATGTTAGTACCGGGTTAAATGGTGGTAGTTTCAATAAGGCAACATCTGTCCTACCATTTTACTGAACGCAACTGCGGAACTTGAATAGTCGTCTATA
>CM067357.1:24527356-24545264 GCA_034190875.2 Urechis unicinctus
CCACCTGTCTACCTGCTTTTCATTTTTCGGTATTTGTTTATGTTGCTTCCATTTGTGTGTGGTTGCTACAATGATTCGTTCACAATTATTTCATGTTATTTGGAGCACTTAATCGATAAAGACGCAGTGAAACAGTCTTGAACTGATTTGTAAAGAAAAAAATATCCAAATGAACATCGTTCTGGACCAGTAACTTCGCATGCGTACCTCTGGTACTTGCTGGTATTATCGCTCGAACTCCGCCCGTTTGTAAGGTTCGGATGCGTTGTAGCGTGAACCTTGTGTCATATATGGGTTATACTTGAAATCGAACTTTCCATAGGCCATAAACATAGCTGGGCTCCCCGGCTTGAATATCATTAATAAACGTAGTAGGTAATCGGTTGAAGATTTGTTTTTCAAAATGATGATGTGCACCATTAATGATCAATGGTCATCTCGCGTTTCTACAAACCAGGTTTTTTCCAGCCACTAGTTTGGTGTTGGATTCGAGCCCAGCTGTGTCATTAAGCATATCTCAAACAAGTGGCCCCTCTCGGCGGGCTTGTACATTGATCAACCATTACTGAGGGCAAAAGTATCATTAGTTGACAAGATTCGCAGTACATTTGAAGTTGTTATTCTATCTTTAACATCTTTATCGACAATAATTGGATAACTGTTTGAGTTTACGCGCTTCTCGCACAATAAACAAAAAACGTACAGGAAAATCGGTCCCTCATAAAGAAGAAAACAATAAACAATGTTACGTGTGCGCCTGATTTTGGCAGTTTGACCCACATCAATGATTAATAGACGTTACCAAAATAACTTAAATACAAACAGATGCCCGAGGACAATCAACGTATAAATGTTGGCACATCGAGCTTTCTGCATATTCTTGAATCCAAGCGAGGTTTACACAGTGTCCTCCTAATTCATAGCTGAACGTGTGTGAAGTTTCCGAGGAGCGACAGCGCCACCACGCGCAGGCAGCTGAACTACATACACGCTAAGGACTGGGCGCAAAACAGTTTTGCGCGGACATTTCAAATATTACTAAAGAATTAACGCAGGGGTATATTCGCATAATAAAGAAGGAATTTACAAACGTAAAACATTGTGAGGTCGCATGTTACGACCTCACAACTCGGTGCGACCTCCTAATGTTGGTGTGCAATCATGCCCGCGTCCCCGTAAACCATGATTTGCACACACACACACACACACACACACACACACACACACACACACACACACACACACACACACACACACACACACACACACACACACACACACACACGCGCGCTTTTGGCATTTGGCTTTGAGCAATGGACAATGTATATTAACTTGGCTCAGCAGAGATATCTGGACTTTTTGATGTTTTCATGCTCACAGTAATGCTTTTAACAGACCGACAGCTTGGCTGTGAGAATTCAAATTACTGAATTCATTGAGCTTCTATTTCAAGTATGCACAATGTGTCTTAATTACAGATCTGCCTGCTGAATTTGCAAGGCCAGGTAGCGCAAAGTAGAACTGTAAGTAATGTAAAGATGTGAAGAGGTAGACAACATTGATCGCGGTGATCCCTGATTTCAGCAGTTGAATGAAAGATATTGTGGTCATTAAGCGCGGGCTGCATTAGAATAAGACATAGAGGATGACTGATGTAGGACCGACAAGAAAAGATTTCTACGCAAAAAACAAAGAATTGACTAGAAAACTATCCAACCCACGACATAGCATTAAATAATACGCTGCGCAATTGATGGACAATATAAATAAATGTGCACTGTGTCATCTGAGGCACATCTATACCTACTCAAGGACAACTTAATTGTTACATTGGGTAATGAAAGTGGGTAAGTCACGGCAAGGCATAGTTGAGAATGCTATTTAAAATATCATACTCGGAACTCACCCGCGCAAATTTTCATCCCTGTACCCAGGTAGAATATAAACACGTATATTCACATATATGCCTACATCGTTGGCAGATAACAAAGACATGTTACTCATGAACCGCTTGCTTGTAGCTTAGGCGTATATTTAGTTATTATCGCAATGTTTGATAGCAAACAAACGCCTTATGTTGTAATAATGCTATATGTGTGTTTTCGGACAATTACCGCTTACGTGGCTAGATTTCATGGCAAGTCTACAATGCATTAGGGCACATGAAGCAGTTATGTAAATATAGAAATACAGAGCGGCATCATTTGTTTATGTTCAAGCAAGCACGCTTTAATAAACAACAGCTTCTTTTTCTAATGTGCAAATATAGATGTGTATTTCGAATGCCATCATTACTGTTGCGTGCCACGCAATATTTGCTTTCAGTAAGCATCATTTATCATGACTGATTGTTCCTAATCATGCACGCCGTATGTCGCTGCATACTCCAAATTTCAATTAACTCATGTAGTAGGTTGTATTATGCGTAGCAATATTGGTCCCTAATATATCGTTATTGGCAATAGCTGAACAGCAACACATGGTACGTGCGTAATCAGCGTTATTGCATATTAAAAGCATTTGAATATGTAGATGGCGATGGACGGTGCATATTAGGGCGTTATTATGCCACTATGATTAGCACTAAGAGCAGTGCTTGTGTGTACGTGTTGGCACATGCTTCGGCATAAGTGTCCCTTGCTACGAAATCTAGCAGCCTACGTAGATGAGAGATCACATTTAACATGCAATGCAGAAATAGATGAGAGCACATTTAACATGCAATCTTCAATGAACTAATGTTGTATGCTTCCGTAGTAAATATGACTATGGAACAATCGCTTATAGGATTCAATAGAATGTGCAACAATACCCTGTGCATTGTAAGGGCCCGGCTTTGAGGCTATGACAAATTGGCTTACGTCGGAAAAACACCACGCCATGGAGGAGCGTTTAGGATTGCTACCAAACTATTTAATTCCGGACATGACTCTTCCAAAGTATCCTTTTTACGTAGGCCGATATATATATTATATATATTCACACATATACATGGAAATGTATGCAAAATGTAAGCAAATTGTAATATTCTAAAATGTTTATATACCTGTTAATGTCTTAACTTGTGCTTAGTGCATAGCTGAATGTATGCAAAATGTAAGCCCGTTTATTTTCATATTCGACAATATGTGAATCTACCTGTTAATGTAGCTTCATTTGTGCTTATGTGACGCCTGAAATGTCAGATTGGAGATGTGGATATTTGTTGCCGGCCCCCTGATACCCCGCCTTCAGTAGTTGTGGTCACTAGCATAGTTGTCGTAAAACTGTTTTGTGCAGGGACTACTTAGGGACAAAGGGAAAGACAGCCTCTGGCTACATTGTCCCTACTTGCAGCACTGGATTTGTTTTATTCCAATTTTAATCGGTATGATAATTGCTGCTGCTGTAAGTGAATAAATCAGCATGCTGTTTCTGTATAAAAAAATTGGATGGTCAATCCACACTGATGAGTTAGAAAAATGCCTTCCATTTCTATTTGAGAAGGATCCCATTTACCATCGAACACGAGGGGCAATCAGCGGCAATATTTGTTTCTCGACAAAAATCAAGATGGTCGTATCCGAGCATTGTTAAAAAGCTATTTGATTAACACAGTTAGGTTGCAATACAAGCATCGGTGTTCCTAAACGCACGCAAATTTGTCAATATGCTGGAGTTAGAAAAATGCCGTTCCATTTTAACTCAATTCTCCTACAAAACGTAAGATAAGAAGACAAAGGGTTATTAAACATAATCTGATTAGATGCATACAAACACATTTTGGCTATTAATGTCACCCTCACAATCGTCAGGGTTACGCAAAACACCCGAGGTTTCTCAGATCTACTTAGACTGCTTTAAATCAGACATTGTTGCTAGAACTGTATTTGATGAAGGGTAAATATTTGACTATGTAACTAGCTCTCTGAGAAGCATCCTCTCAACATGATAAGCAGATACATTACATCTAACGTACATCAGGAAATGTTTGCATTATGCTCCTATTTCTTCTTTATTGTATTTTACCTGCTACTCGGGCTCTTAGACCTCGATAAAACATACATCGATCAGGGATGATCTCTTTCGTACATAGGTTAAACAATTTAGCAATTGCCAGGCAGTAACGTTTACCATATATTTGGTGACATATAAATGAACCATTAGCTTTAAATAGACCAATGTTAGTACCGGGTTAAATGGTGGTAGTTTCAATAAGGCAACATCTGTCCTACCATTTTACTGAACGCAACTGCGGAACTTGAATAGTCGTCTATATAGATAAACATCCATGCTATTTATACGGACCATCAACAATATATTCTTAATCCATGACAGTGTAGAATACTTCATTATGTCGTATAGCTGTTTCACTTGGCTACGAATAACGGGGTCACGTTTAAGTATTTGGATTAAGGTCGTTGAATTTATTTACCGCCCTTGTCATTGTGGGTTAATAGCCAGGCATTTGATACTAGTTCACACTGTATTGTGGAAGCATATGCATGGCATGTAATATTGTCAATTATACTTAGCAAATAGCTTTTGTCCATTATTCTACCGAAAAGCGAAATACGGTCCTCTTGGTCACAAACAAGCAATCTAAAAAGTAATCATGTCGGCATGTAGGAAATAAGGTTTCTGTTGCGCTTGATTACGTGAGCTTTACATTTTGTCCCCTGGATGATAGTCATGGTTATCCATTCAGAAAGGTAAGCACAACTTAATTCGAATATGAATTTCGGAAATTAGCTTTCTGTTCCGCTCTTTGCAAATGATGGGGTTGTATCCCTGTTTTATTACCTGAAGCTAAATATCGGGGAGTTTATTGCATATACATACCCCAATTACCTGCTAACATAAAAAAGCTAAAGGCAAAATAAAGCAGTAATATGTTTGCACGCAGCAGTATTTGTCGCAATGATAACGCAATGGACGAGCCGGAACACTTTACAGCGTACATAGCGAAGTAATGGCACACATTATATGAAAGCATCAGTAGATATAAGAAGGGTGTCATATTACTCGAATTTAATGACGCGATTTGCACCTCAAAGTATTTTGAGAACGTGCACTTTCAAAGGGATGGGGGAGTCGTAATAGTGACTTGTTACCAGTAACGCATACCTAAGTAAGGTTTATGCTTCCCAGATTAAGTTTGTTTAAACTCATATGTCATGCAGCAACTGTTCTGCACTAAAAGCTGATCCAATTGATCAAATACATACACTGATCTCTAATATGATAAATCGAAAATAGCAAAGTATAATAACGGCGTCACGGCATATATCAGTCATATTTGGTACTGTTCATTGGCCTTATGTGTGTAAAAGCAGCAAGCTTGGAACAAAATATACACAAGTGATATATGTCACGCCTTTCAGATTGATACTGATAGTTTTAATTTTTCGATTTACAGACAAACAAAACTATGTTTCTAATGTATAAGCTCTATCGACCCAGTTGTTATTCAATGACAATCGTAGGTTTATACTTTAATTGACATCCGATAACCATTAAATTTTTAACTTTGGGCTTGAAGATATAGCAAACAAGCCTCCTTGTCAGTATATAATTTACCTAGATTTCCTTATCTATTCATTACTGATACTAAATGTAATGATTTTGTAGTGTAAAATATGTTAGTGAGGTTAGTAATGACCTGAAAATTTATCCCATTTGTTTTGAATTTTGTATCATCAAAGTCTGTTCAGAATGGTAAGTACGAGAAGTCTTTTCAAATGCCTTACATCCCTTCTCTTTCCAAGCCTCATACCCGCCAAAGCTGTATACGCAATGTACATATACTAATAACCATATTGTGATTTACAACTTAATCAATGACATAACGCCCGGAAGAGGGAATTGGGCGTAGTCGAAATAGGACTGCGTTTGCAGAAGTTGACATGGCTATTTGTTATATTTCGAAACAGTATTTGTTTGTCTGTTATAAAAGTCGGGTTTTTTTTTAATTTTCTCCTCAAACAAATATCCAATAGAATCCTAAAGGGTTCCAGCATTTTAGTCCGGTACTTCGCAGATAAAGCTCCTCTGTTTAATGCAAACTCGCTTTACGTTTGAAGTACGGTTCAATGAATCACACCAGCTTTACTAATTTTGCAAGCAAGTACCAACACTTCCATGCACGTTAACATTTCTATTGGTAGTAAACGCCATGGACATTATCGCCCAGTATTACTTAAACAAATATTATCCTGCCGGATATATTGCCAATAACCGGAACCAATGGCTCATGGCAATCGCTCCGCCGTTTATCGGCATTTGCACATCAGAACAATGTATTCAGCTATAGATATTGATGCAGTCTTTATAAGGTGTAATTGTTTGGAACTAAAACCAATTTTCGTGTATGCTATAGGTCATCAAATGCAAATATATGCAAGCGATTATAAACGTAATATTTCATTCGGTCATTGTTAGTGTTTTGCTTAATCTAAATGCATGGCCGATATTTTGGGTCTTTAATCATCATCATGAAACAGTTATATAACACCTCAACTTCTGCTACAAGCTAGGGGTAACCAGTAGTATTTGAAATGAAAGGATTATGCAAATGTCATTTGATCACGTCTGTACAACAGTATATCATTATTAGTTTCGCAAGAAACCACAAAACCAATAGCAATATGGGTATAAAAGCATTTACATAGATTAGGAATCTAAATATTGCGCCGTTAATAATTCCGCATACACAGCATGCAGCACTGCTACAGTTGAAATGATCCGAATATATTTTTGGCCGGTGAATATTACAATTGTACTTTATCCAAGAGAATATTTGTCGGGTAATACGAACCTGCCAAAAGTCATTGCATCTTAGACATGGCGTATAATATTGCGTAGCACTCAGAAAATGTGGTGTTTCAGATATCACAGTATGTAGGTTTATCATCGCGGAGTATAAATTCAAAGAGGTATTTCAGAATTACATGCATGAACATATGCATTATAACTCGCCCCTGTGAAGCGCGACATACCGGTTTAACCTATTTTGATAAATGCCTTCAATTATTACTGATCCCTAAGGTCTAGCACATATTAGTTTGAGTTCAAACACTAACAATGAGGTTAATCAAACAAATTAAAGTTATGGACGTACCATCAGCGGGGCTGCATAAGGTACTTTATGGAGCATTTAGGCGCATTTTGGACCTCCCGACTAAAATATCATCATTTAAATGACGTTAAGGTGAGTATTGCTGCTCTGTAAGTAAACAAACCGTCTATATTTTTTCCATTAAAAAATATATAAATGCCGTCGTATATGATATCAACGGAGGACACAAAAATACTATTTCTGATTTCATTTAGGATACCTCCATTAACTAAAATGTGCTATCACGAATACAGATAAATCTTTCACCTAAAAGTTCTGCTTAAAATCGTTAATGGGCGATATTTACAGCAGGTGCGCTTCTATCTATCAAGCTAAGCGTCAATCAACTAAAAAAAACGTAATTTATGACATCATAGAATGGGATCTTTTAGTAGATGGTAAAGGTTGTAATTACAAAATTTGACCATATGCCTGCAAGCGCAGGAACAATTACGAACGATCGGTCATTTACACAAACTCTAAACTGGGTGGTACATCCAAATCTACTCAGTGCACTATGAGTATATATATTCAATGATGATTTTTCGTGGGTGGCGAGATGTTTCGAACCAAGGTAATTATATATTAAACAAGCCAAACAGTTGCATGCCGATATTCTGAGGGTCTATTTCGCCATCAGATCTTCACACGATACATTTTACAGCTGGTTATGATAATGTGACAATAAACAACTTTATGTGTTACAAAGATACAGTGAAATATATAAACAAGTGTAAGCACGGCGAGTTGGATCGGATTGCAGACCACATTTTGCGAAAGTTGTTAACTGGCATTGACGGCTTTAAATTGTCTGGCCTAAAGAGCGAGACTATCAAATAATGATCACCAGATGTTGTTGATGTTTCAACAGAATGTTTTACCGGTTCATTTATATTACATTGCACACGAACCGCAATGGGGAACTAATTTGACGCGATTCCTAGTAAATGTACGCTTGACATGCATTCATCAGCTTTCCAAGCAGTCAATTCATACTGAGTGGAATATCGTATTAATGAGAAAAGTGTATTTTGCCTTGCGTTGCATAACAGATCAAGCGTATGTTTGTCTTGGGAGATGAAGTAGAACAAATAAAGCATTAGACAGAAAATGTTGCCGTGATTATGTTTTTCTATAAGCGCCATCAATTGTCCCGCACAATGTTTGGTTGACGAACGATCAATGGCTGTACATCGCTGCCGGTAATAAAAAAGCTAACATTGTCACTTTTATTCTATACTTCCGCTTTTTCGAACGCTAATCTGCTAAATTGATACTCAAGACAAACTTTGCATGATAAGAGAATACATGATTGTTTGCATTATTACACACATCTGGTGGACTCGAAATAATATTGCCCATCAGGTAAGGCCATCAAGCAAAACATTCTGCTCTATATTGGTGCTATGTGACCATAGCCCACCAAGCATCCCATTATATACCTCAAGAACTTCTGAACCAAAGTTCAGTAAAGATAATAAAACAGAGTCGAGCTTTGAGGCTAATTTTGTACGGACAGATTCAACTGTTCGTGATATGACCATTGTATTAAGCAGCTTGCAAGAGGGTCCGTAAATAATTGTTTTGCATTGATGCTAAACACGACGCTATTAAGAAGTCTGCTCTCACCTCGAGTGTCTTTATAATAGTTAGCCAATACATTAAGCGCAGGCTGAATGTGTGCGCTACTTAAACTGAATCTGATATTACATGCCACATTGGATTTAAACAGAGACAGCACAGTTATAAAACAACGCAACGGCGACGGACGTGGATAAATGATATTATGTCCCTTGATCGAACAATAAGTGCAGCTTTTACTCGACACACATCCGTGGCTACAATATCGATGCCGCTCAAACGAATGGCCCACACGAACCTATTGAGATAAATGATGCGGTTTGTCTTCTTACTGGCACGACACCGCCATTTAATATAAACCTACATAATCAGCCTGGATATTGTACCCTCGGCTTATACCCTCTCCCAGCTAGTTTAACGGCGATGCATTTACCACGGGCGGTGCTGATACCTTCCCTCTTTGTGTGTTGAATTATCTCATTTACATATACTCAACTTTTCTGATATTACTTGCGTCGCATAATTTTGTTTGAAATATTTTCAGGGCTCGCATTGTTGTACGTGGAATTTGAACTTTATTGTGCTTTGATGTACTGAAGCGACGTTCTGATTTCCATTATTAGTGTGGAGGTGGTCATGTTGCCGGTATACTGTTTTTTTTGTAAACACGCGGATTTAGTAAAGACATTAATTCTACACGTATGAAACAATCTGTCGATGTAATCACCGAGGGTCAAATTTTACATTCCGTTGTTCTTTTTTAACCATTCCCAATTTGTGGGTAATATATCAGTTCGCTTGTAGTGAATTTAGGATATTACCGTCGTATCGTTTAGTTATATCTAATATTATTACCGAATCAGTCGATCTTTGCGGATGAGTATCAAAAGACTTTTAGATACGCTTCATCGAAATGCCGAAATGTACACTACAAGAAGCCAATAGGGACATGATTAGTTAGATTAATTCATTGTGTTCAGGCAACAACCTAAACACAATAAATCATATCCCGCATACTTAGTGCACCGTTATGAGCGCCGCACGGTGGACCGAAAAGAGTTGATGTCAAATGAGGTTAATGCATAAACATATACTTCGTACTTTCATTGATAAAACATATGCTAATATTATAAAATGAAAATAGGAAGAGAAGAAATATTTCTGTTTGCGTCCTATCTACTGCCAAGCCTATTGATTCGGACATTTCTAGTACGTCAATGGAATAAAAATATAAAAAAAGGTTCCGTGCCCGGATGTAATCTCGACAGTCTCCGTGGCAACCCAATCCGTGTAATATCCTAAATGCGGGATTTACTTCAATCAAACTGATATATTACCCACAAATAAAGAGCTTTGACGACGAGTAGATTGACGTTGGTAACGATGAGATCGGCGTTGGTCCCTCGTGTGTTGACGGTGGACACCTAAGGACAGCACGCGATTCCTAGTAAATGTACGCTTGACATGCACTCATCAGCTTTCCAAGCAGTTAATTCATACTGAGTGGAATATCGTATTAATGAGAAAAATGTATTTTGCCTCGCGTTGCATAACAGATCAAGCGTATGTTTTTCTTGGGAGATGAAGTAGAACAAATAAAGCATTAGACAGAAAATGTTGCCGTGCATATGTTTTTCTATAGGCGCCATCAATTGTCCCGCACAATGTTTGGTTGACGAACGATCAATGGCTGTACATCGCTGCCGGTAATAAAAAAGCAAACATTGTCACTTTTATTCTATACTTCCGCTTTTTCGAACGCTAATCTGCTAAATTGATACTCAAGACAAACTTTGCATGATAAGAGAATACATGATTGTTTGCATTATTACACACATCTGGTGGACTCGAAATAATATTGCCCATCTGGTAAGGCCATCAAGCAAAACATTCTGCTCTATATTGGTGCTATGTGACCATAGCCCACCAAGCATCCCATTATATACCTCAAGAACTTCCGAACCAAAGTTCAGTAAAGATAATATAACAGAGTCGAGCTTTGAGGCTAATTTTGTACGGACAGATTTAACTGTGCGTGATATGACCATTGTATTAAGCAGCTTGCAAGAGGGTCCGTAAATAATTGTTTTGCAATGATGCTAAACACGACGCTATTAAGAAGTCTGCTCTCACCTCGAGTGTCATTATAATAGTTAGCCAATGCATTAAGCACAGGCTGAATGTGTGCGCTACTTAAACTGAATCTGATATTACATGCCACATTGGATTTAAACAGAGACAGCACAGTTATAAAACAACGCAACGGCGACGGACGTGGATAAATGATATTATGTCCCTTGATCGAACAATATGTGCAGCTTTTACTCGACACACATCCGTGGCTACAATATCAATGCGCTCAAACGAATGGCCCACATGAACCTATTAAGATAAATGCTGCGGTTTGTCTTCTTACTGGCACGACACCGCCATTTAATATAAACCTACATAATCAGCCTGGATATTGTACCCTCGGCTTATACCCTCTCCCAGTTAGTTGAACGGCGATGCATTTACCACGGGCGGTGCTGATACCTTCCCTCTTTGTGTGTTGAATTATCTCATTTACATATACTCAACTTTTCTGATATTAGTTGCGTCGCGTAATTTTGTTTGAAATGTTTTCAGGGCTCGCATTGTTGTACGTGGGATTTGAACTTTATTGTGCTTTGATGTACTGAAGCGACGCTCTGATTTCCATTATTAGTGTGGAGGTTGGTCATGTTGCCGGTATACTGGGGTTTTTTTGTAAACACGCGGATTTAGTAAAGACATTAATTCTACACGTATGAAACAATCGGTCGATGAAATCACCGAGGGTCAAATTTTAGATTCCGTTGTTCTTTTTTAACCATTCACAATTTGTGGGTAATATATCAGTTCGCTTGTAGTGAATTTAGGATATTACCGTCGTATCGTTTAGTTATATCTAATATTATTACCGAATCAGTCGATCTTTGCGGATGAGTAACAAAAAACTTTTAGATACGCTTCATCGTAAAAATGCCGAAATGTACACTACAAGAAGCCAATATGGATATGATTAGTTAGATTAATTCATTGTGTTTAGGCAACAACCTAAACACAATAAATCATATCCCGCATACTTAGTGCACCGTTATGAGCACCGCACGGTGGACCGAAAAGAGTTGATGTCAAATGAGGTTAATGCATAAACATATACTTCGTACTTATATTGATACAACATATGCTAATATTATAAAATGAAAATAGGAAGAGAAGAAATATAACTGTTTGCGTCCTATCTACTGCCATGCCTATTGTTTCGGACATTTCTAGTACGTCAATGGAATAAAAATATAAAAAAAGTTCCCGTGCCCGGATGTAATCTCGACAGTCACCATGGCAACCCAATCCGTGTAATATCCTAAATGCGGGATTTACTTTAATCAAACTGATATATTACCCACAAATAAAGAGCTTGAAACTTGACAACGGATGTGCAACCGCTGCTAACTACTTTGAAACAGGAAATGCCAAGGTTAAAACTAAATTCTATACGCAATAACAATGCCAGCGCATTAAGTAGACTTCTTGGCAAGCTCAATACGTTTTAAGGCGTAATAATTAACAGACTGCGTTGACAATTTATTTGTAGGTTTAACAATCTTAAACCTTGGTCGCTGGAGCAATCTGATAAGATGATATTGAGTATCAACGTTCCGATGACGACGCAAGTTGCAATACGGACAATGTAAAAACATTCGATGGATATGCATTGGCACAATTTAATTGGTCAATTATTGATTATGTGTGGTGATAATAGACAACTACGCATCTGGTTGTTTGCGATGATGGAAGATAATCTGAGAGTGGGCTGGTTAAGAGATAATTTGAAATCGTCGTAAATCTGGTATGACTTCACAAATTGTAACATCGCAATACAAGCCAAATAGTCTCATAGAGCAGGTTATCTAGCTTAGCAGTTCGTTTTGATGAGCAAATAGCATCGCAGAAACTGGTGTATTTTGTATAACTTCTCTTTGTGCTTACGCTATTTTTGAACTCACTACATGCGAAGAATGCTGCTTATTCACACACTGTTATTCATCGGGTAAATCATGTGCGATGCTACATAATGCAACGCAGCAGCATCTGTTAATTACATTGATACAAGAAAATTTATGCATGGGTGCTTTCTTGAATGTAGTCATTGGAGTTTCATTATAATTTCGATCTCGCGCATGGTACACTCAGGTTTGCATCCATACCACGATACATATAAACGAAAACATTGTTCGAATAACCTTGCGCCTACTAGGAGGTTATTGTTGAGTTACATTAACGTTAACATAGCATAACAGTGTCAATGGGAATGAATATGTTCACATATTTTACGATAATGCAACCTTTTTAACGGCTAATGACGTCCATCTGCGCCCTGGGTAACGTGGTGTCAATGCAAAGACATTTATTTAAGGCCAGTCGCTACATCACCATGAGCTATCTAACGAAATATCACTTGTTGATTAATACAACTTACCACTGCTGATGTTCAACGTAATCAACGAAAATAATTTACTATCACGGCAAAATTACATGCGAACATATCATTTGCTTTACTTATGCTGCGGATATCCCCATTCCGAAACAAACCATAATTAATGATGTGTATCTACTCAATTAGTCTACTACTGTAAGTGCACATTGCCGTTAACATTTACTCCATCGGGAGCCTTGGGGCCAACGGATTATTTCATCGTATAAGGGTTTTCTGAATGTCTATTAGATATTTCGATCCAAGGAAACATTTGAAAAAATATTCCGGAAGCATATAAATGAACCTTATTACAGCTGGAATATTATTCTGCCAAGTATTTCAGCTGGTTTAATATTGATACATATGTTAAACCAAATCAAAATATAAAGCACAGTGTCTCCTGCTGCAATTATGGATAAAAAGCGAGTGTATATTCCGAATAACTCCACACGTGTGGTTGTGTACGTGTATGCATACACATATGTAAATATATTTACCGATATTCAAATGTGTACATATATCTTAATAGATATAAGTATACACATATATTTATAAATATATATATATATATATATATATATATATATATATATATATATATATATATATATATATATACATATATGTATATGTATGTGTTTTTTATACATATGTATATAGATAAATATACGTCAAGTAAATATATGAACATGCACATACATACATATATGTATGTGTTATATAAATATATATAAATATATAAATCTGCACACATATATATGTATATAAATATCTATATACAAATATGGACATATACAAATATGTACATATGCAAATATGTAAAATACATGTATGAATCGTAATATATATAAAACCCAACAGTTACATGCTGATATTTAGTATATACATATATATGCAATATGCAAACTAAATTATATGCGGAAGGAATAATGAGGTTCTATTTCGCCATCAGATCTTTACACGATGCATTTTAACCCTCTATCCTTCCGCACGAGCTTCACAGCTGATTATGCTAATGAGAAAATTATCAATTTGCCACCATTATGTGTTCCAAAGATATAGGGAAAGATATAAACAAGTGTAAGCACGGCGAGTTTGATCGGATTGCAGACCACATTGCGCGAAAGTTGTTAACTGGCATTGACGGCTTTAATTAGTCAGTATTCAATGATTGTCTGGCCTCAAGAGCGAGGCTATCAAATATTGATCACCAGGTGTTGTTGATGTTTCAACAGAATGTTTTTACCGGTTCATTTATATTACATTGCACACGAACCACAATGGGGAACTAATTTTGTGTTCCGTGTTTACACCGTTAGGAAATGAATATAGTTTTTTGTTGCTTGCCTTTGTAAATAACAGATCGATTGATGAAGATCGATGATCTGCAACAACTGCAACTATAACTTCCTCAACTGATTCAATGTGTGTATCATTTGTGTTTCCTCATTAAAGGTTGGCGGTTTGTACACTAAAGGTCGCGTTCGTGCTAATATATATATATATATATATATATATATATATATATATATATATCTATATATATATATATATATATATATATATATATATTTTATATTTATATATATACATATATATATATAAATGTATATATATATATATATATGCATACATTTTAATATTTATATATATTTATATCTATATAAACAAGCATATATATGTACATATGAAAATAAAAATTTGTGTAAGCATATATGCATTTATATGTACATGTATACACAAGCACCAATAAATGTGTATACATTTATTAACATATATTTGATCGCTTGCTATTGAATTTCAATGTGGCACAGAAGCGCTGTGTGCTAGTTTACTAAAACATATATATATATATATATATACATACGAATGCGACCATTTTGGACATTTAGCAAAAAACCAACCATTTTGGGACATTGTAAACGACAAAATATACACTTTATCAGATGATTATTTCTTGTTTTATGGTGGTCTGTGAGTAACATATGTCGGTTTCTTAACTTTATTTTTCATTTTCATTGTTTTATTAAGCTTATATATTTTGTGTACCAAAATTGGTGTTCCAAAATAGTTAGGGTACGAGGGACATGACAAAAACCGACTATTTTGGAACTTGACAAAAACCGACTATTTTGGAACATGACAAAAACCGACTATTTTGGATCATGACACAAACCGACTATTTTGAGACATAAAAAAACCCTACCATTCTGGTACATAAAAAAACCACCATTTTAGGAAATAACCAAATGAAATGACACAAAGTTACAGCCATTTTACGGCAGTGTGGGGAGCTGGTTGTGACGGGAATCAAAAACTATTTTTGGAACATGACACAAACCGACTATTTTAAGACATAAAAAAACCTACCATTCCGGTACATAAAAAAACGACCATTTTAGGAAATAACCAAATGAAATGACACAAAGTTACAGCCATTTTACGGCAGTGTAGGGGGCTGGTTGTGACGGGAATCAAAAGTTTTCATCTATGCCATGGAATTTCATCACTCTCTGTATAAAGGTGTATCTTTATTGGAAATGGTAATAAGCAATAGCGGTTTAAGTTAATGGTTAGTATCATTAAATTTCAACTACTTTTATCTTGCAGTTAAGGGGCGATCCATGTTTAACTAACAAGATTCATTCATTTCATATCGAGAGAAGTACTAACTTAAGTTATTCAAACATGGAGGAAGAGTGGTTCTAATTGTCTGAAGCTTCCGACCTCGTTATTCAGAGCCGCGTATGATTACATGTACGGGCCCGCCGCATGGTTATATATATCTAGACCGAGATAAGCAAACTTTGAAACTTGAACTTGTTCTGGAACTTGTATGATGGAACGCGCAGTATGTGTCGAGAATCTGAATATGAACTTGACAGGGGTCGGCTTTCATATCATTGACAAAACGCGAACATAGTTTAGTATCATTCCACATCATGTCCGAGACCTCTACGCTCCGTCGCCAAGTGATCTTCGATGTTGCAAGCGAGGTTAAGCCCCAATCTTGCTCACACTCCGCATAAGGATTTATTGTAACGATGTAGTTATAGTAATAGACGATTTATATAAATCCCTGTGGGTCGATATGGTTGTTTGTTTGTCCGTGGAGGCGTCTCCGTGGTTCATCATGACGCTTAATCGTTCAAGTTTTTTCTCGTCCAATGTAGCTCACAGATAGGCATGTTTTTGTGCTCTAGTTCATAGAAATATACGCTAATAACTTAATGATACATCGTACTACCGTTATGTTATCACTATTATTTCTGATTGTATCATCATATAGTAATACATTCATAGTTCTCCCAGTAGTTCTCGGCCCTGACGCCGTTATTCCCTGGAACCAAGACCCCCCAAAAGAAGCAGAGAGGCGGGAGCTCTTCAGCGAGAAGTCAAAACGGCTCTGGAACGATATTTTCGACCTAACAAGTAGAATAGCAGACTACGCAAAAACCAAGGCAGCCTAAGACACCCCAAATAAAAAAAGCTACAAGCGCTACTAGTCTCCCCGCCACCAGAGGAATAAGAACCCTTCGGTGAGAGGGCCCTACGGGTCCAAAAAGAGTTGCAACATAAAACCGTTAAGAAGCACCGCCGGGCGGGAACCAAAAAAACCCTCGCCGAGCAAGAAAGCCTTCTTGGCGCCAAGGAGCCAGTCTTGCCCGACACTCCCGTCAACGAGGAGCCGCTCCCCGCCGACGTCCCGTTCCGGAAGCAGTACGACGCAGCCATAGAGGATTTCCGTCAGTAGAGCAGCATCAAGCTCATTTATACCACCTGGATCCTCAAGGACGACGATGTCGGCCTCACAGAGCGCCGAGCCTTCGAGATCCTCGGTGCACTAGGTAAGGGCCAACTCATTCTCCGGCAGAAGATAATCAAACAGGACGGAGATAAGTGGTACACCCGCTGCGAAAAAGGCAATAGCGCAGTTCAACAACCGATGCCGAACTGGCCTCCTCATTGGGTTCTACAAGATGTCGTCAACGTGGCTTACCCAGAGCGCGCAATCGTCTGGGCTTGATAAAAGAGGTCCTTGCCGATCTCGAGCCAATGGAGACCGGAGAGTTAAACTGCGTCGCCATGATCGTCCTCGACCGCATCGACCAGATGAGCAAACACAACCCAACAAAGGAGATCGCCGCAAAAGCGAAGGTCGTTGCGTGGGAAACCAATATTCGCGAAGAAGGGGTCGATATCCTAGACATTCCCAACCTCGAGAAAATCATTGGCCAGAGCATTATCATTCGCGACATAGCGGGTGGGGGGGGGGGGGGGGGGGGATTCTCTATATGGAAACGCGCTATCCGAAGAAAGCCACCATTGAACCACCATCCAACACAACGGTCATGCGTGGCACGCCAACCCCCAGTTCCCCGCCAACCGGGAGATTAAGTTCTACGAGGGCAACATCTGGGAAGCAATCGCAATCCTCGAAGAACCACGCGGCACTGGGCTTATGGGCCACCCCATGTACGACCAATTCATTTCTGACGACGGCGCCCTTTACCGTACTAAGGAGCACCACGCCTACCTGGCTGAGATCTGTCAGCGCCTTGAGCTGGACAGCAGCGTGGTCTGAGAGTCCGAGGCGCCAACCGGTTGGCACGTGAGCGCAACGGGTGGAAGCCAACGCCCCACACCTTTCCTGCCCGACATTGAGGCCGCTTGCGCTAAATACATAGGCGGGAGTGTCTGGAATAAAGCAACGTACGCCACTGCCAGCC
>CM067357.1:24545364-24591021 GCA_034190875.2 Urechis unicinctus
GGCTGATATCATATATGCGTGTACAATGACACAAGCTAGCGCGGCCAAAACCGCCATCAATCATATATTGCATGCGACCATAACACAACCTTTTGTATACCGTATGACAGCATCATTTGCATATTGCCTGAGGCATAGCATTCCATACATTTAAGTATGCGGATGTCATGCAACTTACTTTGATTGCCTCACTGAATTGCAAATGTCGAATATTAACACCACCATACGAGAGGATATTCCACTATCTGCCTTTTCGAGCAACGATCATATTCCTCAAGTAATTGCGTAGTAATTTTGATATCAACAGTATAACGGAGCACTCGGCTCTGTTAATTCCGCACTAGCAGACAAAAGTCATCTTGTAGTTACCTCCCTATCCACTTTACACACGCGCACAACTACCATACAATACATCACTGGAGACCGACAGTTTCAGCACATCCCTAATCAATTATGTACCAGCATGTTGTATTGGCTCTGGGTGCTACGTATGGCGTGCTGGTCCCTCACCTTTGACAACATTTGAGTAAGTTAGTGACTCTATACAATGCAGAGTAAAAGATAAAGGAGGAACAATGTCGTATACGCCTGACTATGTTATTGTCCGTAGTATCCAAAACAAATGGATATCTGGAGAGTCTCAATCTCTTAATATGCCTTTTGTTTGCCCCGCAAATCTACTTTTCACGGACAAAGGGAGAACAAAGAAAACCATCTGGCCCCAGGTGGGCAGGGCTTAATGCTCGTTTGTCGAATCGGAACCTCGCAATGCATCACGACAGGATACCCATCGGGTGTCATCCTACGCGTATCGCATATTAACTCTTTTGTCAGTGAAGCGCATATTGAACCGCTTCAAGGCCACAAGTTTAAAGCTTATTACCATAAGTCACAGCAATGGCTGCCAATCATAGTCAAGCGATTTCTATGTGAATGTAAGTCATGTCGTTGATCCTATACAAGTATGTCAGTGCTTTGATCAGCAGAATTTAGCTTGAGGTTTCAGATAGTCTATGTTTACAGACGTGCGCTGTTCTGAACTAAACAATATAGATGACACTAGATTAAGGTTTGATATTCTTGAAACTGTCACATTACTGTGATTATGTTATCACGGTAATATATCGTTGTCAACATAACATGCTTGCATTAATGATACTAACAATGGGTTGCGTGTGACTTTGCAAAACGAGAACAAATCAAATGTGTTTATTTTATATATGATTAATAGGGTGCATCACAGGATTGGAAGCGAACAGAAACTTTAACGTTTGCCGCTTCTTACTGTGTGTCTAAACATATAACGCAAGGTCAATATTCAGCTGATCGCCGTATATGTGCATCCTGCAAGCACCCTTGATTAGTATCCGGTTCGTTTTAACCCTTTCCGTCATTGTGTCGCTAAGCGCTCAGCACAAGTTCTACTACGTTATGGCCTCACAGGCTTTAGCACAGAGGGCTTTTGTCAAACTCAGTTAAGAGCTACACGTCCGCCGCATGTCAATTAAATGATGCAGATATGGTTGTTTTTTTATCTAATATACTTGTTATCCCCAAATATTATTGCAGGATAGCAGCTGCTGATATTAACGATCATCCGTGTAAAACACATGATTTTCTGATGTCTTGGGGGACAAGCAAAAGGGTGCGTTGTCTTTTATTAGTAGTTCTGGTGTACAATGTTATCGACCACAATTTATTGTTCAAAATATCAAATTTACACCAAAACCCTGGTTTATATAAAGGTTAGATAATTTTGAGTTGAGTCGGCTTCCTCCATAGTTGCATTGTAACGCAACAAAGACAAAACAAAATGTTAGGATTGTCTTCCATTGCACTTGCTGTAACATTTTTCCACAATCGTGTAACTGTTTACCGAATATCATGTGCAAAATATTTATTTTTGATTAGGTATCTCGCTCATGGCCAAGTCTTGACCAGAATGAAATTGATTTGTGTTCTCGCCCAAGAGTGATATCAGATCCTGAAAACCATTCTCAATGTTTACAAGTTACCTATTTAACTATTTAAACAAAGTGCAATAAATTGCTTACCACCGTCAAATTTATGTTTTACATCAATATATTGAAATAAGCTTTACATTGATAAATTCAACGAGGCATAGCTCAGTAGCGGAACTAAATACACCAGATTGTTTGAAACTAAAGTTAAAGTTAAGTCCGTTATTATCAATGCTTAGGAGATGTAGGCCGGTTAAAAATATATATTATCTATTGATATTATAAAAATAATCGTAAATTAATAATTAATTGTAATGCGAAACTCCGCCCCAAGGGGCACAATAACCATTTATATATTTTTATCTTGCCTGTTATAAGAGACGCCGGAAGGCTTACAGATGGATGTTACAGTTGAACAAAGGAAAATCAGCTTTATTCTGACGGGTGTGAAGTTAATTTGATCAAGTGTCCACGTAGCGGTACTATACACACTTCTTTGGTTGAGACTGAAATTAACCAAATAATTTATGCATCTCATATTGCGAGACTTAGTATGAAACTAACTGGCATGTCGGTGTATACTATGATTGCTAATATTATCCAGTTGCTGTGGCTCCTGGTAGCATAAAAATTATGTTTTCACACCCGTTTGGCTCATCATTACGATAAAAAAAGTCATTGGGTACCGCATTGATGACAGTTCTAAGAGCTCAGTTAACCTATTAACTCTCAATTCTCTATCCATTGTTGTCCTCGTTATCATACCCTGTATTCAGATACTAGACCGAGTAAAAGCCATTCTACCAAAGGCAATGGCACTTTACCAGGCAGGTTCATTATCGTGAAATGAATAATGGGCCATTGTCAGTGAAATCAGCAATTTTCTGTTGATTGATTGGATAAGGGAGGCATTTTACAGTGGCTTTCTTCGCGCTGCATATGATATGGATAACCATGCCATAACTACATGCGTATGTTGGACCGACGGTAGTGATGTTGCTAATGATCTAAACTGTATATCACACAATCGTTTGCAGAACTAACGAAAGTGCTCAATGGTGTTTGTTGCATCGCAACACAATGCAATAATCATGTTTAGGGCTGTAGTGGGGCGTGATATTATGATGAGCTAATTTAGAAGTTTTCAACGACGTAGTATTTTTGTCGAACGTACTCAAAATAATCCAGTAAATTTTAGATTAATTGAGCTATATTACAAAATGCTTCTATTATGAAATTATAAAGACTATCGTATAAATAATATGCGATTGAGAAGATTGCACGAAAGATATTAATGCACCAAATACATTGGCACTGCTGAATAATATTAATGAGAATAGATTTCTTCTAACTTGTATATACCTATATAGTAGTCAGATCATATCATTCAACAATAATAGAAAGTATTTATTACACTGTAACATGGCTGACAACTTTTCGTTGTATCTTTCCCATATGCATTGATTCCTTTGAACACCACAACATATAACTGAATCTTATGATGAACTACCCGTTCTAGAGAGTGCTTTCAATGATATACTCCAACGCAGTGTCGTCTTTGAGTCCTAAGAAACTCGAATCTGCAATCCCTCCGACCAATTAACGCTTATACAGAGCCACATTGCAGCATTCACACCAGTAGTTTGCACCCTTGTCGCGTCAATCATAATTCGGTAGGCGCAAATCTTATAAACGAAGTGAATGACCTGATTGAGCTGGTAAATATTGCGCAATCTTTTGCAAGGCAATGCTGAAAGTCACTTGCGTTTTTTCAAGGGTGCGTCGATATTAAAATAGAAAATATGTCATGGAGCTATTACATATTAAAGCTTTCCCTTTTTGTGCCTGAACTGTCAATGATTTACTCCCATCGGATGAATGACGGGCAACCTAAGAATAACGCAATACACACAGACTATCCACACAGTTTAAGATGTTTAAGTTAAAACCTAGCTACAAAAAAACTATTCTGTCTCGATGATATATGTATTAGGAAAGGAGAGAAGTGTGTGGTTATAAGAAGATGGAATCATCAGTAAATAACCTTAGCATTGGTGATTTGAGTTTGCTGCTTCAATACATTACATTACATTGTGTTGCTGTTTTTGATAACAAAGAATACGTGAGCATTAATTACAAGGGTATGCATCCACTTGAGAATAGATCTACTTTAGTTATGCAGAGCCGATCACTTAGAATTCAAGTTAATTCACATCCATAGCAACTCTCACCAATCCTGACCGTTGATAATTTACTCGATTATTAAAATTTAAGCAGTGGAACATTGGTGTAGAGTAGTGTTGAGGAAAAGTATGCGTGCTGGCTCCTATGCAGATATATTCAAGCGTGACAACTGCCTACTAAGGATGCAATCTTACCAACATTGCTTAAAAATTGAATAGTTGTTCTATGCGAAAAAGTACCATCCATTTAGATACCACGTAAATGGTTTTGTGCCCTGTTTGTAATGTATTTGTACTTTGTGTGGACTCATCGTTCTTCAACATTCACCATTCAAAATATCGGTGCATCTCATGGCAAAATAATGAGTTATAATGCATCTTGGAAAACGAGAATGTGTTATATTTTTAGAATCATTCTACATACATGCTTGGAATGCATTAGATGATGTTTTACAATAAATTTGATACATATAGACAATAATGGTTGAATGTATTCGTTGGAATACTTAACCAGTCTGTCATCGACACCCGACATACTTGACGTAGGGTGCATTATATGTGCTATGCCAAGTATGCCTGAGTTTAAATTTGGGACAGATGTTGAGAAGGCACTTTGTCACTTATAACATTTTCCGAAATGACAATTTTGGCTTTACTGATACGGAATTTTACTACAGTATTAATTGCTTAAATGCAAAAAAAAAATGTGCATCCGAGATATTAAAGTAGGTTTTGTGAACTGCTCCTTGTTTATCCTTTTCTCTACTTTGCATTAGTCACAAAATCGTATTCACATCATGTCGCATAGACTGTTTTAGTCAGATCTTTTGTGCAAAGTCACTAACACGATCCATACACGGTGCATCTGTTTCGATGTTGATAATGCCAGCCGACAAAAAAGTCATAAGAACCTTTATATTGGGGAGATGCACATTCATTTTATTGCAAATCATTGCTTCTTGGTAATACTGGTTGGCTTTAAATATACTGTTCTTACCCGAAAACGCTCAACGCAGAGTACAGCCTATCTTTATACCGCAGCCCCATCTTTTTGATGCAACCCCACATACGTCACATACTTTACAACAGCTGGCTGAACATGTTGTTGCTTTGAGACAAGCGCGCCAAACAGAATGGCAAACGGTGCTAACAATTCATGTCGTTTTAGTGCCAATACAGCGGTATTGTATTTCAAGCTAGACTCTACATGTATTATGCTGGATCGTCGACTCAATTAGTGGTACAATGAGACAAAACTACTCCCTTTAATACACGTGATATTTACAGTCGATTAGCCTGGAGTATATAAGACGACAAGTATCAGCTGCTCCCTACATAAGCTTTTACCAACCAATACAAAGCACCTCTTGGTGCAGTTCAAGTTGATTGCACCTTTTTATGAGTCGATGTTTATCACCTACATAGTTCATGTTCAATGACCAAGTACAGGACTCAGCAGATAGTAGCTATTTAATACGATCCAATGCCTCCTATTAATACTTAAAGGCCCTTAAAGGCTAGAAATGGCCTGTGGATGAAAAGTTGCAATGACCTACCCTTACCTGGTCGCATCAAGTTAGACCACTTAAGAGTTACGTAATATATCCATTTATAGTAACATAACAACTTGATGATGTAGTATCATCAGCATCAATTACAGTCTGCCAACAGTTTTGGAGCATCGTTTGAATATCAATATTTATCAAAAACTATGCCAACGACATGAAAGCTCCCGAACCATTTTAATTGTTTGAGCCCGAAGCATGACATTCGGTGTGGATTCTTGTCATCCCACCCTTTGTTCTTGTCTCCCAACTTTGAGTGTCTCATTTAGGCCGCTAACTGCCAAGGCTACTGCAACTATTGGGATAAGCAACTGAAACAATGCGTAGTGACACTAATATTAGACGTGGTGAGGTACAATGATTATTGCTCGTCAATTAGTGGTTTTTCTTTGCGGAACTGAAAATGTTATATGAGAGAGTGGAAATCGCTGCAATCGTACTTACGCTGCTTGAATTAACACGAACATGTGTTGGCTTAATTGCCATACACCTCTACGCATGACGTGAATTGTCGCACTTAGACTTTAAATTGACTGGTCCACATCAGAGCACCAGTGATGTATAGAGATATTACCACCTACGACAAGTGACATCTGTCACGCCGTTTTCCCAGAGCATGTGATTTACGCATGGGGTCAGCTTTGTGCTCCTAAGCCCTGTATTTGTATGGTGAGAAATTAGTCCCTAATCCATGTAATTGGGGATGAGCTGCAGCAGTGTTTCAATTCCTATATTTGGAAATCCCATACCATATGTTCCACTAGTGTAGTGCCGAATACGACGTAGAATATGATCAATAGAGTCCTGGTTATGGTTGGCGTAGGCTAGTGCACATCAGAATGCTATATGACCGGTATTATTATATTTGTTTGCTCGACTAGACAATTTCAAGGTCAACACTGTTACCTAAATGGGTCTCGGTTATCTTGTTTTAAAATAGCGGACAATATTAGGTGCAGAAGCGTCTTCATTGATTGCGGAATACCGCCAATAGAACGTCTTGTTTATAGATCCAATCGTATTTTTGTTGATGATGATTTATCTCTAACAAAATGGTCCATGCAGTTCATGCGACCCAGACGTGCTTGCAACTGATTGGAAACATGTGGAATTGACGAAAAGACCATAAAACACTTGTGAGTAAAAACAACGTACTTTGTTGATAGGACAGAGAGACTACAATTACTGTGGTAGAAAACATTGTATGAGTTAACTGTAAAATACAATTTCAAGTAGACATCTTCATCGTATAGCACCTGAGATGCTTATAATCTTGTGTATCAAGCCCTGTTAGATAGGGTCAGATATTGGTGTCAGAGACTTTGTTATGCTCCAAATAACGTTGAAAATATCGATTAATATCTATCTATCTACAGCTATCATCCACATCCAAACAGTTGGTACACTCTATCCACACATATGAAACCCGGCAATAAATGGCTACCGTAGCGGCACTTATACCAGAGGCATGTGTTGTTCGGCAGATTACGGTTCACCATATTCCCTATTAGCGCAGCAATAGCAACGTTTGCACAACGCATTATACTTCATATTGTTGTGATATGATTGACGTTGAACCAACTCAGCAGTGGCAGTAATAACACTGCCCAACGATTGGCTAATGTCACGAAATCATTACTTGGAGACAATTACTGCTATCTTTGTTGCTTGTACATTTATTATAGTCCCATTAACATTATGCGTGTATAAGACTTATGAAAAATGAAGATAGCGCGGTATGAATATTACCGTTATTCTCTGCTCTTGATGGGAATGCAGCGAAATTGCGGGTTAAAGCTCATGAGTTGAAGTAACCAGTCTGCCGCAACTTAAATATTTCCTGAAGGTCTATTAATGATGTGTTTGCATAATGTATTGGTCCTATTGTTGTTAACATATCATTGACGCAATTGGTACAAAATGTTGGAACATAAGTTTTACTGCGTGAATTTTATTTCGTTCAACAAATGATTACACTATTGTAACTCCGCATACAGGATGTAAAATGGTCATGTGCCGCGGTAATTTGCACAAATTTGCAATGTATTTCAGTTCATACATAAGCCGATCTGAAAATTATATATGCAGCATTACTCACCGCAACAGCTAGCTTTATACGAATCACACTAATGTGGGGTAATAACAGCAAAGTTCACATTATTATGATAACACACTGGGATATGAATGCATTGATTGCAACTGGTCCTAGTTGATTGTTCAAGCCTGTTGTTGCTGTTGTCTGTTGTTCATTTATGTTAGGGATTTGAAACAACGACAAGGCGGTTTATCAACTGTTCCTATGGAATACAGCGTTATATTCACGTGACTAAAATTCTGCAACCGTGTTATATTATATTGTCGTTTCTAATTGACACACCAAATTGTACAGTGTTCCTGCGCTTTGCCTTACATTATATCATAATAATTGTCTCGTTGATGTAATTACACAATGTTCCTACCTCTTAGCCTGTCACAGTGGTTTTTAAGCGTTACCATTAATTGCAGTATGCTAATTATAAGAAGTAAGCTTTGCTTTGCTCGGCGATTAATGATCGTATGTTAGAACGCTACGTAATTCAATTTTGAGGATGGAAGATTATTAGTTTCTGGTGTATACGGAGCTGATCAATTTGCTTAGTAAGCGTCATGATCGACCACTCGCATTATAAACCTTGTTTGTCCACAAATTAATTTTTGACAAACACTGTGTTTAGCAATCGGTAGGCCGCATCAGGGAGCAGTGTATCTGTTCTCTATCTGTTACGCAAGTCTGTATTGGCATCACGCTTTCCATATGTCCATGATCCATTGAGTTTATTTGGTCAATGCATATTGTGTTGATTCATTTCATCCTATGCATAATATTATTTAGACAATATGTCTCTGCTGCTTACGTTTGTGTACCGTCGTCTATCTTCATTACATTCAACCCGGTTACAATCGTTAACATAGTAATATAACTGCATTTGAATGTTCTATGACACATGGTTAGTCGTCTAACTCCGTTCCAAATGATGACTGATTAGCCAATACAAAACCATACCATTAATCAAGTACAGCTTGGGTTTTACATCGCTGGCAATCATTAACAACCGCATGCTGGCACACTTATGGTGATTGGGTTTTCGGCGACGTAAATTTCGATGAAGACATATTGCTGATTAGATCGTGTGGTAAAAACGTCGCTGCCTTCGATGAAATGCTATAAAAGGTGTCGTAGCATTACAGGACAGCTGATTAATAGGGTTAAAACACTGTTGAGCTGATAGATAATTGGTATGAGTTGCTATCGTCGGAAACTTTACCAATGAACAACTGAAAAGGCAATATTTTACGCAAGCAATCTTTTTAATGTGTCCAAGCACCTAACCCATGGAAATGACAGCAACTATATTTACATCGTCATAAATTTAAGCTAATTAACAGAAACAAATTTGATATTTGACATAATAATTTGATAAAAATTGCCATATACGGGGAGCTAAACGACACAAACGGATTTTTACTTAGCTGTGTCTCTACCGAACAAATAATGATGGAACCTCGGTCTCCACAGCTGGATTGTCAGTTCATTGCGCACAGAAAACATACGTCTATCAACACGTTATATAAGGTTTTATCGCTCCCTTGTTGGATAACCACTTCGATAATCATGACATAATCTTTTCTTTTGAGGCAATTAATTGCCGCTGATGCATTATTTACAACATACAATCTCGCCACATAAACCTATCTTGCAACACATCGCATCATTTTGCAAAAAAGTCATACACCAGCGTAAAAAATGCACAGGAACTGTATTATCAATTTACCAATTTGCGGAAATCAATGTAGCAACTTGAGACACCTCCATGTTATATATTTCACCTTCAACAGCTTGACGAATGTTCTATCATAACTTAGTAGCACACACAAAAGCTTTTTTGTTCTCATAATGTAATGCTCATCTTGCACAGTAATTGTCTACAATAACATTCATACAATATTCACGTACGCGCTGGCGATTGGTTTAATTTTTCGTAAAGTACATGTGACGTTACCGTCGTGGCTTTATCACGTCCTGCAGTAATAATAGCAATTCTTGTCTCTTTTTTCGCCGTAAACGTCCCGTAATGGTCTCTTGGGGAGCACAATAACGATTCCGCTCAAGGCTATGTGCAGTTGATAGGGCGCTGTTAGTGACGTTAGATGCTTTATCAACCGATATGTGGTAGAACGCGTCTATTGTAACATGGTCAGAACTTATTGAAGGATGGTGTATGATTTTATTTTCCAAGGATAATTAAACACGTAATGTCTGCCCTAAACGTTTCATTTACCGTACTTGTAATGGGCTATAATGCAAAATAATGGCAGCATATGAAATAGGCATATATTCTATCATGATTATCGTGAACCGGGCACCATCTTTCTAAATATATTTTCACTGTAACGGGTACTGGTAAGAGGAGCAAATGAATAATACCCCAGGCAAAATGTCATGGCTAGCTACTAGCTGCTGCATTTAAACAACATTTTTAACGAGTATAGCATATAAGACGATGACAAGCATCAACACCGTCACATATGTCCCTTTTTGTGATATCTAATGCAGACGTTCTCGACAAAAACTCATGTCTCTCAGGTAATCTTATTACTAAACGATATAGCATATAACGTACGCAGCTAAGGACGTTCCAAAAAATATCAAATTATTACTAACCTACCTTAGGGCAACATTGATCATGAACACGTTCACTGCATTGTTGAGATTCATAAAGAGAACCTCACACAAGGCTCGATATGCTGGCTTGATATGCTTCATTTGAAAATTGTATTCAATGTCAGTGGTTGCTTACATGTTTCAGCTTTAAATGCATACTGTAACGGCATCTGTTCACAATCGCTCATCCTTGTGTGGTTATATATTTATGCAAAATACGAACACGGCAATTAAGAACATTATGTATGATTTAGAAAGCTTCCTCAGTTAGGGGTTTGAGCAGGCCAAAACAGTGGCTGGAAACAAATCTGTGATGCTACATAGGGTCAATTCTCATTCGCATTATAGAAAGTACAAGCAATGTAATTGTAGTCTCAATTGCAATTATATGCATACGTCTATAAACTTTACTTGCAAATCAACTTGTAAACAAATAGCCTGCCACCATGAGACATTATCTTGTATCCGTCGTTATTCTTGTGGGCGTGATAACGGTGCAGACAATCAACCGCTCGATTCGAGCTTAAATTGGTACGGGATGACAAAACGACTGGAAAAGCGAGAGGAAACACATTCAGATACCAGTCAAACAGTCGATAGCATTAGACAAAACATTTACTTGCAATCAACCGGAAGGTAGAGGTCAAATTACTCTAGCCGTCATGGTACATCTCGCGAGCGCCCTAAAAACAAACTATATATCTGGCATTTATTACCGTCCAAAGGAGCACTCGTCGTTACTGTAATTACATAATTCAATGAGAGGTTCTGTTCTCATTGTAATTGCTAAGTGTTGAGATCAACGACTTTCACACGACATGTCTGTAATATTTGCACCATTACAGCGCATTCGCATAGATCATAACGCAAATTGCGCATTTTTCTTTGGGACATTCTAAAAAGTAAAAACAAAACATATACTAGACTTATATTTGCTGTCCATGTATTTTAACATAAGACACATAGTTGATTTCTTATCTCATTTCTTACAGATTGACATATATACCCCCCCCCCCCCCACACACACACCCCCTACCACTCCTCCTTGCCCATTGTAACATTTTAGAACTCATTGCTGTGGACGCACTGCCGAGTCTATTACATTCCATTTGTTCTAGTTATTAAATATGGCATATGCCGGTACCTGGAGCGCCTGTGCAAAATATTATAAAACCAAGGTACATTGCAGCTCCTGTTTTCTAGTTATTGGAATTGCAGGGGAGCGGGTTATATAATCTATGCTGGTCACGGGAGCTGGAAAATATTCATCCAATACTTTTTTATCAACACAAGTTAATTCACAATATATAACAATCTCTCCTTGTCGCATACATCTCTTTAATGGTCTTTCATTTGACATCAAGCAATTTAGCTCCAGGCGCTGTGTAGTTAATGAGGCGGGGTGGCTGACGTGAGGTTCTTTCCGACCTCATATCATAAAGGCAAGGATTCTGCGAGACTAATGGTGAGAATTTATGTGAGGAGAACAGCCACTTGCAATCAAACACCACATTCGTCCTGCAATATGGCTGCACTAGATACCAATGGCGACATTCATGATCATGATCTCTTGGTATGCTTTCTAGCGCCTTTGTTGCTTACTTGCACAATAAAACCTATTGCCTGCGGCACCTCATTGGTACAGCGTCAACCGTTCAGCGTGCGTTGGGCCGCCTTGAATTGCAAATCTGTCCGTGCAACAATTTAAGCTTCGAATTAGGATCAGAAAGAAATGAAGCCAATAAGTCAAAACTGTAGTCTATGTCACTTAGCGGGGCTGTTACACATTACTTTAACAAAACGTTGGAGAAATAGTTCGATGCACGTCGACTTATATACATCACTGATGTTTCATATACAATTCAACATACACCAAAATTATATTGCATTCGATCCCATTTGAATTTGTGTTGTACCTCGAAAGCGACTGTCATAAGCAAGCCATAAATTTTTGAAAGCAATAAAACAACCTTTGCACGTTTCTTAACAAAAACCCTTTCGCTGTTTAGAATGTTATTTTTAAAACAAGTTGTGCAAAAGCGATGTACAATCAAGCGTCCTATTAGCTACTAATCCAGGGTTTTTCCGGCAATAGATCAATGCGGTAACATGTATATGTTTAAGCGTAATAATAATAACGCTTTTATGCGTTGTTAAGGGCCAGTTACTTTTCTGCTGAGAGCAGAACATCTTTCTAGGCGAACATAAGTTGCAAGCAATTTAAGCCATTTTGGCAAATTACGTTCATTAACTTGCATGAGGACTGAAGCTGATTTTCCCAGTTTCATTTAAAGTACAGTTTGGTTATTCGTTCAGAATATTCATACATTGCGTGCAGCAATGGCACAATTGTGTATTTACCATATTATAGAGTTATTGGTATATTGCCTGTGGGATAGCCATCCTTTAAGTTAAGTATTCATATGTCATGCAGCGCAGTTTGATTATCTCACCATATCGCAAACGATGAATATTAATGCTACCATAAGTGAGAAATGATTGAACCCAGGCGAGTATTAGAGGTATTGAATATTGATGGACACAGCCGCTGGGCATCTAAGACTATTGGAGTTGGTAAACTCTGTGCCATTGTGCTGTTGATAGTACCATGTTCTACCTTAGCCCAGGTAGTGCAATATAAGACGAATTTTAGCTAGTTTTATTGGTCGCCAATCCATCAAATTGAATATCCGTTATTCAGACTATTCTATTTATTTGTCGGTTTCTCTCGCATGGGATATCAAATTAATATTAGTGTGATAGCATGTGATGTTTGAGATATTTCAGACTGTAAGCATTGAAAACCATAATATGTTAACACTTTAACGTAATTTGAATGGCTGTTACAACAGAAAATACATTGCGAATGTTGAAATGTCATGTCGTATCCGCCGCATAGAATTGACACTTACACTGGTATTAATCTATATTTCCCACGTCGTTTACCCGTCATACGACCGACACAGCCCTGCTGATACATGATATCGAGAGTAATAATTACGATTACGTGCGCCAGTCCGACTTTGTTAAATGTTCACTAATAGAAAGCTGTACGCAGAAATGGCATTGAATTATGTCATATTACATTAACCATTATTCATCATTTCAGAAAACTATGTCAATTTGCGTAAAGAACGCCAGCCGCCAGTGACCATCAATATCATGTCACTTAGCATACTCAAGAACAATATTATGCACTGAAGCCTTCGTGTAAGTTGTCGGTACACCTTACTTATAAAAATGCCATTTGTCAATGTAATATACAATATATAGCAATATATGTCTTCTATACTCATCATAATGATGGGAACTTAAAAAGACGGCGCGCTTCAAGGCCACAAATCACAAGCCCATTACCATATGTCACAGTTTAATGGCTTCCAATCTAAGTCAAGCTGATTCTAGTTCAATCGCTTTAGCGTCATTTCTCTGATCCCTTAAAAGTAATTTGGTTCTTGGAACAGAACAAAACTTGAGGTATCTAGATCATCTCTGTATATGAACGTTCTCTGCTAAAGTTTACATTACATTTGGGTAGAATTTACGTCCATCTATAACAGTACTGCAGTTATCTAATCATTGTAATATATCATTCTCAACAGTACATGTTTGCCACATAATACAAATGCATCGACAAAATCTCAGAGCTATACTAGCAGCAAATAATACTACTTAAACATGTCCATCGACGTTTTAGCCTTGTAATTAAAAACAATGCATTTTCAAGGTGATGTGCCATATCATTATGCAAATAGCAGTTGATGTAAATAAATCAGGCACGATTTTCCATTGTGACGCCGCATATTTGGAATTCCTGAAATAAATTGTGAGCAACACCACACTACAGTCTAATTTACTTGCCAACGATTGCCATGGGGTATGCGCGGGGCGGGGGAGAATTATAGTTGGTAACTTCTTGTAACCCTGTTATACGGCCTGATAACATTGCGTGCCTCTATGATACACATTTGCGTCAAGAATTTGTTGTGGCTTTTGCATTAGCATATGCAGGTCACATAATTCACATTTGCAGGTAACTGTATGGTTTCACAGCTATATGTATTTCAACATAATAGGTGCAGACACGTAATATTTCTCAACGTAAAGATATATGACTCCTTTATCTATCATAAGGAAGAGTAGTCAAGATGCTGGACTGCCTCTACCAGTCACTTGCTTGTCAAAATACCTCCGAGAGGAAGATTTTGCTTCCTTATCCCCATTTCTACTTGATAAATATCCATTGATGTCTGGACATGCCGCTGATCCCAAGTTGTTATTTACACAAGACGAAGTGGCTTTAGGCGCCGCGATATTCGCAACACCAGCCATGGTACGGGCGCCAGATTGTCGGTCATAATTATAGCTATGTTTCTGCTTTTATAATAATGATTTGATATGAAATAGGTGAAAAAGTTTCATGCGAAAGATAAAGTCGACAATCGACAAAAATATTTTCTGCTATTTAATCAGAAAGTACCCAAAGAGAAAAACAATGGCACCATAATTGACAATCAATTGGTGAAACCAGTGTCTTAACGAGAGTTGCAGAATACTTGAGAGTAAATTCAATCAATAATATCGAAGCCATGAAATAGAAAATGCTATCGTTGAGGTCAGAATATGCAACAATATGACTGATGGGTGAAAGATTCGACTTTACCGAATAACTGAAATAAAGCACTTCCCTCTAGCGCATATTAACGGGCATATTCGAATTGAAGCTAACGGAGGCTTTTTCATTAACGGTTTTTGATTGCGTGTCTCAAAAATAACACAAGGTCAATAGAGTAACCTGAGGATCACTGTAGATTGGCGGAATGGGAAGAATAGTCTGTATTTGTACATCCGGCAGGCATCCTTGATAAGCATCCGGTTTGGTTTAACTTTTGCGGTCACTGTGTAGCTATATTGCAATGTGGCTTCAAAGGCATTAGCTCAGAGGATATTTTCAAGCTGTGTTAAGTGCAACGTCCGCAGCTTTCATTAAATGACGTTTGATGTTTTTCATCTGTTATATGTCAGCTAAATGTTACAGAGAAATCTCCTGCAGTAGTATTTATTGTCTTATCAAAATTTCGTCGTATCCCCGGGGAAATAGTGTGGCGATTTTTTCAATTCGACAGGGTTGAACATGTGAAATGTTTAGATACAATAGTTTAATTACTAAGGTCAGATAGCTGATGAGTCGGTGTAAAACAAATAATTTATTGTCATTCATCAAGCGCTAAAGTTGTAAAGTTGTACAATATAATCGATAGCGTCCTTGTTATGGTGGGCTTAGGCTATTGCACATCGACTAGACATCTAGACTTTATGTTATATTATAAAAGTTAAATGGGTGTCTATGTTACTATGTGTTTAAATAGCGAACGACATTATGCGCAGACGCATCTTCATTCATTTCTAAATACCAATCCAATCATATCTACTTTGATGACACTTTATCTCTAACGAAACGGTTGATGCAGTTAATACGATCCGGACGTGCCTGCAACCTCTTATACACATGATTGCCAACATTTTGCGTCTCTTTGAGGTGGACTTGCCGAAAAAGGCTTCTCACCATGTAACACGTGAGTTAAATAAATAGCTTTAAATGCAGTGAGAGCTGAGAGGCAACTATATCAGGATTGTACAACATATTGTATAAGTTTTATTGCAAAGTACCATACTCAAAAACTGAGTAGTAATGCATGGTTTCATTACACCTGCAAGGTTTATGATCTGTACATGTGTATAATTTATAGCGATTAATTATTTGCGCTTCCTAGCTAATGCTTCCAGACACCAAACACGAAGACTGTGATTACGATTGTGTTGATGAGCATCACTAACCTATGTTTTAATGCAAACCGCCATATGCTTTACTCCCTCCATCGGAAAGAAGAGCTACACTTTCTACGCTTTATGTGTGGTTACTAATGTATTCTCAGTAATTGCGCCAAAACCATGATGTATGTGTCAATCACAAGCAAATTGAATTCAGCTTCCAAGCTAGCTCGCTCGCATGTTCATTTTCTTGCGTATCATGGGACTGAAGGGAGTATATTAAAACTGGCTGGTAAGGTAACATCGGCCGCAGCTTCGACATAATAGCGGCATTTATAATACCGTGGTAACAGGCCCTGAAGAGCTCGTTAGTTCCTGCCGCTCCCCGTAATGTGCCGCTTAATATTTGCTGTTGGTTATTCCATGCCACTAGGTGCGCCGGGGTTAACTAACAGCTGAGCGATACTTTCAATCGATTAAATTATCTCTCTGGATTTAAAGCGTATATTATGACAATAGCGTTTAACAGTTCAGAAGGGCAGTTATATACAAAACAAGCTTTGTGCGCCTCGTCGGTGACAAGCAGCATTTCCTTAATGTTATCTTATGCAGCAATGACTCGTCGTAATGATATTGTGCAGACCTTTCCAGCAGAACCAGTAAGACACCGCATGTACTGCCAATCGATTATATCATTAATATCGGTAACCAAACACTCAGTGCTTCCAGTTAGCGGGGTTACCTTGTGCTGTTTGCTGTAGCGCTCTTTAATAAATGTGTAATTTGTAATTTGCCAGATCGGTCCTAATAATGGTTATCAAAGATTGCTGATAAACAAGGAAATTTTAAAATAAAGGCCTGAATGCTGATGTCGGTATAACTATTGGCATATGGTGCGAGGACAGTTACGCATCCTTCAGCAGCACCATAGCTGCTAGAGTGTGCAATATGATGCACGGATATGGAAACTTATGTACATCACGTGTTTTTTTGCACGATGTATAAGGGTAGAAAATTATCGTTTGGTGCGTCTAATCAACACAGCGTAACTGTCATGATTGATTTTATATGATCCACCATGAATGTTTGTGTATATGTTGTTGAATATATTTAGCAAGAGCAAATTACATAAGCTGCATTTATATAGATGTATAGGCTCTTTATTATGTATTTAACATCACTTAGCTTGCCCTTAGAGTCATCATTTCAAATAAAACCGGTTCACATCAGCACTGGCGTTTGACAATTTAGAATAGATCAGTAGTATCGTATACAAGGGCGATCTGTTAGTCCATATGCTGCTAATTAGGTGGTCTAACAGTGCTCACAGAATAGGAATGTGCAACAACACCTACCCCAGAAAATCGATTAGGCATATCAGTAGTTTATAAACAGCGCACCAATTTGATGGAATTTGCTTTGGCTAAGTTATGGCAAGATTATGGCTACACAACTTACAAATGGCCATATGCCGTGGTTATTTGCAAAATGGGGTTTAAGTCCATAAAAAAGACGATTGTAAATTAAATGTTGAACATTGTTCATCGCAACAGTGATAAGAGATATAAAAGTGATAGTAAAGCAATAATGAAAATTATCGAAATAGTCTGTGGTTTAAGTTTAACCTAATACCCTAATTGTTAACCAGGTTAAAGGTTGTGTGATGTAACATGGCATTAATTTAGATACATGTCCTCATCAATACTCGTCTATATAGAAAAATGCTAGTTGTTGCAGAGATAAAGATACCACTATAATAAGCCGTTCATCGTTTCCATTGAAAACAGTATCGATATGAGGGTTGATGGATTAATACAGGCTATGTAACCATGTACGATAATGCAAGCTCACATGGATGTCAGCTGCAAAGCAGAGGATTGGCAATGTTGAGCCATTTAAAATAACAATATGCTGATCATTGTCCATGTGGGATGTGTTTACTCTACAGCGTCCAATTTACGAACACACCTATGCATGCAGAATATGGACTCCTATAATTACTCATGTAATGAATGACCCAATTGTTGAAAATGGTTTTGATTGCGATGCTTAAATTTTGGTTAGCGAACAATCCAAGAGGAAATGAACATTAATTAAGCTTAGCATAACTACGTATTCGTATTGGATTCATGTTAGTTGTAATCGACGTACAGTTTGGTTATGATGAACACAATATCCTATTGTCACATTGCGATTGTTTTTTCGCCAACCTATTCCACTTTTAATAATAATGTGAAATAAATTTGATCCCTGATGCAACGTTCCGCTGACATCGTAAACTGCTGCATATTGTGCAGTCAGCAAGCTGGGCAATGGTAAACAGATTGGTAAGCCTCAATACCGTGTAATATCGCCTTCAATGATAAGTATCTAAAAGAGGAAGCTTGTAAGCAAATGGGTGAAGAGCAAAACCGTTGCACAGGTAAGTTAGCCGTATACTATAACATGTTTTACCTAATTTATTGCCAATCAAGAACTATTTGTTCCTTAAAAGCTTAACACATTCAATCGAGTTTCAAATTCATGCCATCTACTGCAAAATATTCCATAATATATTATGTCGATGTTTCAATGCTACTTTCATTCCACAATCAGAAAGGATTGCCCGCAGCATCAGCTGCACGAAAAACGGAAACTGTATGTTGATGTTTTCACGTGACAGTAGGTTGCATTATATCTAACCGGGCAATGACTCTCCCCACAATCAACCTGTCAACCATTGGCATATGCCATTAACGTCAACGAACTGTATCACTAACATCATTTGTCAATGTCATCGCTTTGTGTTTGTATACAAATATTGATAAGTGGCTGTGGTATTCAGTCATATTGATCGTATTTATGCTCACAAGTAGCTTGTCAACCTACCGCAAATACATATAGAACATGGAATGTGTGTTTAAGACTGATATAAGGTTACGCATAGGGATGTGTTTCTAACGTTTGCGGCCATTTAAGAACTTTGATGCACCCAAGATGACATAAACAGGCTGATGGTTTATCGCAAATATCGTGGTGACCAACACTGTACTGCTAAATCTATCGCTTGCGAGTTCGAGATAAGTTTTGACGTGCATTAGCGAAATATGATATGTTACAGCGGAAACTCCATCATTGTATTTGGAATGATAAAAGGCTTCATGGCATGGCACAGATCAATTTACCATGCGCCATGTGTTTTGTCTAATATTGCATAACGGCAGTAGATATGGCCGTTCTCCAGACAGTCCATTAATCGAAATGTGCCCTGCTATCGTCAATTTCCTCTTAGTGGTTTCACAACGACACCTAGTTGCCAATACTCGACCAGATCAATAGTCGGACATGTTACCAGGTGCCAAACTGGCAGCGCAAGATTGAAAATATTGTGAAACTTGTATTCTTATTAAAATCATCAGCAGCCGTAAAACGTAATTGTAAAAGAAGTTGGCTCAGTGCTCTTGGTGAGGAATTGCTGTTGATGTCACCCAATGAGACAAGTTCGAAGAGTATTCTACGTATTTTCCAAAGAAGTTACCACGTACAAAGATGTCAATCATTCATGGGTGCAAAAGTCTCCAACATAAACGTCGGGCTTCGCCATAGATAAGCATCGCCAATTACCATACAATACAATGAACATATCAGTGCGCTGATCAGCGATGATTCAAACGACAAATAGGCAAGTGTTACTAGTGACAGATGCATATTAATATTGTTCTGCCTCGCACATGGCCGCCGCGGCGTTATATTGAAGACATCAAGACCTACAAGATGTCAAGATTTGCCACGGTGCAACATAAACCTCACCAATGTTTTTACAAAGCGCAAATGGGTTGCAAATACTGCTTTGTTTCCATTCAGAGTACACCATAACATAATGTTTAATCTATCCAAATCTCTATACATGGTGTATCAAAGAGAGACATGTAAACTGTACTGTCCCTTGGTATCATTGAAAGGCAAGTACTCCAAAATGTGTACACAAAAAGGATTTATGGGCAATGCAAATTTAAACAAATGCAAAAAATGTATGGTAAATCATACATCCTAGTGCTAACTGCTACACCGTGAATAGTTATCTTTACGCTCTAGATTAGAAGACCATGTATCAGGATTACAAACATATAATAGAAAATCAACTTGCGAGTTTACAAGTTTATTGGTTGTTCGGTTGAAGACTTACCAAGTCTTGTCGTGTTTCAATGTTAACATGTCATGTTTGAAATAGCGGGGAATATAGCTGCATATAATATCAGGAAGCTAGCAAATGTGGTCATTCACATGTACACCTCTAGTTGATATACTTACATGCGAGAGATTTGTTTGCGAACGAGTCATAGAAAATTAAGGTGTGTTAAGCATGTGCGTTCACATGGCGATAGTCTTTCTTGCCCATGCAACTACGTATTGACTGATATTGTGCCTTTCATTGCCATTGTAGAATGTTCCTTGATATCCAGACAGACCCGTAGCGAATAAGTGGTGGTTAAGCACATGTAATGTTGACCCACGATACCGTGGTATAAATATGCGATGCCATTTGGTAAAAGTAAATCTTGCTGTACTCGGACGACTATGCTAAGCTACGTTGAGTGTTACCGTACACGGCCCAGCGGCTAAACGGTGATAGATATCTGCTCAAGTTGCCAATCGGTTTGATGCAAGCTAAGCGATGGCACATAAGTGGTTCTGTCTCAGCTTCACAATCATCTGCATCCAGCAATATCGTGATGTCCCCCGCAGATTTGTCCTTGATGTTTAAACTCTCTTTTACTCATTCTTTCCTTTCTATCCTAATTGCAAAATCCAACACGCGCGCTAAACGTAGTTCCCTAGAGTACACTAAGACAATAATTGCATATTCGTAAGCAAGTCGATTTAATATATGTGAATGCATTATAGTTTCGTTCTCCAAATCTGGCTTTTCATCTAAACCAAGTATTCCGTATTCATGATAGTTTGCAATCTAACTTGTACTTATGATCACATTAACAATGGTGCAAAATTCTGCGTTTGCACTAATAAGCAATATAACATTAGGTGATAGAGATCAGTTATTAATGAAGCTTAACGAATCCCATAAGAAATCGGTTTGACATGATAAGCAATCGCACCACCGTCGTTATCAATATGGCCTTACAAACTCCACGAGAAATTGATGCCTGCGTAGACGCACCTTTATCAGCATTGTTGTGAATACCATTTGCCAAGTATTTACTTACAACCTTTTAGCGTTACCATTGTCAGAACTGCAAAATAATTGGGCAACTTCAATGCAGACTAACTTCTCTCCCAAACCACGATCCTTCACTTGACTAGATCACCCGCCCCCCTATTTCACATCCATATAAACCAAATGTAAATATACCTGAGTTTATGTTATTACCGCTAATAACGGTTCTGTGAAACTACGTTTTACTGGCCATTTGCCAAGTTTTCTTTTCATCGCAATAAATGTTTTCATCGCTTTGAAGACTATGCAAATCAATGCCATGAAAAGATATTGTGGTCAAGCAAGCATTCACGTTGTTAAAAATAATTCATGGGTCAAGCATACATTGGACATGCAGCAACGCTAGGCACAATGTGTTGTGGAATAATAGGCGTTTAGCGAGAAATTGGTTGCGATGAGAAGAGGGATGTCCTTTTGGATATGACGACGCTTCCTGTTGATGTAAAGAGGAAGATCACAAGTTGTCATCAAATGTGCAAGACGGCCTGGCGGATATATTTCCAGCATATTCTGCCAGCACCGACGGAAGGGATTTCAGAATTAGTGTTGCCGTGAATTTTGATAACACGATTTGCACTAAGGGCCATAATGCTCACTAGCTCTGTACCGCTTTTAATTTCAAAAGGCTTGATAATATAGTATAAGCAGAAATCGATTCAGACGAACAGTATTATGTGCATTGCTGACAAAGGACCAAATTTTAGCAATGCTTTATTACTTGCGGTGTCGCTGTGCGGGTGTAATGGATTAGGTTCGGGTTTCTCGACAAATCATTTCATCCTATAAAATCCGTGCAGGGCCCATGTAGAGCCAGTGTGCCTAACAGAATGAAATGTTCCATTGATGTGTGTGGCGTAACACATCAACATTTCGTATGCAATGATTTGGTCATTATATATATATGCATGCTAAGAGATGATTTTTACAATGGTTAGCATTTGACAAAAAGGAGAAGCACTCTGTTAGATACAACCACAATAAGAGGTTGCAGACAGCAGTTGTGAAAGACGGTGCTCATTGACCCAGTATGTTTTTGTATTTATATGGCCGAATAAAACAATATAGACCGGCTGAAATCTTGGACATACATGTGAACATTATTAAGTGCTGGCATAGAAGGCAACAACGTTATACATCGCTACTATTTATAAATGTTATTGATTGATCTCATCAACAAACTCATGCAGACTAGGCAAACAAGCACGACATTGCGATGTGATGGCCGATTTTACTCTAGCACAACCGTCATATATTTTTTGGTTTTGCTTCCTTCATCAGATGCAATACTTGCTTAGTATTATCAATTGGTTGCACTTTCATCATTAATAAACGCTCTAGCACCATATGAAGACATATTTGGAGATTTTGGGACTTGAAACAGATACTTGTTTATAGATCGAAGATCCCTTGCAGGTTGGTATGCATTCCATGGGATGTTGAGAAATATCTGCTTTCAGTTCAGAAACTGTAGATAAATACACAAAAAATCCTTTTATTAGTCGTTTTCATGCGTAAACCGCGCATCTGCCTCAATTCACGGATCAATTATTGACAAAATGATCCAAATATGAGAAGGAAAAACTTTCGTCATTGTGCCACAACTTCCAAAAACAATCCAGCCAAATTATCCCTAAGCTGCCTTTTAAAGCGCACGACCTTCAATTGTTCTACTGGAAACATCTTCGGTGTATATAGCAGTTAACAACTGCAACAAGTGCCATCTGTCACTACGTTTGCCTTAAACAAATGATTTACGTATGGGGTCGGCTTAAACCCCGAAGCCTTGTGTTTGCATAGTGAGAAATTGGTCCATATTCTCTATGAATGGAGAAAAGCAGTGACAGCTGATGCAATCTAACACATGTTGCATACATACTTTTTGAACCATTGCCTAGCCGTCTTCAAAACAGATTCAGAAGGATATGCTGGTAATTTTACACCGTTTATTGTCTAATTTTCTACACTGTTGGCAAATGTCTCAGTAAATCATCCCTCCACATTTGCGTCTCCTTTTGAATTGATGCATATGCCATCGTATTACACTTCCGGCAAAAGAGACGAATGAGTTTTTACTAAGCTCTGGGGCTACTCTAATGTGTCTGTGTGTTGCAACGACTCCCTCATGCTGAGTTTCTCTTTGCTAGCCCGGATGGTGGGTGCCGGTGTCACGGTGATGAGTTGGGTAAGCTGATCTTTGACATAACTATCATCTGCAAGGTGTTTCAACATAGTATAGGTATACTGAGCAAATGTCGGTGGAGATTATCTTTGGAATAGGTCGTAGGGTTTTGCAACTTTTAACAAAGACTGGCATTTAACCACACGCGTCAAGCTTAAGAAAACTTAAGATTTCTTTAAAGTTAGCTTTTTAGAAATACTTAGGAAATATGACTAACTGCTTTAGCCCGTATAACCTATTTGGCTTTTTAAATTCCTTTAAGTGTAGAGAATACGTTGTCTATGCAACGTCAATCTGCAAACACCACATTGAACATTGCATAAGTTATGATTGTCAAATATTATCGAAATTTAGTTGCAATGTGGATATTAGCAGGTTCACATCAACATGTGTAATCCACATTCTACAGGAAAATAAAGCTGCACTTACTATGCTTCTTCCGTGGCTGCTAGTGTTTTCGCAGTTATAGGGAAACAGAAATACCACCAGCACTTACATTGCTCTTAGGTTCATTATCACGCGCCTCACGGAACTGCAGTAAGTATATAGGATCGACTTAATGGCTAGGTAATGTCGGCCACAGCTTCAACACAATGGCAGCGACAGTGGTAATTGTCTCAAAAGAGCTCGTTAGATCTTATCGCTCTGAGTAATGTGACGTATGACATTTACTGCTGGCGAATCCTTGTCGGGAGGGGTTCTCTGTTCGACTGAGAGCTAAGTGCCAAGGCCAATGTCTTAAACACTCCGGCAAATGGATATCGTCGTCTGCGCAACAGGCTATTGGATAATGTAGCTACCTGCAGCCTTTAAGATGCTACTGCCATACGGATCAGGCATTATTTCAAGCTAGTGCCCTAAAGCACTGGACAAAGGAAAATAAACTACAGTTGTTCTGACAAATCCGAAACTTCAATCGTGAAGTGTCTCACATCTAAGGTTCTTAAGAGTATTCGATGTAAATAGCATTTCATAGATAACAAGGATTTTCATTTTTTATGCGCCATATCTACGACAAACTTTTCGCCAATGCTATTATATGAAGCCGGAACTTATAGCATTAAGATTTCGTCAACTGACTGACATTTATCGATCTCCATATAAATCACATTTACTGCGTCATTTGCATTTTTCACATTTTATGTCCAATTAGTCACTGAACAAGTGTCCGTATCATAAAACATTTGATTAAGTTGCCCAAACGCTCTGTGTTACTAAAAATGGGTGTTCCTTGCGTAGTATCCAATGTAGCAGATTGCAATCTGCTCAAAAAATTATTTGCCAGGCCGGCTTATAATATGGTAATCAAAGATTGTTGACCATCGATTGATTGTTAGATTGCTGATGTTAGTAGAACTGTTTGCATCGCTCAATGCGAGAAACGGCATCCATTCTTCGGCAGCGCGTTAACTGCTGGAGTTTACAAAATAATACTCTCTGATGCTAACAAATGTATATTACGTGATTTCTCTCGTTTATTGTGGCATAAGACCACGAACTACCTGCTTTAATTGCTATCATAAGACCAATGATCATTAAAAGCCAGCATTAAAAGCTATTCTTGGTTAACACCTGCCAGGGGGAGGGGACATGCTAATGATTTGAATGTTTGCGTATATTGTATGCATGACATTAGTTATAGCATAGAACAATAGTTAAGTTTGCAATGTGTTCAACTTTCTAATAAGACGACAGTGAAATAGGTGGTAGACATGATAGCATGCAATGCCGGAGCAGTGACGTATTCATGCGGATATATTCATTACCAACATCTTAGGTAATTCAATATTTTGTTCAGTTCCGTACGGTTCTGGTATTTGCAATATCAACATTCATCCGTGATGCCTGTCTCATAAAAAGGTATGTGTATTTCTTATTTCTTTGCTCACCCCGAACATTAATGGGTTACCACACCAACTTAATATTTCCTCAATAAATGTTTTAATAGTTGATTGTTCTATCATGGCTGATATTCATTAAGAACGAAACCGGCCAGTATGTTTTAATATTTGCGCATATGTATATAGCAGGTTGCAAATAGAACATATTATATTTGTCAAGCGCACAAACGTTGATAACCAGTCTTTATATGTTCTATATTTATCTAAGTATCTTTAGCAGGGCTTTTTAAAGAATGGACGCCGTTAATTGATATGCCGCTAATCAGTTAAACAATCGCCTCTTAGACACTTTGCTAGGCTCACAATATCGTTGAAAAGTAGTGAAAATATTGATTAATCGCATAATTGTCTACCCAATATTGCCATTAGGTGGTACGCTCCCTGAATATTTGATCCCAGGTTATGTTGTAGAAAACCCCAACAATAATTACTAATGCATTATATCCACCAGACAATCATTGGCTACTGTAGGGCACCATTAGCAGGGACACATTCCATTGAGTTCCAAGTAGATTCCACTTCGGCGTTGTCCTACTTGGTGCAGCAATAACAACGTTTGACAAGAACATGATCATCTTAAAGGTTTATAAGGCTGGCGTTGATTCCCCGCGGATATTAAGCCTATGTTAAACTGCCCAGCCAATCGGCTTATTTCGCACCAGCATAACATATGGATCAGAAAGCCAGGTATCGCTTCATAAACAGCTTGCGTCATTTCACAAAGTCCGTTTAATGTCCTGTTTATATAATACGCATATTGATGACGAGGCAGTATCAACATTTGATCAATACAAGCAAGTCATGCAGGCAAGAGGGCGCATTATGCTGGTATGATTCTCAACCAAAAGTAGACTGTATGCTCATATGTTGATGTTAAAACTAACTGCTGTGCCTTGGAGTGAATTTCAAATAAACATTTAGCCGATGATAATATACTAGAAGAAGGCTTGCCTAATTTATAATGGTGCACAGATTACATATTGGTGCTGCTGGTTAAGTCTCAAATGTACCACCATTTTCATCATAAAATTTCGCTGTAATGAACCCAATTGCATTCAATGAAAGGCAGAGCTGTAAATAATATTTCATGGCTGATTCATGGAAAAGACCTTGCCTAACGTACGTCAGTAAGTGTCGCTGTGATAATTGCAGAACAATGTTTTTAGCCTTTCCAATACTTAATGTGATGTATTTGTATGGTTTGCTGGTTATTTATTCCTGAACGCAGCTTCAAGACTATGATAACAGTACGCCTTAACGATATAAGTACATGCAAGGATAGCGGCATTTATCTAGTCACTTACTGAGATATAGCACATGTCTTTGTCACCAACTGTGAGTTGGAAGAGTTAGTGTTTACATCAAGTAACGTATGTCCTTACCTATACTAACAGAGACTGTCAAGTTGTAAGATTTATTCTTGATTGCCTCATGGCTAACCTTAACGAGATTGATCCGGTGTTTGACGAGCGGATACGAAAAGACTCAAATTACGTTGCAAAAGCACGCAGCTTAGACGTTTCAGCCATTGTTACCTTATGAATGGATGATTGCCATGGATTAAGTCTTGATACACGAGAGGGTTATTTTTTAACCAAATCATCAAATACACAAGCAAGAACCTCTCATATAACATATATTCAGTAATGACAGGAAAAGTCAGTACAAAGTTCACGCTAAGGGCGAGTACCCGACCCTGTGTAATCCGAACAGCTAAAATATAGTTTTGCACCGTATTCTCACTACATGAAGACCAGCCTTGTAGTAACTTGCAGAGGCTTTACAAAGTCAAAATATATTTGTTTTCAAAATTGCCAGAACATGACCAAATATGCAATTACAGCGTGGTTGCGCTGGGTATGGTCAACAATTTTGACAGCCTGTTGTAGACCAAACGAGAACTACAGCATGATTAATAAGGAACCACTCCAAGCAGCATACTCCTTCGGCTGCGTGCAAGGACCTAAATAATTCTTGTGGACCTTTAAAAGTGATTTGAGATTCACGGTTGTTCACACACCATAGAATATGCTAGCAATTGTGGAAAACTTTTTCTGATCAGCATATATAATGTTTGAATTTCGTTTTGTTCAAAAGGCCCTATATTTTGGAGGCGGCTTAATATCTAAGGAAATACAACGATAGTAGAATCAATAATAGTTTTTAATGATATCAACAACGGACAGAACGGCGTATTCATACAAAACTATATGTATCGATTGGACTTGGGTAATCGGGCCACAACACGACATAGCGTCTTTTTAGTCAAGATAAAAGGAACAGGGTGATATAATGAAAACGTTAGAAAACGACGCCAGTGCGATATATAAGATGATAACACGACTGACAGAAATATGATCCATTGTTATCAGGTAGATTGATCTTCAAGAATATTGACAGCAGTAATGTAAGCACGTGGACGACAAAAATATCGAATGTAAAATTACCTTTTGTGTAGTCGTGTCTTATATTTTTATAAAGGTGCTAAATCTGCCATCTGGAAATAACTTTGGATTATGTTAGGGACTAGTTGATACGCCAAGCAAACGAATACCTCACGAATGCCTCAATATTAGCCCAAGTAAGTCGATTCTTGAAAAATACTAAGCTGACAATAACACGATGTTGATATTACTCAATACTTTGATGATAAGCTGATAACAAAAACCTGTGATATAACAATTGTTGGTTTATGTATCTATCGTAATTAACTGCGGATAAATTAAACTCTATCAATTGATCCGATACATGCTTGCTATGCTATCTTATAACTTTGGCTCCAAAACCGCCAGATATTATTGCATCAACATAGCACTTGTATTAAAGCGACTGCTAAGCATTTCAATGGAGGATGTCACATTTGACTATTTTGCATTTGCGTACTTAACTTAAGAACGGCTTTGAAGCAGGCAATATGACCATATTGCTTCTATATGGGGACTTATAAAAAGCTAAGCAATGCTTGCGACAGGGGAGTGGTGGTAGTTTCTTAAGAAGCTCTTGAGCCAAAATTCTACAAATAACTCCAATTGTCGCCCAGTTGCTAGTGACCAATTCGACGTATTTAATATAACACTTTAATAAGATGACTAGATCCTTAGTGCATTTGATGAATGACCTCCTTGCACCATTTAAGCTCTTCAATAAGATTATGCGAAGACACATGGCATAGGTAGGATGTACAATGGTCATATTGCGTGGTTATTTGCAATGATATGCACCTTTTCCTAAGCCATACAAATAACAAGTTTTTAGGAAATGGATAATTGAACATTACTCAGTTAGTTTTATACGAACTATGAACTGACTTATTCAAGTGAAAACAGAGCAATAGTAGAATGAAGCCGTTGGTCTTTTTTAATACAAATTATCAGATTATTATTATATGTTGTAACACGACGCAGCATTGAAAGCGCTAACAAACTATCGGATAAAGTGCAACTAACGCTTAGCTCAGACAGCAGATGGGAGAATGCCAATGCAGGGCGAGACAAGGATTCCGAGTATTGATGCTTGAATTAATTGTTATACGTTCATTTCATTGTTATACGTCCAAATCCCAACGATCGTCTGTTATTGTGCTTTCTTTTATGGAATTAGTTGATAACGGGTAAATTCAACAATATCGCTATAGATGTGCTACATATTGGAAGCCTAAACATCAAAGCAGATCAAACGGCGAGTTAAAACCAAAAGCGAAATGAATAATTTAAAACGCACACATAATTAACTAATGAAAATCAATGACCTATATGTTGCATATGAACTCTGTTCATATTTTTATCTTAGTTTCTGACGCGCAAATAAGTTACTATTCGATATAAACTTCAGAATACTCGTTGTTGATTGCTTAGTGATTTGCTGGTTTTCAAGTAGCTTTGCATAAACAAACTCGGAAGCTCAAGCCATTACCTTTGAAAGGTTTGTCGGTAATGCAGCGACGCCCTGTCCAAAAACACGTACGTGGAATAAGCAGCAAATGAGTTTTAAGAAAGTTATTTGACTCTTCTAGACGAATTTATCTATCGCGAATTCCGCAAGAAAAGATAACATCATATTTTTTTCAGCAAAGCTCATGTTATATTGATGGAAACATTGCCGATGTCCTTTGAGTAACAAGTATCGGCACCGACAAAGTTGTTTGTCTCGTTTTGTAGCCATTCATGCATCTACTGAACGCCTTTGTTTCTAACTTCGAGCCTTGTTCATACAGATGTGTTCTTTTGTAATACTATACATGCATGATCTGAAACGCACACAACCTCTGATGACAATATAAATACCATTTGACTACAATCGTGCCAGTTGCAAAAAACACAGTTGTTGAGTGCCGGCATGAACTGCTCCCAACTTAAATATAACCGCGTATGTAAATTATTTGCATATAATACAATGAATCAATGATTGCTCTTACCTCTGCTTGGTTCGAGAACCAGCTAATTCATACATATCGACCACATATTACGGATCCTATTCAAATGTATATGAAATCGATAGCATACCTGATCGATGCTTTATGATGGTTACTACAGATTCTGTCATGGCACAACTGGGCTGGTGTTCATACTGAGAATTTTCCTCCTCATTGAAAGCCCTTTCATTACTCAATCATTGTCTTAGCTTCTTAGCATCCAGTTGTCATTACCAAAAGCTAAGACTACCGTCCGAAGCCCTTCCATGGCTTAAGTAAATGCGGGGAATGGATTTAGCCGTCTAGACAAGCATCATTACCGATTAGACCTCAAGATGGAATTGTCCGTCTAGCAAAGTACATTTCCGAATGTTGGCGTTGCCAAATCAGAAACTTATAAATATACTTATTGAGCTTCTTGTCACAAACCGGCCACATCAGCTCGATGGTTTCAACGTTTATTTTCGCCTTTTGTGGCATGACAAATTCAGAACCTGGTTAAGACTGCATGATCATCTCAATCAAACCTAACAACTGACAAGGTGACACGAAAGCAGAAAGACAGAAAAAGTCACAGATCTTATCCATTCTCTCAAGTTGTGTGTGACATTTCATCCATTTTTCAAAGAGCACATTTCCTGCTAATTTCCGTAGTTTGCTTTTGGAAAAAGCTTGATTGCTTATTTTTTTGTGTGGCCTACTGAATATTACTAAAACTAGATTAGCTGGGACATTGCTCAATACGATTATAGGCTGCGTATGCCTGACATATTTTACGTATTTATTTGTATCAGAAAGCATGGATAAATATCGCGAAGTATACAAGCAGAGTCAGAAACTTGGTTTTCAGACATTGCTGATTAAACATAGGTTCGCTAGCGTCGTACATAGAATAAGGTCTTATGGAATAATCATTCGATCCCGCACAAATGCTTTTTGTCTTCCGTCAACACACTAAGTACTATTTATATATGGTGTTTTTGCAATTGCTGTTTAATTGCTAACCAAATATTATCCAATATATATTATACATTTGCGTTCAATGCTGCCAAACATTCAGCAAAGCAGTGTCTGAGGTATGCACACGGACTATAATATCCTAGCACCAAGATTCACCGTTTACACCTCGGTGCACGTTGACAATTTTTCAGCAGGACATCTGATGATCATCCGAGGTTTGTCAAGTGAATATCCCCAGTGGACGATGCTTTTAATTGCATTGTATAATCACTATATTCCAGTTGACTTTCGACTTTTGATTTGCAATGAAGTTATGCCGATGTATCATATTTCACGTATTCTCAACATTGCAGTATATGATGAGTAATACCAGCACTTCGATTTCTAGTTTGCTGACGCAGGGCAATAAATGGCACTCTCCAGAAATAAATAATATCCCATTTTTTAGGAATATATATGTCCCAAAGCTTTCATCCATTTCTGTGGAACAATGCACATGCATATTTTGTCTTTTGATTGAGTATATGCTGATGGTTATTTTGCAAGCACAACAAACCCTTAAATGGCATCTTAATTCTACAATATTGGTTCTTGTGTAGGATTAGTTATTGCCAGAAGAAAACAAAAATCTCAACGTTGCTGCACAACGCAACATTATACCCAGTTGCAAAGCGGTTTGAATGGCAAGCAGTCGTCGGATTAGAGTGATTTCTATTATGATCTGTAGGATCATTCCGCAGATAGTGATGCAGTTACTATTATTGTAGCTGCAAGACCACAGCAAGAGATGCATGAGTCTCCAACAAAACCGACTTGAGAGCAAAATAACGCGGCTGACCCCCCCCCCCCCCCCCCCACACCCCATCCCCCGGACCCATACGGGATCACATTTTCAAGAGGTGATTGTAGGTTTTTACACCTTAAAATTCGCCATTAACAATAAATCTGTTCCTACAAATTTAACAACTGACATTATATTACGATACGGACACCGGAGCTGATGTCATAACTAGAAAACAACGGCAGCCTGCTATTTTCGGCCGGCTGGTCAATAGCAGGAAGTTCACATATGGGTTCTTTCAGCATCAACACGGTGGAAAAAGGAGATTACATTTATGGTTGTCATGGCACAATAACCTGATAACAAGAATGTTGGTTAGACGGGATCAAAGAAACGAAAGGCTCAGCGTAATTACTGAACCACGCCGACTGCTTGTTTCACCCATGCGGTTATGACCGCTAGGATCATTAATAGGATTAAAAGCAAATACCGGATGGAAATCAAAATATGCTCTGACGTGCAGCTACGTCTCGCATTTCAATTAACACCTGCATACATTGCTAAGCTGTTTTGGCACAGCTGCCTTTGTCGACTTAAAAAAGGCTGTAGACCAATGAGGAGCGCGCACTCTTAAAGAAAGCATAGCATGAACCCAATATGAAAGCACAGGCAGCATAACGCATTGTAATTATGATACATATTGTCGTCGGATTCATTATACCTAACCAGTCAACGAATTTGTCTACAATCAATCTGTCAACCCATACAGAGTCCTAAGAGAAATTTAAGACCATAGCAGAAATGTTTTGAGGCAAAATGCCAAAACTGTTGTTATGATAATGGGTAAAGGAAATATGCGACCAAACCATGGCGATAGCGTCAAATGTATGTGGTACGATAGAATACATCTGCATGATTTATTTATTAAATATAATGTACAGAATATTCGAAAATAGCAATTTGGGGGTTCCTCCGGAAATACAGCTCGATGAACAGTCTTTGCAGCTTCTGCAACAAAAATCATTCATTCGGATGACAAGTTATTCCGTCCATTAATATATCCGGTTATGACCGTACATGATGATCATATTGCAGAGTTTTCGGATTGGGTCTGACTCCTGACTCTAACCGCATGCATATGAATGCACACAGATGGTTGATGGAAGAATCTTATTTAAACGCGGCTTAGTTCTCAATTTCATATGGCACACTTTTATCAAATATTTCGTGTAAGAATATGTATAGAAACGTATGCTTGAGAACATATCTCATATCTTGAAGTTGAGAGTTGATATGTTGTGGGTAATGAATGATACCACTGACACTACAACGGAAAGAAACAAAACGACTTTAAGGATATACAACACCAGAAAGTTTCCGTAGTAAGGCCCAATTTAGCCGGTTGAACATGTGCACTTAGAGTTTAACGGCGATGCGAAACGTGACAACATGTGACAAAGCAATCCTATTCTGTAGTATAGCAATTGGCGATGGTTTGATGTCATTGTGAGGCTGAGGTTGAGGCTGCATCACTTACGCATTATGTGATCTCTTAGAGCTTAGAAGATGGAGTAACCTCACGTCGCAGTTGATGACCTTGACGGCGTCTCTCATAACACAGTATGAGACGTGTGGTGTGTTGATTCGTTTCGAATCGAGGGTGCTAGTTCGGCGAGCAAATAGTTTCAGTTAATCTGTAGACATTGATAAACGGTCTCTTTTGTGGGATTATTCCAAACGATGACATGTAGCATGATGCGGTAACAGAGACATATCTAAAGCAATGTAGAAGCTCTGTCACATCAAATACGCATTGCTATGGTATTCCGCTATGTTGATCATACGAATGGTGCTTATGTTTAAAACTATTTTGAAAAGCTGATCTCTTTACTGATGTTAACATAAACAGCACATTAACTTTGCGCTAATGCCTGATTTAAGGTTACTCATTAGGGCTTTGTTCCCAACATTTGCGGCCATTTATATCAGACGGACGCAGACAATACGGCATAAGCAGATTTTGGATGAAAAGCTTGTTGGAACAACCGCTACTGCTATTTTATTGTCTGAGGGTTGGCGATAAGTTTCAAGGTGTAGCAAAATATGATTTGTTACAGTTGAAACTAACTTCGGCATTGCATGTTTCTGTGCTTGAACACCAGCTACATTGACGATAATGTTTAATGGCAAAACGTTGGCAGAGTATCTTTACGGCGATGCAAAAATCCATTTTAATGCATGGGCCATGTGTTTTGTCTAATGCTGCAGGACCGCAGTCAGCTTCGCTGCGCTTTTGACGGTCGATCAAAGGGCACGAGCCCGGCTATTCGTTTTTAGTGTTGCTATTCATCCCATCTGAAGAAAATAGTTCAGAACATATTAGGCTAATTTGTTACAGAAGGTGCGCCTTACAAAGTTGATAATCAAATTCGTGCTCAAACGCTTCCGTGTAGCTTAAGTATATTCCGCATGTCAACAATTCATCAATGCATCAAACTAACAAGCATTGCCAGTAAACATATTATCGTAATGCACAAACGATGGCCTCCAAGCGATGTCGCATTCGCTTTGCGCTGTACTGCTACAGTCTTGTGATAGAGTTGACTCATGAATAGCTCGATACGTTAGGAGGCCAGTCGTGAATGCAATAAATGCTTTTACCAGTTATCTATCCATCTGCAGTGATCCGGTAATTTGGATGTCAAATAGCTATGTGATTCCATTGAACAATGTGTATGGATATATATCTGTTACATAGTCACCGTTGCGTGATATTGAGGATCTCAATAAGGATGTCAATATTTGCAACGGTGCGTCATATATCCTATCCATGGTATAGCAAGCAATATTGTTTGATATACATAATACCTTGTTATCTTTACGCCGCTATCAATAAATATTTATGGCAGTGTCAACTCGTTCAATTAACCCCAAAAAGCAATATCATTGCTTACTTAGAACGCACGACTAACTCCAGAATATAGACCCTATTGGTAAGGGTAGCTTCCGTTCGACTGGTATCAACTTAACCATGGGTGTAAGCGCAAGGACACGTCAGGGTTTAAACTGATATTTAAACTATGACGCACCCCTGCGGAATTCCTATTACGATGATACCAGTAATTCAAGGACACTTGAGTTTCGCACCTTTATTTACAGCTTAACATTCTGTACACTTTGAAACACGACTGATCCGGCTTTTGTTGCTACTGGGTTTGACTCGAGTACAATTTATTTTCTTGTCAAATTAGGTTTCCCATCCCAAAAACATCGGCTACATATTTGGCCACGATTTAGCCAGCGGCAGACTTTACGCCCTATCTTTTACCCTCTGCATGTGATACCATAGGTTTAACGGAATGCGTAAGGCCATTGAAAGTAGCTCATGTGTTACAATACATGGCAAGCTAAGTGAGTAATTGCTTATTGAATGCTCGGTTGGAGACTAACACGGCATTTTCAGACACATTATAAGAAAACCCTTGACGTCAGGTTTGGATCATGATATTGCGGCTGTTTCTCTTTATCCTTTACAATAAGAGCCTTAAGTCATTGTAGCAAGATATCTGAGTACACCGTGAGTACATTGTACCGCGGGAATGTAATCTCAAATTAAGATTGTGATTACTTTTACTTCACTAAAGCTGCCACATCATGGTAATTGTAATCGTTTACTGAGCGTTCCTTAGATTCGAGTTGCAGACAAAGAGGCCTTTTGAGCTATTAAGTCGAGTTAATGATGGAGTAAACTAGCTTGATAAATGTCCTGCAATTAGACAACAGGGTGTATATGATAACTCATATTTTAAAATTACATCCTCTAAACGTATATCTCTATACCGACTGCTACATCCTTTACCAAAACAAATTCTCTTGAAGTATGCATAATCTTGCAAAGGAATTGGCAGAAAAGTGCACACAAAAATAACGGTGGTAATTTAATATTGACTAACAAAGTGACGTGCAAGGTACACTTAACGTCAGAGGTACATAATGACAAGGTTTTTGAATCTTCAATATATGATCGGGCTTTCGTTGAGTTAAGGCCCGTTATCGGGAATCGGTAAATCAGTAATTGGGTTTGGCTGATTATCATTGCATCGTTAGTTCGCATTGACACATCTGCCAGCGTAGCCAAGTTTTAGTGCACAACAACCATAGGTTAATCGTGCCGCATCTTACCACAAAGCATCTTTGCAATCCATGCTATATTCTCATGCCATTGTATACGAGAATTATCTTATTTACGTTAACCTTCGTTTGTATCCGGAGGAAAAAACATATATGCTTTCGGAGTAATCGTCCACCAAACCGCCATATCATCATGTCAGCTTAATGCATCAACCAACCACAAGTTGATACAAATTCCAAAAACTGGCCATACACTTTGTTCTAATCCATATACTATGGCTCTCGATTGAGCGAAGAATTGTAAGAATTAACCAGGCGATAATGGAAGACTGATACGATTTTCAGCCGGATGGGCCATATATTTAGCTGCCGTGATTTATTAGATGTCATCTCGAAAACCGATGGCTGAGCTAAAAAGGTTTTTCCGGAAATCACTTTTCAGTGAATCTATTCTCAAGGTTCATATTGATGGATCCTTGCACCAAGAGAATGCGCCAGTTCTAGTCTCTAATGCAATGCATTAGGCGTCCATTCGAAATTGGGTTTGTTCTCGGAGGAAATAAGATGCGCTTTCGTCGAATCATGCGCTCACGGTTTATTATGACCGCTCTCGAAATATATTATTGGATGCAATAACACGACAATGGTGAGATATGTTTGTTCTCATTCGGTTTCAGCAAGGCTGCCACGCTTGATCTCTGGAGATCATTCTGATTCTAAAAGGAATATTCGTCTTGCCATTTTCATTGAATTTGTTTATTATTCTGACTCCGGGAGCAGCAAACCCTGAAAGCATCAAAATGGCATCCTCCAATAGACTATGTGCTTCCGCTACTAGAACTATGAACCGAGCAGCACCTTTTGAGATAGATACAATGGCATCTGCGCATGCTCATAAGGAATACACAAAACGTCGACGTGAATATATGTCACAAACAAAGCAATCACGTTTAATGTGAAAAGTATTACATCATGAAACACTAGACGTAAATATAATAAGCGTTGATCCTGTTGATGAAGACGGTTATAATAATGGTGATTAGGGAGATGTAAATGATGACGCTGATGATGATCGTAGTAAAGACGACGATCAAGATGATGATGACGATGATTATTATGATGATGATGCATAGCACATTGTAGTCATTGTGCTTTTGACTCACTGTACAGTCTCATATTTGCGATGTAGGCTTGTAATCTAGTAGCTTATGGCAATCCGATGTATTATGGGCTGCGGTGAACTTTAACATTGTTCCACGAAAACCTCAAGCACGATGTATTTGATAATGTTAATAATTGTTGACAAGTTGACACTGTTTATTGAAGCTGATATGGGTATGTATCATATGACCGATACAGAATTGGTTTGACCGTTACACTAATAAGAAACGCTGAACTCTTCGTTGCAGAAAGCTTGGTAAAGTTATTTACTGGCTTACACTCAAATAACTAAACCATGTTAAAGTATTGCTTGATACTCTTCTAGTTACATATGGTAGAAATAAACTAAAGCTTGGATCAAAAGTTACCGGGATTATTACATCGTGGCGCACTGGTTCGTTGTATCGAGCATGTTTTGCCAAGTCTACTCCCATGTAATGCAAAGGGCTCCGCGTCGCAGCTGTTTTTCATCATCTAAACGGAAAACACGTGCTGACCTTGATGGGAATTAAGAAGGCTTATTAAGAATCGGGGTACTGTATTTGACAGGGCAATCACTGAGAGCCTATTGTCAATGTTAAGGATACCTTTTAGGGGTTGTTGTCAATGGTTCATAAGAGGGACGCAGCTTATGACCTCGCAAAGCTTAATTAGCGATGAGTAAGGGAAATTTATAGAGCGAACTGTGAAACGGTGTGGCTAGCGCTGATGCTAAATATGATATATAAAAAAAATAGTACAGAAAGATCGAACATATACCTTCGGTACCCAGAATATGATTCATCATCATTACTTATAGGGTTAAAATAAGTTCTTTTGTCGCATTATACTTAGACGACAATCTCAATTCTCCGTATTTTGTAGACATATCACTGAAAGACTCGAATCATTAATGGAGGGAATGCATTTCGAGTTGGTCTATAATACATGATCATGACTATTGGATAATTTAGCTTTACGGCCTCTAAAGCATGACCGATTTAAATGCCTATGAACAGACACTAATGCCGCAAATATAGGGCGCTCATAAGCCAACATTTTGCAAGAGCCGGGTACCATAAGGGTGAATTACCCCAGCATACGTTAGATAATTGCTGGATATCTCAGAGGTCCCAAACTGATCAACGACGAATACAATCTAAGGTTATTGCAATCGTGTTGAGTGTGCTACACCATCATTGAAACAGTGCGGCTATAATCAAATTTTATATACAATATTTTAAGTATATGTGTTCGGTGCCCATGAGGTTGAACTTGTTCACAAGATTGTTACCTAAACAGATGTTAAGGTCATGGTGCCATGCTTTTGTGTGCTGAGGCACTCGCTCTTCATGGATCAAGCAACTTGGCGCTCAGATGCATGGCGTCGGGAACCGAACATCTGCGGTCCTATTCCTTGCATAATCATAATATTCCCTCCCTAAGACAAACCCCGTGCTGGAGTGTTTGTAGTTTGCCAACACGATGCGCTGGTAAGAATAAAGTCAACTATGGATCCCTTTAATGAGCATGTAACTCGTCAGATGTCGAGTCCGAGGTGATTTGCTGGTCCCTGAATGCCTCATATTAGCTGCTTTTGGATGGAAGGAGCAATGCACCTCGTTTAGATTAACATTCATGCATCATATGCCGACGGTGTCAGCAGCATGGAGGCGCCATACCATACCGCCTGCAACCTGGCGGAGTTTTGCAGTGAACGCGTGCTCCCTCCTGCCATTATTACTCAAGGGTGGGACTGTGCTTCCGTAAGCAATTTCGAAGGTCTCTGATAAGTGAGCTCGGGTTACCGAAAGCCCTGAAGTTTTTGGAGAATACCGGTGGCCTAATATGTCAAAAACATTATGTGTAAGGCAAGACTTAAATGCTGAGTTACCGCACGCTGTCATATAGTCCAGTATCTAGGCTTTGAGAACATGTATAATGCAATATATTTTTGTCGAATATAATGTCCCATTACAATTGGGGTATAATGTCGCTCACAAGAGGCCAACTTCTACACAATTTATGAATTATTACTTTTCCTCGGCAAAGCCGTAATATCATAGATCACATTCTTCAAACGCATTATGTTTGCAACACTAAGTGGAAATGCGCAGTCATGGTGACAAACTGTGCTGTTTGTCTCTCTACAAAGAGGCCCAATGTCAGCATAAAAACGAGTGTGCAATGCACTTTAATTTTATACTCAATAGCGCCTGTCCAGCAATGCGTCTGTAGTTATGCGGCGCATGGTTAGAGGAATTATAAGCATGCCTTAATTAATTATATAGGGTTGCAAATATCCAGTATTGCACAGCAGTGTTTTGCATTTATAGTTGTTATCTTCCAACATCATTCAACTTATAATTGTAACTCGCTAATCGCTTCACACAAATAGTGTAGCTGAAATAAATTTTCGTACGAAATTAGCTTAATTCACGAGGAACGTATCCGTATGATATAATCGAGTAACTACATTTTATGTTTTGTTGCGTTTCGTAATGCTGCCGCATTCATACTCAATAGATAAATTGGTGTTCATTACCTGTTGCGTTATTGGAATTAATTGAGAAAGCATATTCTCCGCCGATAATTCCACAACGATACGAAAATGTCTCGCCGTTATTTGAATACTAAAGTGTGTAATCTCTATGTCGTAAATATGCCAACACATATTAGGGCTTGTTCATAAAATAGAGATTCATAAAGATGCTTTTGTGACAGGCATATATGATGTCGCACCGGAAGAATTTAATTCCCAGTTAAATTGTGTCATTTGTTAATTCCACAAGGGAACAAAGTATGGTAACGTCCTTGAAATTGTTATCTCGGCTCTAGACAAAGACTGGACTATTAGAGAAAAGATGATGCATATGGGAAATTGTCTTGGGCATGTGTTTGCTATGCGGTAGTAAATAACCAAGACAATAACTGGATACGACGGCGGCAATGCAACATAAAGGATTATCGGCAATCGTAGGACAATAGCCTCCATATAAACAGCGCTCATTGACTAATGGCCGGACCTAATGGGATGGCACACAATCATTGCAACTGCAGGCATCAAAGCGGTTCGCAGCTCTTATTATAGATAATTGTTGACGCTGGCATTGGACTTTTGTGGGTTGTTATATGTATGGCCTACCTGCAAACGTTGTATTTGATCTGTGTCCGGAATACCTAGTGACTTACACCTATAATCGGGTAAAACATATCTTATTCAGTGCAGGCGTCGAATTCGAGAAGCAAAACGACTTTGGTGTTGTTATTCTTATGCAATTGACAGATGCGCAACATTGTATCTATCGAACATTTGGCTTTTACCATTTCAGCCAGAGATAGTGCAAGATTAAATACGCGGAAACCAGCTGTAAAATTAGTTGCTATCAACTCACCTTAGTAGCACGATTTCAGAACAAAACCATGTAGCTGAATAAGTCGATTTTGTTTCTTGATTATACGAAGAAACTGGCTGAGCTGTGTAGAAACGCAATATATATACGCAACCAAATAATTCAAAACTCTCAAACTAAACCAGCTGATTGAAAGAAAGTAAATGAATGCCATGAAAGTATGTTACCTTATACTATATGTGAGCAAGATCCGAGTAATTGTAATACTAGTACTGAACTGTCAAGCCAGAATTATGGAACTAACAATCGGCTATATTGTGGTTTCATAGAGTGTAAGAGTACTGTAGTATGAAATGCTAGTTTCACAAGTGCGCCCAAAGTTCGGCTGATATTGTCCCGTAAAACTGCCCATCACAATGTTGCAAATGTCAAGCACTTACCTTGAATACCTCATGTCATGCTCCTGATGAATATTGTATTTTAGTATGTCGCGCAAAGCCCATGATGGCTGTGTTGTTACAATATATTATGTGTGTATGAACAAATTGCTTACTTTTCGGTTGGTTTAGAGCACTGGTTACATGTAGTTGTCATCGTCCTTGACATTTACGACAACTGGAGTGCTCCGCTCCAATTCAATTCACAGGGTCGGCCGCCATGACGCTTTATATGCACTGGTTATTAAAAAATACAGGCAAGTAGATACTCAGTCTGCGCTAGAATGACCTTACGCGCTGAAGCGTGTTATAGAAGTAGTCCATTTTGACTGTTCCACTTTTAGTGCAACTATATATCAGCCGCTATTCCACTGAGACACGTAGAAAAGTTAAGGCACAGAATTCAGCGTCATAACGAAAACGATAATTCCGCTCTGGCTTTGTTTTATTTGCAAAAATATTATTCGTCGCGATGTGGTTAACCCCGTTATTTTGGCACATACTTTCATCCGCGTTCAACCCGGTTACAACCGTTAACAGCATTTGATTGTTATTTTACACATGATTTATCGTCGCACTTCGTTCAAGATGATTACTGATTATCCAATACCAACCCATACCATTTATATTGTCAAAGCTCAGGTTTTACATCGCTGGCATCCATTAACAACCGTAAATGGGCACACTTATGGTGAATGGGTTTCTGCAAATTATTGTGGATTAGATCGCGTGTGCTTTTGATGGAAGAGGGAACATCTGTCACAGCATTGAGCACAGCATTATTAAGGGGATTAAATAAACGTTGAGCTGACCAATAATTGGCATGAGTGGTATCATCGGCAATATAACCTGTTTACAGCTAAAAAGGCAGCATTTTAAGCCAGCAAACTTGCTCTATGATGTACCAAGGTGTTACAGCACCTAAACGCTGGAAATGACAGCAAAAAATATTTGGGTCCTCATTAATATAAGCCGATCATTCAAAGGTATATACATTGACAAAAAAAATGTCTGAGGATAAAGTATAAATATACGGGACAAATGTATTTACGGTTGATTCTCATTCTGAATAAGTGCGTTTAAATACCATTGATGCGCAAATCAATGAGTTCAGTGCAGCCTAGAATGTGACCAAAATAAGACATAAAGGCAACCCACCATGCTTTATTGAACAGTTGTCTCACCTGTGTTATAATTCGTATTTGTTTGTGCTCAATTAACAGAATATCGCTAACCTAGCGGGACAAAAATATGATAAATGCATGTTTTAAATACGAGCACCGTTGTGCCTGCGTTAATGTTTGAATACCCACTGATTTGTTTTTAAGCATTACACCCCTTTTGTTAAATAAACCATTACTCCTGGCTTCCACTATAAACAATGCATCACAAAGCAGTGATATTCTGGCACTGAGCATACGATCAGAAAATATTTCTAAAACATGCTTGCGTGGTATTCCAATATATTGAATTTAAGACAAACGGGCAGTTGGACGTAAAATGCCATTATAGAGAGGCAAATTTGGTTGACTAATAATAGGATAAGTTCTAAGGAAGCATCAGTTATCGACAAAGGCAAAGCAACAATATGCACAGTTCACGACAACAATGAAGGAAACATAACTTCAACGTATTGTGATTATTCCGAACACGATGTATGTTTCAAATATATGGTACATGCTTTGTCAAGTGGATCACAAAAACAATATTACAAAATGGGCATTCGCCCGGAGTTCTAAATAAACAGGAACTGTAATATCAATTCGCTAATCTAAGGTAATCACAGAAGCTACTTGGGATTCCAAAATGTAATATATTTAACGTTAAACAACCTGACGCAGGAAATTTGTATCATTACTGGCTAACACACACAAAAGCTACTTTTCCTTTCGCAATTTATTGCTCAGCAATCACATTAATTAACTGCAATGTCATAAATACAACTTTTTGGTACGCACTGGCGATTGTTATACTGCAATATTAAGTACATGTAATGTTAAGGTAGTGGCGTAATCACATAAATCCAGCAGTAATAATAGAATTTCGTGTCTGCTTTTCGCTGAAAATATCCCGTAATGGTCTCTTAAGAAAATCAATACCGCTTCCGCTCGAGGCTATGTGCGCTTTATGGGGTGTTGTTTTGGAAGTTGGATGCTTAATCAACCGATATTTTGTAGAACAAGCTTATTGTGCGCATAATTGTAAGAATGTATGTATGAAGGGATTATATATATTTGTACTTTCAACAACCGCACTTCGATTGGCGTCGGATATGTGTAATGATTAAATCCGCCGAATGTCTGAAGATTCGGACAATATATTTACATATTACCCCGTGCGCAACGCTGCATCGATTATCTCTGGTAATATCAATATCCATGGTTACTACCGTCAACATCCCAATGATACAGCATTATGGATTATGTGATTGGTTTGGCAGAGCAGTTGTTGCTGATCTTTTAAATGCAAAAGTAAATCAACGCAATATCAAAAATGTCATATACATTATTATGATAAGGAAGCTGAAGGTCAACTACCCTTAGAGCAACACTGACCATGTACGCGTTTTCGACATAGTTGCGAATTGTAATGTGAACCTTATACTAAGCTTGACATGATGGCATGATATACTTAACTGTCAATGAGTGTAAACACTTTTTAAACCTACATGCATAATTTTATTCCTTGTCAATCGTTCATCTGAGTGTGGTTAAATGTTTATGCAATATACTGGCGTTGCAATAAAGATATACTAATTGAATTATGTATGATTGAGAATGATATCATTGTTAGGAGTTATGAGCAGGCAAATCAGTTGCGGGTAACACATCTGTATTGCATCACTGCGTGGATATCTCGCCAATGTTGCAGCTAAAACAACCACACTGGATGCAAATATCGGTTGGTTCCCTTGCATATGTATGTTTGAAATATAAGTGCAATTTATTACTACATTAGTAAATATTGTCAACAAACATTTCTCTGGTGCTAACCGGCTGATCCGAATATGGATACCAAGGTAGCGGTTGCTCAATTTTATCGGCAGTATTATTCATTCGCAAATCGAAGTTTACAAGTAATCAATAAGATGGTAAATATAGCAATATAAAATGCGAGAGTAACAATTAGTATGTGCAGCAAATACAAGAGGCCCAAAGGCCTCTTTGGGGGTTTAAGTGGAAGACATATGACCTTCGCGCTGCAGAAACAGATCTTACAAAATGCATATTGCTGCCCTGTCTTCAGAAGATGCTTCACAAAATTGTTATAACAATTCACATACATGATTTACCTTCCCTTTACCAATTACACTTATTTTTTGGTTGTCCTACTTGAGGAAAGACATACATGTGGCTACTTTATCGGTGCATTTTGTCCAACAATAGGAAATAACAAAAGTAGCTGGGTGCATATCTTGTCTGTTTAAAAGTATCGGTAAATTACGAGACCTTGCTCGTTTATCAAGATTCAGAACCTTTCTTATACATCATTTTCTATAAAGATCGGCCGTAAAAGGTTATACTGAAAATATCAAACAGCTTTGTGCAAATGTCGGTGCAACAAAAGCAGAATATGGAAGATACAATAATTCTCCTGCAACCTATTCGAGGTTTGCATCGTTATTGTTATGACCAAAGTAACTTCTAATGTGAACAGTCTTATTGCGCTATTTTATACTGTCTCCATTTAGCCGTAATTCAAGATCGGCATTACATTCGGGTATATTGAAGCCCAGCAGCTTACTTGATTCACAATTGGACATCATATCATATTCCTTTGTGTATTCTTCACATATTGAAATCATAAGCTCAGTAGCTGTGAATATGGAAGCAAGGAGTGTTAAGTCGTCAGCATATCCATAGGCACACAGAAGCTAATCGACCTGGCGTCCACTATAACTACGTTCAAGACGATTGAAAAGCTCGTCCATATAAATACAGATAGGGATCGGTGACAACACCCCGTCCCTGCTCTTTGCCATTACTGCATCGGAAGGACCCAAACACAAACGAGCCCCATTTAACTATTAACGATTGGTCAAAGAACAAAAATAGGAACAACTTTCACAAACAGGACACATATCCGTTCGTATCATTAATCTAAACAATTTTACATAATTTAGCCTATTGAATGCCTTTGATGCGTCTAGCAACACAACATAACATGCGGTTACAACCACCATGCCAGCATTTTAAACCAAGTGGAGGTTCTGTGGTAAAATACAGTGCCTGCAAATAACACAACCACTTATATTGAGTACCATCAACCAACCACAAGTTGATACAAATTCCAAAATCTGGCCATACACTTTGTTCTAATCCACATACTATGGCTCTCGATTGAGCGAAGAATTGTAAGAATTAACCAGGCGATAATGGAAGACTGATACGATTTTCAGCCGGATGGGCCATATATTTAGCTGCCGTTCCGAGGAGGATAAAGGAGCAGCGTGGCAGTGATTTATTAGATGTCATCTCGAAAGCCGATGGCTGAACTAAAAAGGTTTTTCCGGAAATCACTTTTCAGTGAATCTATTCTCAAGGTTCATATTGATGGATCGTTGCACCAAGAGAATGCGCCAGTTCTAGTCTCTACTGCAATGCATTAGGCGTCCATTCGAAATTGGGTTTGTTCTCGGAGGAAATAATTTGCGCTTTCGTCGAATCATGCGCCCACGGTGTGCTATGACCGCTCTCAAAATAAATTATTGGATGCAATAACACGACAATGGTAGGATATGTTTTTTCTCATTCGGTTTCAGCAAGGCTGCCACGCGTGATCTCTGGAGATCATTCTGATTCTAAAAGGAATATTCGTCTTGCCATTGTCATTGAATTTGTTTATTATTCTGACTCCGGGAGCCGCAAACCCTGAAAGCACCAAAATGGCATCCTCCAATAGACTATGTGCTTCTGCTACTAGAACTATGAACCGAGCAGCACCTTTTGAGATAGGTACAATGGCA
>CM067357.1:24597877-24698014 GCA_034190875.2 Urechis unicinctus
CAGGAAGCTAGCAAATGTGGTCATTCACATGTACACCTCTAGTTGATATACTTACATGCGAGAGATTTGTTTGCGAACGAGTCATAGAAAATTAAGGTGTGTTAAGCATGTGCGTTCACATGGCGATAGTCTTTCTTGCCCATGCAACTACGTATTGACTGATATTGTGCCTTTCATTGCCATTGTAGAATGTTCCTTGATATCCAGACAGACCCGTAGCGAATAAGTGGTGGTTAAGCACATGTAATGTTGACCCACGATACCGTGGTATAAATATGCGATGCCATTTGGTAAAAGTAAATCTTGCTGTACTCGGACGACTATGCTAAGCTACGTTGAGTGTTACCGTACACGGCCCAGCGGCTAAACGGTGATAGATATCTGCTCAAGTTGCCAATCGGTTTGATGCAAGCTAAGCGATGGCACATAAGTGGTTCTGTCTCAGCTTCACAATCATCTGCATCCAGCAATATCGTGATGTCCCCCGCAGATTTGTCCTTGATGTTTAAACTCTCTTTTACTCATTCTTTCCTTTCTATCCTAATTGCAAAATCCAACACGCGCGCTAAACGTAGTTCCCTAGAGTACACTAAGACAATAATTGCATATTCGTAAGCAAGTCGATTTAATATATGTGAATGCATTATAGTTTCGTTCTCCAAATCTGGCTTTTCATCTAAACCAAGTATTCCGTATTCATGATAGTTTGCAATCTAACTTGTACTTATGATCACATTAACAATGGTGCAAAATTCTGCGTTTGCACTAATAAGCAATATAACATTAGGTGATAGAGATCAGTTATTAATGAAGCTTAACGAATCCCATAAGAAATCGGTTTGACATGATAAGCAATCGCACCACCGTCGTTATCAATATGGCCTTACAAACTCCACGAGAAATTGATGCCTGCGTAGACGCACCTTTATCAGCATTGTTGTGAATACCATTTGCCAAGTATTTACTTACAACCTTTTAGCGTTACCATTGTCAGAACTGCAAAATAATTGGGCAACTTCAATGCAGACTAACTTCTCTCCCAAACCACGATCCTTCACTTGACTAGATCACCCGCCCCCCTATTTCACATCCATATAAACCAAATGTAAATATACCTGAGTTTATGTTATTACCGCTAATAACGGTTCTGTGAAACTACGTTTTACTGGCCATTTGCCAAGTTTTCTTTTCATCGCAATAAATGTTTTCATCGCTTTGAAGACTATGCAAATCAATGCCATGAAAAGATATTGTGGTCAAGCAAGCATTCACGTTGTTAAAAATAATTCATGGGTCAAGCATACATTGGACATGCAGCAACGCTAGGCACAATGTGTTGTGGAATAATAGGCGTTTAGCGAGAACATTGGTTGCGATGAGAAGAGGGATGTCCTTTTGGATATGACGACGCTTCCTGTTGATGTAAAGAGGAAGATCACAAGTTGTCATCAAATGTGCAAGACGGCCTGGCAGATATATTTCCAGCATATTCTGCCAGCACCGACGGAAGGGATTTCAGAATTAGTGTTGCCGTGAATTTTGATAACACGATTTGCACTAAAGGGCCATAATGCTCACTAGCTCTGTACCGCTTTTAATTTCAAAAGGCTTGATAATATAGTATAAGCAGAAATCGATTCAGACGAACAGTATTATGTGCATTGCTGACAAAGGACCAAATTTTAGCAATGCTTTATTACTTGCGGTGTCGCTGTGCGGGTGTAATGGATTAGGTTCGGGTTTCTCGACAAATCATTTCATCCTATAAAATCCGTGCAGGGCCCATGTAGAGCCAGTGTGCCTAACAGAATGAAATGTTCCATTGATGTGTGTGGCGTAACACATCAACATTTCGTATGCAATGATTTTGGTCATTATATATATATGCATGCTAAGAGATGATTTTTACAATGGTTAGCATTTGACAAAAAGGAGAAGCACTCTGTTAGATACAACCACAATAAGAGGTTGCAGACAGCAGTTGTGAAAGACGGTGCTCATTGACCCAGTATGTTTTTGTATTTATATGGCCGAATAAAACAATATAGACCGGCTGAAATCTTGGACATACATGTGAACATTATTAAGTGCTGGCATAGAAGGCAACAACGTTATATATCGCTCCTATTTATAAATGTTATTGATTGATCTCATCAACAAACCCATGCAGACTAGGCAAACAAGCACGACATTGCGATGTGATGGCCGATTTTACTCTAGCACAACCGTCATATATTTTTTGGTTTTGCTTCCTTCATCAGATGCAATACTTTGCTTAGTTATTATCTATTGGTTGCACTTTCATAACTGAAGAATGCTGCTGGCTTTTGCAGACTTCTTATCGCAGATGTTAACACGCGATTTATAGCACTAACTGTATCGTCACGTTACATATTTTGTGCATTACAAATGCAACATAGTCCGTGTTCTGCCATTATCACAGCAGAATCTATTTGATATGCTGTGTTTGACACTGAATGTGATTATGGTTTTATGATGTATATAAAACGCGCAACATATTTACCATTTGTGCTGGCTTAGATTTTTGACTTCAACTCTATGTAACTAGTTTATATCATGCGTTACTGCAATGTGATGTTTTGCTGTGAGACTTTTTCCATTGTGGTACAGCGTCGGAAAATCGATATATATATTCTCGTACATCAGGTATTGTACCATTGGCACCCCACACTATTTACACAGGTGAGCTCGTTGAGTTTATGGTGACATATCAGGACATATAATGCATTTATATAGCGCCTGTTTCCAGGAAATAATCCTGCTAAAAGGCGCTTAAGCAGGCTGTTAAATGTTATAGCGCTGACTAAAAGTAAATATCTTGAGGTTTGATTAAGATCAATCAACCGTAATTCGACCGACAAACTGCGATAGGAAGTGCGTTCCACAAACGTGGTGCTTCATTAATAAACGCTCTAGCACCGTATGAAGACATATTTGGAGATGTTGGGACTTGAAGCAGATACTTGTTTATAGATCGAAGATCCCTTGCAGGTTGGTATTTATTCTATGGGATGTTGAGAAATATCTGCTTTCAGTTCAGAAACTGTAGATAAATACACAAAAAATCCTTTTATTTGTCGTTTTCATGCGCAAACCGCGCACCTGCCTCAATTCACGGATCACTTATAGACAAAATGATCCAAAAATGAGAAGGAATAACTTTCGCCATTGTGCCACAACTATCAAAAACAATCCAGCCAAATGATACGTGGGCTGCCAGTTAAGGCATGCAACCTTCAATTGTTCTCGGAAAAACATCTTTGATGTATATAGCAGTTAACTACTGCAATAAGTGCCATCTGTCACTCCGTTTGCCTCAAACAATTGATTTACGTTTGGGGTCGGCTTAATCCCCTGAGCGTTGTGTTTGCATAGGGATAAATTGGTCCATTATCCCTGTAAATTGAGCAAAGCTGATGCAGCTGATGCAATTTAACACTATATGTTGCATACATACTTTTTGAACCATTGCCATTGCCCAGCCGTCTTCAAAACAGATCCAAAAGCTTATGCTAATAATTCGTCATACCGTGTATTGTCAAGCTTTTCTACATTGTTAGCAAATGGCTCATTTAATCACACCTCTACACATGCGTCTTCTTTTTATTTATTGATGCGTAAGGCAATGTAGTCCACTTCCGACAAAACAAATGAATGATTTTTTGCTAAGCTCTGGGGCTACACGGATGTGATTGTGTGTTGCGACGACTCCCTTCACGAGGGGTTTCTCTTAGCTAGCCCGGATGGTGGGTGCCGGTGACACTCTTCTTGGAATCAATACTTCCAAAGACTTGTAGCAGCATAGGTGTTTCATTACAATGTCACGGTGATGAGTTGGGTAAGCTGATCTTTGACATAACTATCATCTGCAAGGTGTTTCAACATAGTATAGGTATACTGAGCAAGTGTCGGTGGGGATTATCTTTGGAATAGGTCGTAGGCTTTTGCTACTTTTAACAAAGACTGGCATTTAACCACACGCGTCAAGCTTCAGAAAACTTACGATTTCTTTAAAGTTAGCTTTTTAGAAATACTTAGGAAATATGACTAACTGCTTAAGCCCGTATAACCTATTTGGCTTTTTAAATTCCTTCAAGTGTAGAGAATACGTTGTCTATGCAACGTCAATCTGAAAACACCACATTGAACATTGCATAAGTTATGATTGTCAAATATTATCGAAATTTAGTTGCAATGTGGATATTAGCAGGTTCACATCAACATGTGTGATCCACATTCTACAGGAAAATAAAGCTACACTTACTATGCTTCTTCCGTGGCTGCTAGTGTTTTCGCAGTTATAGGGATACAGAAATACTGTTTATGTAGACCACCAGCACTTACATCGCTCTTAGGTTCATTATCACGCGCCTCACGGAACTGCAGGAAGTATAAAGGATCGCCTTAATGGCTAGGTAATGACGGCAACAGTTTTAACACAATAGCAGCGACAGTGGTAATTGTCCCAAAGGAGCTCGTTAGATCTTACCGCTCTGAGTAATGTGACGTATGACATTTACTGCTGGCGAATCCTTGTCGGAAGGGGTTCTCTGTTCAACTGAGAGCTAAGTGCCAAGGCCAATGTCTTAAACGCTCCGGCAAATGGATATCCTCGTCTGCGCAACAGGCTATTGGATAATGTAGTTACCTGCAGCCTTTAAGATGCTACTGCCATCCGGATCGGGCATTATTTTAAGCTAGTGCCCTAAAGCACTGACAAAGGAAAATAAACTATAGTTGTTCTGACAAATCCGAAACTTCAATCGTAAAGTGTCTCACATCTAAGGTTCTTAAGAGTATTCGATGTAAATAGCATTTCATAGATCACAAGGATTTTCATTTTTTATGCGCCATATCTACGACAAGCAACTTTTCGCCAATGCTATTATATTAAGCCGGAACTTATAGCATTAAGATTTCGTAAATTGACTGACATTTATCGATCTCCATATAATTCACATTTACTGCGTCATTTGCATTTTTCACATTTTATGTCCAATTAGTCACTGAACAAGTGTCCTTATCATAAAACATTTGATTAAGTTACCCAAACGCTCTGTGTTACTAAAAATGGGTGTTCCTTGCGTAGTATCCAATGTAGCAGACTGCAATCTGCTCAAAAAATTATTTGCCAGGCCGGCTTATGATATGGTAATCAAAGAATGTTGACCATCGATTGATTGTTAGATTGCTGATGTTAGTCGAACTGTTTGCATCGCTCAATACAAGAAACGGCATCCATTCTTCGGCAGCGCGTTAACTGCTGGAGTTTACAAAATAATACTCTCTATGCCAACAAATGTATATGACGTGATTTCTCTCGTTCATTGTGGCATAAGACCACGAACTACCTGCTTTGATTGCTATCATAAGACCAATGATCATTAAAAGCCAACATTAAAAGCTATTCTTGGTTAACACCTGCCAATGGGGGGTGGGGGACATGCTAACGATTTGAATGTTTGCGTATATTTGTATGCATGACATTAGTTATAGCATAGAACAATAGTTAAGTTTGCAATGTGTTCAACTTTCTAATAAAACGACAGTGAAATAGGTGGTAGACATGATAGCATGCAATGTCTGAGCAGTGACGTATTCATGCGGATATATTCATTACCAACATCTTATGTAATTCAATATTTTGTTCAGTTCCGTACGGTACTGGTATTTGCAATATCAACATTCATCCGTGATGCCTGTCTCAAAAAAAGGTATGTGTATTTCTTATTTCTTTGCTCACCCCGAACATTAATGGGTTACCACACCCACTTAATATTTCCTCGATAAATGTTTTAATAGTTGATTGTTCTATCATGACTGATATTCATTAAGAACGAAACCGGCCAGTATGTTTTAATATTTGCGCATATGTATATAGCAGGTTGCAAGTAGAACATATTATATTTGTCAAGCACACAAACGTTGATAACCAGTCTTTATATGTTCTATATTTATCTAAGTATCTTTAGCAGGGCTTTTTAAAGAATGGTCGCCGTTAATTGATATGCCGCTAATCAGTTAAACAATCGCCTCTTAGACAATTTGCTAGGCTCACAATATCGTTGAAAAGTAGTGAAAATATTGATTAATCACATAATTGTCTACATAATATTGCCATTAGGTGGTATACTCTTTGCGAGGCAAATCATCTGCAAAATTTGATCCCAAGTTATGTTGTAGAAAACCCCAACAATAATTACTAATGCATTATATCCACCAGACAATCTTTGGCTACTGTAGCGCACCACTAGCAGGGACATATTCCATTGAGTTCCAAGTAGATTCCACTTCGGAGTTGTTCTACTTGGTGCAGCAATAACAACGTTTGACAGAAACATGATCATCTAAATGGTTTATATGGCTGGCGTTGATTCCCCGCGGATGTTAAGCCTTTGTGAAACTGCCCAGCAAATCGGCTTATTTTGCACCAGCATAACATATGGATCAGAAAGCCAGGTATCGCTTCATAAATAGCTTGCGTCATTTCTCAAAATCCGTTTAATGTCCTGTTTATATAATACGCATATTGATGACGAGGCAGTATCAACATTTGATCAATACAAGCAAGTCATGCAGGCAATAGGGCGCATTATGCTGGTATGATTCTCAACCAAAAGTAGACTGTATGCTCATATGTTGATGTTAAAACTAACTGCTGTGCCTTGGAGTGAATTTCAAATAAACATTTAGCCGATGATAATATACTAGAAGAAGGCTTGCCTAATTTATAATGGTGCACAGATTACATATTGGTGCTGCTGGTTAAGTCTCAAATGTACCACCATTTTCATCATAAAATTTCGCTGTAATGAATCCAATTGCATTCAATGAAAGGCAGAGCTGTAAATAATATTTCATGGCTGATTCATGGAAAAGACCTTGCCTAACGTACGTCAGTAAGTGTCGCTGTGATAATTGCAGAACAATGTTTATAGCCTTTCCAATACTTAATGTGATGTATTTGTATGGTTTGCTGGTTATTTATTCCTGAACGCAGCTTCAAGACTATGATAACAGTACGCCTTAACGATATAAGTACATGCAAGGATAGCGGCATTTATCTAGTCACTTACTGAGATATAGCACATGTCTTTGTCACCAACTGTGAGTTGGATGAGTTAGTGTTTACATCAAGTAACGTATGTCCTTACCTATACTAACAGAGACTGTCAAGTTGTAAGATTTATTCTTGATTGCCTCATGGCTAACCTTAACGAGATTGATCCGGTGTTTGACGAGCGGATACGAAAAGACTCAAATTACGTTGCAAAAGCACGCAGCTTAGACGTTTCAGCCATTGTTACCTTATGAATGGATGATTGCCATGGATTAAGTCTTGATTCACGAGAGGGTTATTTTTTAACCAAATCATCAAATACACAAGCAAGAACCTCTCATAAAACATATATTCAGTAATGACAGGAATAGTCAGTACTAAGTTCACGCTAAGGGCGAGTACCCGTCCCTGTGTAATCCGAACAGCTAAAATATAGTTTTGCACCGTATTCTCACTACATGAAGACCAGCCTTGTAGTAACTTGCAGAGGCTTTACAAAGTCAAAATATTGGGTGATATTTGTTTTCAAAATTGCCAGAACATGACCAAATATGCAATTACAGCGTGGTTGCGCTGGGTATGGTCAACAATTTTGACACCCTGTTGTAGACCAAACTAGAACTACAGCATGATTAATAAGGAACCACTCCAAGCAGCATACTCCTTCGGCTGCGTGCAAGGACCTAAATAATTCTTGTGGACCTTTAAAAGTGATTTGAGATTCACGGTTGTTCACACACCATAGAATATGCAAGCAATTGTGGAAAACTTTTTCTGATCAGCATATATAATATTTGAATTTCGTTTTGTTCAAAAGGCCCTATATTTTGGAGGCGGCTTAATATCTGAGGAAATACAACGATAGTAGAATCAATAATAGTTTTAATGACATCAACAACGGACAGAACGGCGTATTCATACAAAACTATATGTATCGATTGCACTTGGGTAATCGGGCCACAACACGACATAGCGTCTTGTTAGTCAAGATAAAAGGAATAGGGTGATATAATGAAAACGTTAGAAAACGACGCCAGTGCGATATATAAGATGATAACACGACTGACAGAAATATGATCCATTGTTATCAGGTAGACTAATCTTCAAGAATATTGACAGCAGTAATGTAAGCACGTGGACGGCAAAAATATCGAATGTCAAATTACCTTTTGTGTAGTCGTGTCTTATATTTTTATAAAGGTGCTAAATCTGCCATCTGGAAATAACTTTGGATTATGTTAGGGACTAGTTGATACGCCAAGCAAACGAATACCTCACGAATGCCTCAATATTAGCCCAAGTAAGTCGATTCTTGAAAAATACCAAGCTGACAATAACACGATGTTGATATTACTCAATACTTTGATGATAAGCTGATAACAAAAACCTGTGATATAACAATTGTTTGTTTATTTATCTATCGTAATTAACTGCGGATAAATTAAACTATATCAATTGATCCGATACATGCTTGCTATGCTATCTTAAAACTTTGGCTCCAAAACCGCCAGATATTATTGCATCAATATAGCACTTGTATTAAAGCGACTGCTAAGCATTTCAAAGGAGGATGTCACATTTGACTATTTTGCATTTGCGTACTTAACTTAAGAACGGCTTTGAAGCAGGCAATATGACCATATTGCTTCTATATGGGGACTTATAAAAAGCTAAGCAATGCTTGCGACAGGGGAGTGGTGGTAGTTTCTTAAGAAGCTCTTGAGCCAAAATTCTACAAATAACCCCAATTGCCGCCCAGTTGCTAGTGACCAATTCGACGGTATTTAATATTACACTTTAATCAGATCCTTAGTGCATTTGGTGAATAACCTCCTTGCACCATTTAAGCTCTTCAATAAGAATATGCGAAGACACATGGCATAGGTAGGATGTGCAATGGTCATATTGCGTGGTTATTTGCAATGATATGCACCTTTTCCTAAGCCATACAGTTAACAAGTTTTTAGGAAATAGATAATTGAACATTACTCACCAGAGCAGTTAGTTTTATACGAACTATGAACTGACTTATTCAAGTGAAAACAGAGCAATAGTAGAATGAAGCCGTTGGTCTTTTTTATTACAAATTATCAGATTATTATTATATGTTGTAACACGACACAGCATTGAAAGCGGTAACAAACTATCGGATAAAGTGCAACTAACGCTTAGCTCAGACAGCATCTTAGAAGGGAGAATGCCAATGCAGGGCGAGACAAGGATGCCGAGTATTGATGCTTGAATTAATTGTTATACGTTCATTTCTTTGTTATACGTCCAAATCCCAACGATCGTCTGTTATTGTGCTTTCTTTTATGGAATTAGTTGATAACGGGTAAATTCAACAATATCGCTACAGATGTGCTACATATTGGAAGCCTAAACATCAAAGCAGATCAAACGGCGAGTTAAAACCAAAGGCGAAATGAATAATTCAAAACGCACACATAATTAACTAATGAAAATCAATGACCTAAATGTTTCATATGAAATCTGTTCATATTTTTATCTTAGTTTCTGACGCGCAAATACGTTACTATTCGATATAAACTTCAGAATACTCGTTGTTGATTGCTTAGTGATTTGCTGGTTTTCAAGTAGCTTTGCATACACAAACTCGGAAGCTCAACCTATTACCTTTCAAAGGTTTGTCGGTAATGCAGCGTCGCCCTGTCCGAAAACATGTACGTGGAATAAGCAGCAAATGAGTTTTAAGAAAGTTATTTGACTCTTCTAGACGAATTTATCTATCGCGAATTCCGCAAGAAAAGATAACATTATATTTTTTTCAGCAAAGCTCATGTTATATTGATAGAAACATTGCCGATGTCCTTTAAGTAACAAGTATCGGCACCGACAAAGTTGTTTGTCTCGTTTTGTAACCATTCATGCATCTACTGAACGCCTTTGTTTCTAACTTCGAGCCTCGTTCGTACAGATGTGTTCTTTTGTAATACTATACATCCATGATCTGAAACGCACACAACCTCTGATGACAATGTAAATACCATTTGACTACACTCGTGCCGGTTGCAAAAAACACAGTTGTTTAGTGCCGGCATGAACTGCTCCCAACTTAAATATAACCGCGTATCTAAATTATTTCATATATTACAATGAATCAATGATTGCTCTTACTTCTGCTTGGTTCGAGAACCAGATAATTCATACATATCGGCCACATATTACGGATCCTATTCAAATGTATATGAAATCGATAGCATACCTGATCATTGCTTTATGATGGTTACTACAGATTCTGTCATGGCACAACTGGGCTGGTGTTCATGCTGAGAATTTTCCTCCTCATTGAAAACCCTTTCATTACGCAATCATTGTCTTAGCTTCTTAGCATTCAGTTGTCATTACAAATAGCTAAGGCTACCGTCCGAAGCCCTTCCATGGCTTTAGTAAATGCGGGGAATGTTTGCTCCTTGTTGTTGGTTTGCTTCTTTTCTGTAAATTACTTTTTCCCTTACATCCTGAGCAGATGTGTTTGTAGAGGTATCGATGAGTTGATGTCAATGTGTTGCACACTGTACAACTGAACATTAACTTAACCTCATTTATATTGTGTTTAATGACACTAATACGGACGGGGAAGAGTCTGATACCTGAAACCCAAATGAATGTCATTAATGTTCTGGATTTAGCCGTCTAGACAAGCAACATTACCGGGTAGACCTCAAGATGGAATTGTCCGTCTAGCAAAATACATTTCCGGCTGTTGGCATTGCCAAATCGGAACTTATAAATATACTTATTGAGCTTCTTGTCACAAACCGGCCACATCAGCTCTTGTTGAAAATCAACCGATGGTTTCAACGTTTATTTTCTCCTTTTGTGGCAAGACAAATTCAGAATCTGGTAAAGACTACATAATCATCTCATTCAAACCTAACAACTGACAAGGTGACACGAAGGCAGTAAAACAGAAAAAGTCACAGATCTTATCCATTCTCTCAAGTTGTGTGTGACATTTCATCCATTTTTCAAAGAGCACATTTCCTGCTAATTTCCGTAGTTTGCTTTTGGAAGAAGCTTGATTGCGGATATTTCTGTGTGGCCTACTGAATATTACTAAAGCTAAATTAGCTAGGACATTGCTCAATATGATCGTAGGCTAAGTTTGCCTGACATATTTTACATTTTGTTTTTGTATCAGAGAGCATGGATAAATACCGCGAAGTATACAAGCAAAGTCAGAAACTTGGTTTTCAGACATTGCTGCTTAAACATAGGTTCGCAAGCGTCGTACGTAGAATAATTTAAGGTCTTATGGAATAATCATTCGACCACGCACACATGCTTTTTGTCTTCTGTCAATACCCTAAGTACTTTTTATAAATGGTGTTTTTGAAATCGCTGTTTAATTGCTAACCAAATATTTTCCAATATATATTATACATTTGCGTTCAATGCTGCCAAACATTCAGCAAAGCAGTGTCTGAGGTATGCACACGGACAATAATATCCTAGCACCAAGATTCACCGTTTACACCTTGGTGCACGTTGACAATGTTTTCAGCAGGACATCTGATGATCATCCGAGGTTTGTCAAGTGAATATCCCCAGTGGACGATGCTTTTAATTGCATTGTATAATCACTATGTTCCGGTTGACGTTCGACTTTTGAATTGCAATGAAGTTATGCCGATGTATCATATTTCACGTATTCCCAAGATTGCAGGATATGATGAGTAATACCAGCACTTCGATTTCTAGTTTGCTGACGCAGGGCAATAAATGGCACTCTCAAGAAGTAAACAATATCCCATTTTTTAGGAATATATATGTCCCGAAGATTTTATCCATTTCTGTGGAACAATGCACATGTGCATTTTGTCTTTTGATTGAGTATATGCTGATGGTTATTTTGCAAGCACAACAAAACCTTAAATGGCATCTTAATGTTACAATATTGGTTCTTGTGTAGGATTAGTTATTGCCAGAAGAAAACAAAAATCTCAACGTTGCTGCACAACGCAACATTATACCCAATTGCAAAGCGGTTTGAGTGGCAAGCAGTCGTCGGATTAGAGTGTTTTCTTTATGATCTGTGGGATCATTCCGCAGATAGTGATGCAGTTACTATTATTGTAGCTGCAAGACCACAGCAAGAGATGCATGAGTCTCCAACAAAACCGACCCCCCCCCCCCCTCACACCCCATCCCCCGGACACATACGGGATCACATTGTCAAGAGCTGATTGTAGGTTTTTACACCTTAAAATTCGCCATTAACAATAAATGTGTCCCTACAAATTTAACAACTGACATTATATTACGATACGGACACCGGAGCTGATGTCATAACTAGAAAACAACGTCAGCCTGCTATTTTCGGCCGGCTGGTCAATAGCGGGAAGTTCACATATGGGTTTTTTTTAGCATCAACACGGTGGAAAAAGAAGATTACATTTATGGTTGTCATGGCACTATAACCTGATAGCAAGTATGTTGATTAGTCGGGATCAAAGAAATAAAAGGCTCAGCGTAATTACTGCACCACGTCGCCTGCTCGTTTCACCCATGCGGTTATGACCGCTAGGATCATTACTAGGATTAAAAGCAAATAGCGGATGGAAATCAAAATATGCTCGGACGAGCAGCTACGTCTCGCATTTCAATTAACACCTGCATACATTGCTAAGCTGTTTTGGCACAGCTGCCTTTGTCGACTTAAAAAAGGCTGTAGACCAATGAGGAGAGCGCACCCTTAAAGAAAGCATAGCATGAACCCTATATGAAAGCGCAGGCAGCATAACGCATTGTAATTATGATACATATTGTCGTCGGATTCATTATACCTAACCGGTCAACGAATTTGTCTACAATCAATCTGTCAACACATACAGAGTCATAAGAGAAATATAAGACCATAGCAGAAATGTTTTGAGGCAAAATGCCAAAACTGTTGTTATGATAATGGGTAAAGGAAATATGCGACCAAACCATGGCGATAGCGTCAAATGTATGTGGTACGATAGAATACATCTGCATGATTTATTTATTAAATATTATGTACAAAATATTCGAAAATAGCAATTTGGAGGTTCCTCCGGAAATACAGCTCGATGAACAGTCTTTGCAGCTTCTGCCACAAAAATCATTCTATCGGATGACAATGTTATTCCGTCCATTAATATATCCGGTTATGACCGTACATGATGATCATATTGCAGAGTTTTCGGATTGGGTCTGATTCCTGACTCTAATCGCATGCATATGAATGCACACAGATGGTTGATGGAAGAATCTTATTTAAACGCGGCTTAGTTCTCAATTTCATATGGCTCACTTTTATCAAATATTTCGTATAAGAATATGTATAGAAACGTATGCTTGAGAACATATCTCATATCTTTAAGTTGAGAGTTGATATGTTGTGGGTAATGAATGATACCAGTGACACTACAACGGAAAGAAACAAAACGACTTTAAGGATATACAGCACCAGAAAGTTTCCTTAGTAAGGCCCAATTTAGCCGGTTGAACATGTGCACATAGAGTTTAACGGCGATGCGAAACGTGACAACATGTGACAAAGCAATCCTATCCTGTAGTATAGCAATTGGCGATGGTTCGATGTCATTGTGAGGCTGAGGTTGAGGCTGCATCACTTACGCATTATGTGATCTCTTAGAGCTTAGAAGATGGAGTAACCTCACGTCGCAGTTGATGACCTTGACGGCGTCTCTCATAGCACAGTATGAGACTTATGGTGTGTTGATTCGTTTCGAATCGAGGGTGCTAGTTCGGCGAGCAAATAGTTTCAGTTAATCTGTAGACATTGATAAACGGTCTCTTTTGTGGGATTATTCCAAACGATGATATGTAGCATGATGCGGTAACAGAGACATATCTAAATCAATGTAGATGCTCTGTCACATCAAATACGCATTGCTATTGTATTCAGCTATGTTGATCATACGAATTGTACTTATGTTTAAAACTATTTTGAAAAGCTGATCTTTACTGATGTTAACATAAACAGCACATTAACTTTGCGCTAATGCCTGATTTAAGGTTACTCATTAGGGCTTTGTTCCCAACTTTGCGGCCATTTATATCAGACGGATGCAGACAATACGGCATAAGCAGATTTTGGATGAAAAGCTTGTTGGAACAACCGCTACTGCAATTTTATTGTCTGAAGGTTGGCGATAAGTTTCAAGGTGTAGCAAAATATGATTTGTTACAGTTGAAACTAACTTCGGCATTGTATGTTTCTGTGCTTGAACACCAGCTACATTGAGGGTAATGTTTAATGGCAAAACGTTGGCAGAGTATCTTTACGGCACTGCAAAAATCCATTTTAATGCATGGGCCATGTGTTTTGTGTAATGCTGCAGGACCGCAGTCAGCGTCGCTGCGCTTTTGACAGTCGATCAAAGGGCACGTGCCCGGCTATTCGTTTTTAGTGTTGCTATTCATCCCATCTGAAGAAAATAGTTAAGAAAATATTAGGCTAATTTGTTACAGAAGGTGCGCCTTACAAAGTTGATAATCAAATTCGTGCTCAAACGCTTAAGTGTAGCTTAAGTATATTCCCGCATGTCAACAATTCATCAATGCATCAAACTAACAAGCATTGCCAGTAAACATATTATCGTAATGCACAAACGATGGCCTCCAAGCGATGTCGCATTCGCTTTGCGCTGTACTGCTACAGTCTTGTGATAGAGTTGACTCATGAATAGCTCGATACGTTAGGAGGTCAGTCGTGAATACAATAAATGCTTTTACCAGTTATCTACCCATCTGCAGTGATCCGGTAATTTGGATGTCAAATAGCTATGTGATTCCATTGAACAATGTGTATGGATATCTATCTGTTACATAGTCACCGCTGCGTGATATTGAGGATCTCAATAAGGATGTCAATATTTGCAACGGTGCGTCATATATCCTATCCATGGTATAGCAAGCAATATTGTTTGATATACATAATACCTTGTTATCTTTACGCCGCTATCAATGAATATATATGGCAGTGGCAACTCGTTCAATTAACCCCAAAAAGCAATATCATTGCTTGCTTAGAACGCACGACTAACTCCAGAATATAGACCCTATTGGTAAGGGTAGCTTCCGTTCGACTGGTATCCACTTAACCATGGGTGTAAGCGCAAGGACACGTCAGGGTTTAAATTGATATCTAAACCTCGACGCACCCCTGCGAATTCTTATTACGAAGATACCAGTAATTCAAGGACCCTTGAGTTTCGCACCTTTATTTACAGCTTTACATCCTTTACACTTTGAAACACGACTGATCCGGCTTTTGTTGCGACTGGGTTTGACTCGAGTACAATTTATTTTCTTGTCAAATTAGGTTTCCAATCCCAAAAACATCGGCTACATATTTGGCCACATCATGGTAATTGTAATCGTTTGCTGAGCGTTCCTTAGATTCGAGTTGCAGACAAAGAGGCCTTTTGAGCTATTAACATGTTAATATATATTCCTGGAGTCGAGTAAACTAGCTTGATAAATGTCCTGCAATTAGACAACCGGGTGTATATGATAACTCATATTTTAAAATGACATCCTCTAAACGTATATCTGCATGACTAGCAATGAGGTGGGACGCAAAATAATTTATTGGATAGCAGTTTATAATGTAATCTTGTCACATTTAGAACCAAAAGAAAGAGGACAATTGTTATGTTAGAAACTCGAAAAAAATAGGTGGTGTCACTTGAAGACATGTGAAGACTATGTCTTAATTCACGTTAAAGAAGTGTTCACAGCCAAGGCAAAGAAAATTAAGAAAGTGTAGAGTATTCTGGTGTATATGAATCGATTTCTCTCTATACCGACCGCTACATCCTTTACCAAAAAAAATTCTCTTGAAGTATGCATAATCTTGCAAAGGAATTGGCAGAAAAGTGCACACAAAAATAACGGTGGTAATTTAATATTGACTAACAAAGTGACGTGCAAGGTCCACTTAACGTCAGAGGTACATAATGACGAGGTTTTTGAATCTTCAATATACGATCGATTTGCAAACCATATTCAAGAATCGGGTAGATATACTTCGCCGACAATGGTATACGATGAACAGTTCGATATTGTGTCGGTTAACCCGGATTTATGCATTAAAATATACAGACAAGAACGTTCGGATTCATCGGCATCGAAATGTCATTTATAAAACATAATTCTCAGTTTGCGAATGCAATGTACCCTCCTAAATAGGATTGAGTTTGAAAACCGTGCGAATAGCTTATTTCAACTATCATTGTCTCATTAACCTCCTAAATTCAAGTTGCTCGTCTCATTCACGTTAATGGCCAACTCCTTATTACATGCAGATAGAGTATATGTGAAATAAATAGCAAATATTGTGTCCTAATTATGCAGAATGATAATAATTAGATGGCATACAGCTGTGGGATATTGACAAAAGAGCTACACCAATGAACTCAATAAGCTACGCATATGGCACATTTTAGTCACATAATATGCTGCATACACCAGCTGATCGTTCATAGTGGCAGGCTTTCTACCATGGGTGTTGTCGCTGCTGCCTATGAGGTTCGCAAAAATGCTATCAAACGGCAGTAGTTTTATCACCACCAACAAATCTTCAGACATAGACTCACAGTATGACAAGCTAGGATATTGATATATTGGGCGATTTGAAAGGGTGTTTAACAGAAGATCTGAAAGGAGGTCTTGAAGAGGCGGCTTGATGGTATATGGTTACCAAAAACGCTTTCGTCTGCAGAACCTCTCCTTAAGAGTCAATGAACTGTAAGTCTATGTGCATTACAATGAAGTGTAGCAGTTTAGACACACACCTGACACAGTACACATTTAATTCAAGGGCATCAGCTAGTTACTGTATACTGCAACGTCTGCAGCAGATTTACGTCGGGTTGACAGGCTTTCGTTGAGTTAAGGCCCGGCATCGGGAATCGGAAAATCAGTAACTGAGTTTGGCTGATTATCATTGCATCGTTAGTTCGCATTGACACATTTGCCAGCGAAGCCGAGTTTTAGTGCACAATTACCATAGGTTAATCGTGCCGCATCTTACCACAAAGCATCTTTGCAATCCATGCTATATTCTCATGCCATTTTATATCTTATTTACGTTAACCTTCGGTTGTATCCGCAGAAAAAACATATATGCTTTCGGAGTAAACCGCTATATCATCATGTCAGCTTAATGCATCAACCAAACGGAGTATTAGCCCCGATTAAGCATAATCATCTATCCCAATTCATGCATGCTTTCGATTAAAACGATTGTGCAACCAGTTCTGAATAATGGAATGGCACTAGATAGCTAAATAATATGATGGGAGTATGCGTATTGTGGAACACATAACTTCGAGCCTCTTTAAGTAGCTTGCTTAAGAGCTTGCCAATCCATAAGATTTCGTTGTGGATGACATTGCTTTCGCTTGTCAATTGAATGGCCTACGTCTCTCAACGGAATATGTGAAGAAGGATGATTTAATCAGTAATATAATTATAATAACATTTATTTCGTACGCATGGTACAGATATTCTAGGTCGATCAAGTCCAAGTGCTATAATTGTACAAAGAGTAATGTGCAAATAAAGTTAGAGTAGAACATTGATATCTTCCCGCTGCAAACTGTTAATATCATCACATTCACAGGCTGCACAAAGCTCATTTCGCGCGCATGACAATTAAAAATCAACTAATTGCTTTTTGATGCGTTGAATATAACATTATGTTCTTCACCAAACTTTTCTCATGTTTTAAGCATGGACTTAGCAGCAGTCAAAGAAGAAGCAATGAGAGTGGCGTTGTCAGCATAGTTCATTGCGCCAGCATAACGGTGACTAACATGGCACCCGATTATCCTTTTAGAGAGCCGTGACAATAGTGCGTCGTTATATAGACCTATTAAAATTGTCAGAGAAGCTATTGTTCCACTTAACTCTTAACGTTTGCTGCGTATACATGTTTGGTAGGAGTTTAGCAATAATAGCACATATACCATGCTCTTGTAATAAACTAAACAATTTCATAAAACTTGATCAAATGCTTTGGAAGAGTCCAATAATATGACATAACAGGGCGAGCTGTGACAAACATAACCATCTATGATTTCCTGTAATACAAAAGTGCACTGTGTTTTGGAGTGGGACGTTTTAAATACAAAGTATATACAACTCAATTTCATTACATCACTTCGATAATCAATAATCACAATATCTAACGGTTTCACTATTACACTACTTAGTGCTGTTGATCGATAATTATCACTATTGTTCATCTGTTCGTAGGAATAGGCGCAAGCGTAGATGTTAGCATACCACGTGGTGTATGTGCATGATGTCTTTGAGAAAGCCAGTGGTGGGACACCCATTCTTCGACCAGAGTCGACACAAAAATATTGATTTTGCTTACAGCTGATTGACCTGTTCTCTCCAGCCCGGTGTTTACGTTTCCTATTCTAAGGATTACACTGCACAGCCTCTCTGACACACGCATTAATGATGTCATTATAGTGATGGTCTTAGCAATTAATCTTCCCATATAATTGCATCCTTAGAGACATTCAGATCAAGTAACAACTTTCTCAATTTACGTGTATAACTATCAATATTCACTTTCATTCCATTGGGGTCTGTTTGTCTATTAATAACTCATTGTTCACCATTTGACGTTCATCTGTAGAATAAAAGTGACATTAGGCCATGTGTGTTATTTCATGCCATTTCGTTTTTAGTATCTGCCTAGCAATTGAATAATACATGCATAGTGTTGGCACGTGTGCTGACTCGCTGCGCTCGTTAGTAAACATTTATGACGATATCCAAGTAGCGTAACATGTCTTTGCTGAGGAAGAGAGCAAATGTCATGAATGTTATAACCACCGTCATTAAAATCCATTCCTCGCTAAACGCTTGACCATTTAGGCTGACCTGTGCATTGCGTTAATTTGTAAAACATAAGACATTTTTGTTAGCTCCGACCAAAAGGGGAATTTCTCTACGAATGGAAGCATAACCAAAAAGAATTAACGACTTCTGAATGTTTGTCAATGCACGTTCCGACGAGATACAAGCAACTTTAATAGACACCAATTGACATTAATTCAAGTGAGGTAACAATGTTAGCAGCATTGGACCGATTACAAATCATACATATCAGCTAGAGCCCATAATATGTTGTACACCTGCCAAGTAAAAGAGTTAAATGCACGCGAGTAAATAACCTTGACAAGGTAATGTTGCGTAGCCTAATGCCTTAAGGCGGAGCGGCTGGTTATCAAGGTGCCATATCAGGTACAAATCCCACGATTCGTTATCCATTGTAGCTGTTAGCTGACACTATTTGCTGTCTATAGTAAAACTGTGTATGAAATGTAGTTAAGCAGACCGTCAAACAGCGTAACACGAATAACTAATGGTTTCCCTAATAAATCGAGTTATCATACATTTATTAACAGAAGCTTTCAAAATAATAGATATTGGTATGTCACCATACCAGGAGATGGGATATGCTTCCGAGGCATGCCACTGCATCGCTGATGATAACCAGCCTCACAAGACGAAGGCGTACATGCTAAACACCTGGATTCTGACATAGCGAAACGAATTTGTAGCGGGTGCTTGATGTATTCCGAGGCAATCAACATAAAATCAACCTGGATGCTTTGGAAAGCATTTTGCTACTATTTCTTACTTTTCTGGTTAATGGGCACTTCGAAATATTTCATTGACACTTTTTAATCCTCGTTCATCCATCTATCTCGTTACGCATACATATATATTAACTTTAACAATCAAGGACGCAGCCTGCTAACCCCGTTTCATGGCAGCATTTCCTAACTCCTTATTCTTTTACTTCGACACAACCCAATTCTATATTTATGCGCATACAAAACATTAACAGGACGTAAATATAATCTTATAAATGTTGTCATAAATCGACTTGAATGCACAGAGTTAAGCAGAGTAATTTACAATACTATTACTTTTGGATCAGAATGGTGCAAGCTCGGATTCTAAAAGAGTGGGTGAAAATCTTGTCATGGGACAATTTTGTCATAATTCGACGTGAATGTACAGAGTTCAGCAATTTTCAAAAATGATTGAGGGCAACCCGATTCACTGTCGGACCCCCAATATTCTGATCGGAATGGTGCAAGCCCGGATTGTAAAAGACTGATGATTTAAATCCGAGAGATAAAATTAGCATACGACCTTTTAGACCCATGCCACGTAACGACCAATAAGACACGTTCCCCCTTACCAAGTCATATTTTATGTAGCTTTCGAGGTAGATCCAATTATCCGTCGTGCGTCGCCATCGCAGGAAAACGCTCTGGTATTTGGCAATTAGATTGTTGTTCTCGAGAAACCATAAACCTATGTTTTTGCAGGGTGTGGGCAATCTGATTCACTGTCGGACTTCCATATTCTGATCAGAATTATCAGACAAAGTGGTGCAAGCCCGGATTCTAAAAGACTGATTGATTTAAATCTGAGAGATAAAATTAGCATGCGACCTTTTCGGCCCATGCCACGTAATTCCAGTGACCCATAAGATCGACGCTCTCGAAGCGATATCTTATGTAGCTTTCAGGGCAGATCCAATTATCCGTCGTGGCATTCGGCAATTAGATTGTGGTTTTCTATGGTTTTTGCAAACTTAAGCTAATCGCCACAGCTTTGAGTGGAGTACCAAGATAGCAGGATTAGTTTCCCCTCTAACGGCTGTTCCGTCTCTAGATGTTTTATTATAAATAGCATATCTTCTGAATGTCATTTGATTAGTATCCTATTGGAACTGTGGTTTTGGCCACCTTCGTTAGTTTGACGCTGTCGATTGGACACATGTAGTCTCGTTGAATGTCGACTGATACAGTGGCCTTTCTGACAGCACATGCTTTCACGATTCTTCTTGATTCAGAGCTAGCTAAAGAAACACGTGAACTTATCTATGCCATCTACCCAGCATTTACTCGATCGTACATCAAAGAAAAGGAAATGCACGAAATCGTTAAAGCGTGCCCAGCGCTGTCAAAAAGACCACTGTATCAGTCGGTCAAAGAAAGTAAGTGCATGTGTTTCTTAAGCTAGCTATAAAATCTTTGACATGCACGATCCTAGGCGTATCGCTAATATGCGTCGTTGGTAGGCTTGTCATTTTGTATACTTCCAGAGGCCTTCTTTATCTACTACCCTTGTCCGTCTCAGTCACGATGCCGAAATAAAACTAACGTTAGGTTTTATGTGACTCATAAACCTCAATACCGTTATCTTAAGTATGATGTTTGATTTGCGATCAGACATCCTTCACCGGGGGATTGCGCATAATTTTATCACCTTGATATGAGACGCAGCGCATTATAAGAGATGCAGTAACGTCATGTTGTAGTTGAGAACTTTGATTACACATTTCAGCGCCTTCCATATTTCAAAAGTATCGGGATAATTGCGAGTTAGATTCTTGACGAGCCCAAGAAATCGGTTTGGCTTGTTCATATTGCAAAACATCTTATCCGATCAATATGAATGTGTGGCCCAATTTAATGGCAACATACTAGTTTCTAAAACGTTGGTACAGCATGCTATCACCCACAGCATTGTAGAAGGCGCATTAACATGACACATAGATATTTGAGATCTTCCTACACATACATTTATAATGATGGCATAAGACCGCTATAGATCACAGATTTGAATCGCCAAAATGTGAATGGTGTGGGATATTTCTACTTGAATTGCGGTGTCTTGTCAGTAAATGAAACAAGCAGGGACGTTTTATTTTTTAGAGCTCTCAACCAAATAATTACGGGTATAACTGTAAAGCATATTGCTGCCCCGTTTCATTGACTACACGAGGCCATATACGCATGTACGTTGTATGATAATGGCTTGATAAAGTCACACTGCATGATCCCTGCAGTAAATAGCAGCAGCAAGCTATGCTTCAGTATTCACATCACATTCTTTGATTAGATAGTTTGATCGGCAGGAAATGAATGCCGATTACCATGCAAATTAATAGATAGAGTATCTTTGTTATTATGGGCGTAAGCTTATGAATGATTTTATCGTCATTTACAGCTCTTAAATCAAATGTTGGACTTTATTTGCAAAACCGTTGTCTGCACTTCGACTTTCTAACATGAATGCGTCACGTCGTAAATTGCTTATCAATATTATAATAATAGATAGAGTCTGTTGATATAAGAACATTCGTCGATATAGAAAATATGCGTCGCGCAATATTGTAAAGATACACTTGAGCATAATAGGACATCAGAAAATCTCACCGACCTAACGGAATGTTTACATAATGCTACGAACAGCTTAGAACATCTCGCGTCGATCATTATGTCGTGGTAAATGTCTTGCTAAAGCTTGTTACATCATACTGCTCTGAATTATGTATCGTATGCCGTTACCTGCAGGTAAATGCTCACTGTATTGGCGTCTCTTGGCAATACGTTGCGGAATGCTTAAGATAGCCTAACGTACCGGTGCGATATTGCAGCTGCTTGTAGTCAATCTCAACACCATGTCCGATCAAGATTACTGAAATATCAAATATTCCGAAGCTCCAATAAATGCAATGTTGCTGATAATTGTCCTGACACATAAGATACAGCTGATGCCTAACAGCTTAAACGAAACAGCGGCACTCTACATTGATTAACGAAATGGACATGTGCCTTTTTGTGATGGCTAATGGGCGTGTTAACTGTAACCAGAACACATTCTGGTTTCACAACACTAATCAGAATGTCACACATACGCTAGGCAATATTTGGTAAACTTGCTCGGCCTAACCTGTCCGTTTTTTGCGTTCAACAGCCAATTTCGGCTCAACCTTGAATCACATGCCGACATCAACGCATCTCAGGCACGCATATACGGTGCTCGTGTAAAAGAATGATGGAACCACAAATGTGAGTTCTACACTTAACGATCATTTAAACTAGTATTTAAGTAGAGTACTGCACGTAGGTGTAAGTAAGTTGGGCGAAAGACATCAAATGAATGATGCAAAACGTGTATGTTGGGCTATTGCGCAATAGCACATCACAAATAGTCCATTCCACACGTTTAGCCTTAGATTATGAAGAGGCTATATTATCAGCCCAACCTGAGGGCCTAAGTGCGAGCAGGGCGTGGTCAAATATACCCTGCGCATCAACACACCTTTTTGTGTGCCTGTAAATACTAGTTTATCTAGATCGAATTCAACAAGAGGATATTGGAGATGCACAAATGAGGCTTTGCGTTGAATGAGAAGTAGACACAAGATTATCATCAATTATTGCAACGAAACACAATGCATCGTGTGGACGTAAGCGCTCGTGGATAAACGCTCTATGGCCCGCAAAAACTCCACATTCGTCCACGTATTAATGTACATATCACAATTAGCGTCCGATGGACCATATTGTTACGTAACACAAAATATCATCGAAACATTGCATATTGCTAGGAGCTCTCTAAAACATATCTAAAGATTAGATTTGCCCGCAGTCAGCTGATAGGTTGTTAAAGCGGTGGCAAAACATCACTTTACCAGCGCCTGATCAAATCTCGTGTGTCGTTTAATACATCGCCGCCACGATTTCAAAATATGTTTCCTAACAATTTCCGTATTTGCATTCAAACTAGCTCGATTGTGACTTATGCATACACCAGACCTGCCAAGTATCTAATTAGACGGAGAGTTTGACACCGCAATTGGTTACATTAGGGCATTTAAACAAACGTACACTGAGGAACACAGTGCTCCGGGCTCTACAACAAAATTGTCGTTGCGCTAGTAGCTTGCTTGTTTACAATGGTATCCGAGAAATGAAGTCTTATATAATTTGCATTTTAACCCCATTTTAGTACTTATTTGCCGTTACAGTACGCTTCAAATCCTACTCTTAATCTGTTCTGGGGTATGTCATTAGGAGAGAAGAATGTTCGTCCAGGGCAATGTCTTGGCACCTATTCAAGAATCGGGTAGATATACTTCGCCGACAGTGGTATACGATGAACAGTTCGATATTGTGTCGGTTAACCCGGGTGGATTTATGCATTAAAATATACAGACAAGAACAAGTATCTTCGGATTCATGACGGCAATCGAAATGAGTGCTTGACTCAAACACATAACGCTGTGCTGTCGAAAACATGATACTTAACACACTATGGGTTATTTACGGGGATTTGGCAACGAAGTCGAAATAACTCGGTAGATAAACGTGCGGACCTCGCACGACTGTCATTTATAAAACTTTAATTCTCAGTTTGTAATGCAATATACCCTCCTAAATAGGCTTGAATTTGATAATAGCTTATTTCAACTATCATTGTGTCATTAACCTGTTCAAGTTGCTCGTTCACGTTAATGGCCAACTCATTATTACATGCAGATAGAGTATATGTGAAATAAATAGCAAATAATGTGTCCTAATTATGCAGAATGATAATAATTAGATGGCATACAGCTGTAAGATATTGACAAAAGAGCTACACCAATGAACTCAATAAGCTACGCATATGGCACATTTTAGTCACATAATATGCTGCATACACCAGCTGATCGTTCATAGTGGCTGGCTTTCTACCATGGGTGTTGTCGCCGCTGCCTATGAGGTTCGCAAAAATGCTATCAAACGGCAGCAGTTTTATCACCACCAACAAATCTTCAGACATAGACTCACATTATGACAAGCTAGTATATTGATATATTGGGTGATTTGAAAGGGTGTTTAACAAAAGATCTGAAAGGAGGTCTTGAAGAGGCGGCTTGATGGTATATGGTTACCAAAAACCCTTTCGTCTGCAGCACCTCTCTTTAAGAGTCAATGAACTTTAAGTCTATGTGCATTACAATGAAGTGTAGCAGTTTAGACACACACCATAGCACAGTACACATTTAATTCAGTGGAATCAGCTAGTTACTGTATACTGCAACGTCTGCAACAGATTTACGTCGGGTTGACAGGCTTTCGTTGAGTTAAGGCCCGTTATCGGGAATCGGAAAATCAGTAATTGAGTTTGGCTGATTATCATTTCATCGTTTGTTCGCATTGACACATCTGCCAGCGCGGCCGAGTTTTAGTGCACAACAACCATAGGTTAATCGTGCCGCACCTTACCACAAAGCATCATTGCAATACATGCTATATTCTTATGCCATTGTATACGAGAATAACCTTATTTACGTTTACCTTCGTTTGCATCCGGAGAAAAAACATATATGCTTTCGGAGTAATCGTCCACCAAACCGCCATATCATCATGTCAGCTTAATGCATCAACCAAACGGAGTATTAGCCCCGATTAAGCATAATCAACTATCCCAATTCATGCATGCTTTCGATTAAAACGATTTTGCAACCAGTTCTGAATAATGGAATGGCACTAGATGGCTAAATAATATGATGGGAGTATGCGTATTGTGGAACACATAACTTCGAGCCTCTTTAAGTAGGTTGCTAAAGAGCTTGCCAATTCATACATGATTTCCTCCACAAGATTGCGTCGTGGATGACATTGCTTTCGCTTGTCAGTTGAATGGCCTACGTCTCTCAACGGAATATGTGAAGAAGGATGATATAATCAGTAATATAATCATAATAGCATTTATTTCGTACGCATGGTACAGATATTCTAGGTCGATCAAGTCCAAGCGCTATAATTTTACATAGAGTAATGTGCAAATAAAGTAAAGTAGAACATTGATATCTTCCCGCTGCAAACTGAAAATATCATCACATTCACAGGCTGCACAAAGCTCATTTCGAGCGAATGACAATTAAAAATAAACTTATTGCTTTTTGATGCGTTGAATATAACATTATCTTCTTCACCAAACTTTTCTCATGTTTTATGCATGGACTTAGCAGCAGTCAAAGAAGAAGCAATGAGAGCGACGTCGTCAGCATAGCTCATTGCGCCAGCATAACGGTGACCAACATGGCTCCCGATTCTCATTTTAGAGAGTCGTGACAATAGTGCGTCGTTATATACTCCTTATAAAATGGGAGACAGCCCCTTGTACGATTAAAATTGTCAGAGAAGCTATTGTTCCACTTAACTCTTAACGTTTGCTGCGTATACATGTTTGGTAGGAGTTTAGCAATAATAGAACATATACCACGCTCTTGTAATAAACCAAACAATTTCATAAAACTCGATCAAATGCTTTGGAAGATACCAATAATATGATAAAACAGGGCGAGCCGTGACAAACATAACAATCTATGATTTCCTGTAATACAAAAGTGCACGGTGTTGTGGAGGGGGACGTTTTAAATCCAACTCAATTTCATTACATCACTTTGATGATCAATAATCACAATATCTAACAGTTTCACTCTGTTATACTACTAAGAGCTGTTGATCGATAATTATCACTATTGTTCTTTCTGTTCTTAGGAATAGGCGCAAGCGTAGATGTTAGCATACCACGTGGTGTATGTGCATGACGTCTTTGAGAAAGCCAGTGGTAGGACACCCATCCTTCGACCAGAGTCGACACAAAAATATTGATTTTGCTTACAGCTGATTGACCTGTTCTCTCCAGCCCGGTGTTTACGTTTCCTATTCTAAGGATTACACTGCACGGCCTCTCTGACACACGCATTAATGATGTCATTATTGTAATGGTCTTAGCAATTAATCTTCTTTCATGTAATTGCATCCTTAGAGACATTCAGATCAAGTAACAACTTTCTCAATTTACGTGTATAACTATCAATATTCACTTTCATTCCATTGGGGTCTGTTTGTCTATTAATAACTCATTGTTCACCATTTGACGTTCATCTGTAGAATAAAAGTGACATTAGGCCATGTGTGTTATTTCATGCCACATCGTTTTTAGTATCTGCCTAGCAATGGAATAATACATGCATAGTGTTGGCACGTGTGCTGACTCGCTGCGCTCGTTAGTAAACATTTATAACGACATCCAAGTAGCGTAACATGTCTTTGCTGAGGAAGAGAGCAAATGTCATGAATGTTATAACCACCGTCATTAGAATCCATTCCTCGCTAATCGCTTGACCATTTAGGCTGACCTGTGCATTGCGTTAATTTGTAAAACATAAGACATTTTTCTTAGCTCCGACCAAAAGGGGAATTTCTCTACGAATGGAAGCATAACCAAAAAGTATTAACGACTTCTGAATGTTTGTCAATGCACGTTCCGACGAGATACAAGCAACTTTAATAGACACTAATTGACATTAATTCAAGTGAGGTAACAATTTTAGCAGCATTGAACCGATTACAAATCATACATATCAGCTAGAGCCCATAATATGTTGTACACCTGCCAAGTAAAAGAGTTGAATGCACGCGAGTAAATAACCTTGACAAGGTAATTTTGCGTAGTCTAATGCCTTAAGGCGGAGCGGGTGGTTATCAAGGTGCCATATCAGGTACAAATCCCACGATACGTTATCCATTGTAGCTGTTAGCTGACACTATTTGCTGTCTATAGTAAAACTGTGTATGTAATGTAGTTAAGCAGGCCGTCAAACAGCGTAACACGATTAACTAATGGTTTCCCTAAAAAATCAAGTTATCATACATTTATTAACAGAATTTTTCACATTAATAGATGTTGGTATGCCACCATACCAGGAGATGGGATATGCTTCCGAGGCATGCCACTGCATCGCTGATGATAACCAGCCTCACAAGACGAAGGCGTACATGCTAAACACCTGGATTCTGACATAGCGAAACGAATTTGTAGCGGGTGCTTGATGTATTCCCAGGCAATCAACATAAAATCAACCTGGATCCTTTGGAAAGCATTTTTCTACTATTTCTTACTTTCCTGGTTAATTGGCACTTCGAAATATTTGATTGACTCTTTTTAATCCTCGTACATCCATCTATCTCGTTACGCATACATATATATTAACTTTAACAATCAAGGACGCAGCCTGCTAACCCCGTATCATGGCAGCCTTTCCTAACTCCTTATTCTTTTACTTCGAATCAACCCAATTCTATATTTATGCGCATAAAAAAACATTAACAGGACGTAAGTATAATCTTATAAATGTTGTCATAAATCGACTTGAATGCACAGAGTTAAGCAGAGTAATTTACAATACTATTACTTTTGGATCAGAATGGTGCAAGCTCGGATTCTAAAAGATAGGATGAAAATCTTGTCATGGGACAATTTTGTCATAGTTCGACGTGAATGTACAGAGTTAAGCAATTTTCAAAAATGTTTGAGGGCAACCCGATTCACTATCGGACCTACATATTCTGATCGGAATGGTGCAAGCCCGGATTGTAAAAGACTGATGATTTAAATCCGAGAGATAAAATTAGCATACGACCTTTTAGACCCATGCCACGTAACGACCAATAAGACACGTTCCCCCTTACCAAGTCATATTTTATGTAGCTTTCGAGGTAGATCCAATCATCCGTCGTGCGGCGCCATCGCAGGAAAATGCTCTTGCATTTGGCAATTAGATTTTTGTTCTCGAGAAACCATAAACCTATGTTTTTGCAGGGTGTGGACAATCCGATTCTCTGTCGGACTTCCATATTCTGATCAGAATTATCAGACAAAGTGGTGCAGGCCCGGATTCTAAAAGACTGATGATTTAAATCTGAGAGATAAAATTAGCATGCGACCTTTTCGGCCCATGCCACGTAATTCCAGTGACCAATAAGACCGACGCTCTCGAAGCGATATCTTATGTAGCTTTCAGGGCAGATCCAATTATCCGTCGTGGCATTAGGCAATTAGATTGTGGTTTTCTATGGTTTTTGCAGACTTAAGCTAATCGCCGCAGCTCCGAGTGGAGTACCAAGATAGCAGGATTAGTTTTCCCTCTAACGGCTGTTCCGTCTCTAGATGTTTTATTATATATAGCATATCTTCTGAATGTCATTTGATTAGTATCCTATTGGAACTGTGGTTTTGGCTACCTTCATTAGTTTGACGCTGTCGATTGGCCACATGTAGTCTCGTTGAATGACGACTAATACAGTGGCCTCTCTGACAGCACATGCTTTCACGATTCTTCTTGATTCAGAGCTAGCTAAAGAAACTTATCTCTGCCATCTACCCAGCATTCACTCGATTGTAGATCGAAGAAAAGGAAATTCACGGAATCGTTAAAGCGTGCCCAGCGCTGTCAAAAAGACCACTGTATCAGTCGACCAAAGAAATAAGTGCATGTGTTTCTCAAGCTAGCTATAAAACCTTTGACATGCACGATCCTAGGCGTATCGCTAATACGAGTCGATGGTAGGCTGATCATTTTGTATACTTCCAGAAGTCTTCTTTATCTACTACGCTTGTCCGTCTCAGTCACGATGCCGAAATAAAACTAACGTTAGGTTATATGTGACTCATAAACCTCAATACCGTTATCTTAATTATGGTGTTTGATTTGCAATCAGACATCCTTCAGCTGGGGATTCGGCATAATTTTATCACCTTGATATGAGACGCGGCGCATTATAAGAGATGCAGTAGGGTCACGTTGTAGTTGAGAACTTTGATTACACATTTCAGCGCCATCCATATTTCAAAAGTATCGGGATAATGGCGAGTTAGATTCTTGACGAGCCCAAAGAAATCGGTTTGGCTTGTTCATATTGCAAAACATCTTATCCGATCAATATGAATGTGTGGCCCAATTTGTGTAACAACCTAAATGGCAACATTCTAGTTTCTAAAACGTTGGTACAGCATGTTATCACCCACAGCATTGTAGAAGGAACATTAACATGACACAGATATTTGAGATTTTCCTACAAATGCATTTATAATGATGGCATAAGACCGCAGATATGAATCGCCAAAATGTGGATGGTGTGTGATATTTCTATTTGAACTGCGGTGTCTTGTCAGTAAATGAAACAAGCAGGGACGTTTGTTTTATGGTTAGAACTCTCAACCAAATAATTACGGGATAACTGTAAAGCATATTGCTGCCCCGTTTCAATGACTACACGAGTCCATATACGCATGTACGTTGGTATGATAATGGCTTGGATAAAGTCACGCTGCATGATCCCTGCAGTAAATAGCAGCAGCAAGCTATGCTTCAGTATTCACATCACATTCTTTGATTAGATAGTTTGATCGGCAGGAAATGAATGCCGATTACCATGCAAATTAATAGATAGAGTATCTTTGTTATTATGGGCGTAAGCTTATGAATGATTTTATCGTCATTTACAGCCCTTGAATCAAATGTTGGACTTTATTTGCAAAACCGTTGTCTGCAACTTTCTAACATGAATGCGTCACGTCGTAAATTGCTTACCAATATTATAATAATAGATAGAGTCTGTTGATATAAGAACATTCGTTGATATAGAAATATGCGTCGCGCAATATTGTAAAGATACACTTGAGCATAATAGGACATCAGAACATATCACCTACCTAACGGAATGTTTACATAATGCTACTAACAGCTTAGAACATCACGCGGCGATCATTATGTCGTGGTAAATGTCTTGACAAAGCTTGTTACATCATACTGCTCTGAATTATGTATCGTATGACGTTACCTGCAGGTAAATTCTCACTGTATTGGCGTCTCTTGGCAATACGTTGCGGAACGCTTAAGATAGCCTAACGTACCGGTGCGATATTGCAGCTGCTTGTAGTCAATTTCAACACCATGTCCGGTCAAGATTACTGAATATCAAATATTCCGAAGCTCCAATAAATGCAATGTCGATGATAATTGTCCTGACATATAAGATACAGCTGATGCCTAGCAGCTTAAACGAAACAGCGGCACTCTACATTGATTAACGCAATGGACATGTGCCTTTTTGTGATGGCTAATGGGCGTGTTAACTGTAACCAGAACACATGCTGGTTTCACGACACTAATCAAAATGTCACACATACGCTAGGGAATATTTGGTAAGCTTGTTCGGCCTGACCTGTCCGTTTTTTGCGTTCAACAGCCAATTTCGGCTCAACCTTGAATCACATGCCGACATCAACGCATCTCAGGCACGCATATACGTTGCTCGTGTAAAAGAATGAGGGAACCAAAAGTTCTACACTTAACGATCATTTAAACTAGTATATAAGTAGAGTACTGCACGTAGGTGTAAGTAAGTTGGGCGAAAGACATCAAATGAATGATGCAAAACGTGTATGTTGGGCTATTGTGCAATAGCACATCACAAATAGTCCATTCCACACGTTTAGCGTTAAATTATGAAGAGGCTATATTATCAGCCCAACCTGAGGGCCTAAGTGCGAACAGGGCGTGGTCAAATATACCCTGCGCATCAACACACCTTTTTGTGTGCCTGTAAATACTAGTTTATCTAGATCGAATTCAACAAGAGGATATTGGAGATGCATAAATGAGGCTTTGCGTTGAATGAGAAGTAGACACAAGATTATCATCAATTATTGCAACGAAACACAATGCATCGTGTGGACGTAAGAGCTCGTGGATAAACGCTCTATCGCCCGCAAAAACTCCACATTCGTCCACGTATTAATGTACATATCACAATAAGCGTCCGGTGGACCATATTGTTACGTAAATATCATCGAAACATTGCATATTGCTAGGAGCTCTCAAAACATATCTAAAGATTAGATTTTCCCGCCAGTCAGCTGATAGGTTGTTATAGCGGTGGCAAAACATCACTTTACCAGCGCCTGATCAATTGTTATGAATTTGAAAGAACATGGTTATTGGATTGCAAGGGTACATATCAATGGCCAACGGTTGCCTGATATCTTTGCAAAAGCATATTGTTAAAACGCACCAAAGCATTTCAATGAGGATAACTATTCAATTTCAACCAACCCTTGTTACTGTTATGGTGACTATGTACCAATATTTTGTCGTAGAAAAACAAAAAATAGCCTGTGACAGCTAAAAATTACGGTACTTTAGTGTTTATTATAGCAAAATCAGCTTAATATAGCTGCAAGTCTATGAACTTATGCTGCGAGAACAAACAACAGCTGTCGTAAATATGAATGAATGAATTTGGTAAGATTACAGTAATGCGACAGTTATACAGAATTTGATCTCTTAGATAAGAGTGAAGTCGTATTATACGTAATTCTGTGACTTTGTGCCGCAGCTGATAACATTGATAATCCGCTTAAGCGCTTCTCATATCCTAGTTGGAGAATCAAGACCTGCTGACCACAATTATACGTACACGTATTGGCATAAACAGTACCAAAAGCAGCAACGTCACTACGTCCTGTAGCTGTCGAGGAAGGAAGAAAATCGGTATCAGCATATGTATTCAGATGATATCATTATTTATGACATAAGGTTAATGAAAATCCACGAAATAACGAATTTGTGTGATTCACTAAATCAAGAATATGAGAGGACACCGACGTACCAACGTATACATAATGTAGGAAGATATTTGTTATCACAGATGATGCAACATAATTCCTTTTTCGCATCTTTTATAAAAAAAAACGCGTGATATACTTTCTTTTTGACTTGCAAAATTAAAACAGCGACTCATTTTGATAAAGACGAAAGCATTTGGCAAATAACGCAACATTATTGAAAACATAGCTGTAAAAGAATTGAAAATTGGTTGATGTTCGAACAGGATACATCAATGGTCATATCGCAAGATAACCCGAATTGGTATGCAAAGCAATTTAGATGTATAAGAGATTGAATAATAGACAATTTATTATGCTATATTGCTCATAACGGGGTCATTACAACGTCATTTTATTACTTCCGGTGTCGTTATGTAGCAGCGATCGAGAGAATGGCGTTTTGGATAAATACGCAGTAGGCTGAAATTACAAAATTTGCCGATCACATATGCGGCATGATAGCTAAACATATCTTATTGAATGATTTTGATCCAAGTCAATTGACGGTAGTTTGACATAGATGTGAGTGTTCTTTAAAATGTGTAGGACCGATCACTATGGAATGCTGTTCAATGAAGTAACTAATAGAAATATGCGACATTAATATAATTATATCCATGTATCGATTGCACTACCCTAACAACGTTACACACCTGCAAATCCTAGCATGACAAGTCGTGGTGGGAATCCCGAGTACGGCGGCGGGTGTACTTGATAGCTGCTGCAAACTTGATATGGACGCAAACAAACTTCATTGGACACCATACCGAACGAATGGTTGAGCCGTTCACAACAAATGCCAGGCTTGCTTGTCCTGAACAGGTGTAGATAAGAATAAGATGAGAATTAATTACGAACGTTGCTGTGCTTCCGTGAAGTACCGACAACTCGGCGGCATACGGGAGCAATGTTGCAACAGCTGCCCAGATGTGAAGTGGCGTGTACTTATTCTACGTCACCATTCCTGCAGAAATAATTGATACCTATGACAGGATATGTGGGAGATGGACATAAATGTGAACTATTATTTACAAAACCATACCATAATATACCACTTGTTGTCAGTTAACAATGTTGCAAATTCCACGTAATTTGAAGGAATGCAATAGAACTGGGATGCGTTAAATATCCAATATCTCCAACAGCCAATTTCCAGCCAGGATTTATGATTTATAACACGATAAAGAGAAACTATCGAAGATGCAAAAGCACTTCGGTTTTATAGCTGACAGTCCATGAAAGTCGGCGTTTACTTGGCACAATGCATTACGGTAAATTTACGGCGTCTTAAAACTTCTTGACCGGCTGGAATATTGGCAGGCGCCATTTCAAGTGTTTGCGAAAGAATAATTTGAACCGAACCAATGTTAGGCTATTTTGTGAATTACCTCGGAAGAGGAGTTGTCTCCATGTCCCATGCATTCCTGAACCTCCCAGCGAATTATTTCACACAATGAATGTTGCACCATGTATTAATCAGAGCAGCACAACAATTGAAAACATCACGATATTGCGCTATTTGTAATTTCAATCAGAACTCGGTGATAATCTACAGGATTTAAACACGTTCCTATACGTTTCCTAACATGCGCAAGATCATCAATCCAACAGATAATACGACGACAACGGTAACTTATTGTTTCGTACACTGAATGTTGTTGGTTAATTTGGCTCACAAATGCACGGTATTCACGAATTGTCTAAAAAAGCTCAAGAGTTCTATATCAGCGGCATGATAAGCGACAACATCATCATTGATAGCAAACGCCTGAAGCCGAAACCGCCTTGAGTTAATAAGCAAGCTTAGCAACATTATAATTCATGATAGAAGAACAGGCTGCCATTGAACCATTTGACATTGGTATAGAAATAAAGGATGCGGTATCACGTCCAGTAATTATTATATATGATTATCGGTATATATATACTATAACTCAATAAGCCGACAACTGTTTACAAATATATATATATATATATATATATATATATATATATATATATATATATATATATATATATAGATATATATATATATATATATATATATATATATATATATATATATATATATATATATATATATATATATATATATATATGTGTGTGTATATATATATATTGATGTGCGTAATTGAGGCAGTTTTACACCCACACTTTCAACAGCGGAGCCAAAGCAATAATTATCTGAATAACGCTGCGAGAAGATTATAACCCTGCTGTGCAAGAGCGACAAAGTAAATGCTAATTAAGACTTACATGATTGTATCTGATTGCAAGTTACGAAAGCGAACTAGTCTGGTTAATGCTTGATTATGTCGAAACAACATATATAAGGTATACGTGATTTTAAGATGCTGAGGGAGTTGTAGACTCATTTTCACGTAAAAATGGATCTATCTGCATTAACACCACACCCCTTATTAAATTACTGTTATTCCGGTAAAAGACTATATCCACTTTATTTCCTTTCCTTAACAGGGATAAAAATCAAATGTGGTGAAGCACATCACATAAGAAAAACCATATGGAACCATCCAAATAGTCTGTGGAAGCAAATGTTCACAATGTGGCTACGATTCATAAGTAATTGCGTGTAAATCTGATTAACCACAATATAAGTGTATTGTTTGATATTGCTCATTCGTGACAGAACGAAGATCTGGTGTGAATGAAATATTCATTTGCTATTGCATGTCATGTATTTGCAAAGGTCACCTTTTCTCTTTCATAGTATGATGCTTGCACTACACAATATGTAATCAAAACGTAAAGGTATTTGTCGGAGCGACTGTCTTTTTGAATTTAAGGTGAAAATGGTTCAAGTCGACGAAATCGCATTTGTTATTCATCCGGTGAATCCACTTGTTAATGTTTTAGTGATTTAACAGTCTATGGTGCGACCTTAGGCTATCGAGTCAAGGTTATGTTAACGCGCTTCCTGTGCCAAAAGATATTTCTATCGGTTTAGTAACTAATGTGATGCGATGTAAAGCCATCAATGAGACATCTTCTAACAAGGTCAGGAGAAGCCTCCTCAAGCGAGTTACTGAGGTTCATAATGTCTGTCACGTATCACATATCACAATGGGAAAAGCCCACTGCAAGCACCCATACAGTCGCCAATCATATCAAGCATTTGATATTATTGACCCAATTGCTGTATTTACGAGGTTCATGGAAAAGTTAAATCCACAACAACCATATTTACAAGTTTATTCAAACACATGGCTAATCTTTGCACCAGATATTCAGCCACAAGCGTAGTCTTAAAAATCACATTTGATTTCAGTGGTGCTGTTTTGATAACCACTATTTTGGATTACCATTGGCGGTAATGGTATGATTGCGGGGCGAATTGTTTCCTTGTAAAGCCTACTTTATAAGGCAAATATATTTCAAATATTTGTACAAAATTGAATGCAGTACGGTATGGACACCAACCGGCAGTTGTGACTCATTAACGTTGGTTGTGCACGAGATGTTAATAGCAGGGTTTGGATAAACTCCCAATAAGTGCACCTTTGAGGCTTACAGGTCGAATAGCCATAACATTATAAGTGCAATAAAACAGCGAATTTGACGAACTGTTTACCACTAATGCATTTATAGCCACGAGCTTGATGCAGTTCTTGAAACGTCGACAATTCCTTGTCATCCATTTAAAACAGAGTCTGGCATTCACGATGCATTGAAGGTTGTTTATGGAATGCATTTTACAGATACAGCGACATAAAAATTACAAGATGACCGATGGTTTGGTCAAAGTGATAGTTTCACGTGATTGGCATAGAATTGTACTTTAGAAACAGTTTATGTGGTGCAGAATTTTTCAAAGATTTAATGGTAACTTTTTTCACTTTCAATCCTGGCAAATTATTACACAATGAATATCGTCCTTTTCAACTTAGAATTCACACAGTGCATTGATTCGGCTAATATTCCTTTTCTCATCAGTTATAATTTCCATTACCAGGAGATGATCCGTTAGTGTACACCAAATTCCACTGTACCGCAGTATTTTATTGGGTTTTTACTTACTTAAATGTGGCTTTTGTGGAACCAAGCAATAAAGCCGGAAAGATTCCAATAAGAGGCGGAACAAAAGCAATATTTCAGGAATGTATATGGACAGGATATATGGTAAGGGTATATTTGATAGAGTCAAAGCAACATAGCAGACCCCAGGCCGGAAAGGGTGTAACTAGAAGATTAATTAGTAAATACCAATTTGGATTACCTATTGCCATCGCAGATAATTGGAAATGGAGAGTGTCCAAATCGGTGTAATAATTATCACTTAAGATTAATAACTTATACAAGATGGGTATGTGGATGTGCAGCAACAGTTACCTAGCATCGAGAAATAAATTAGGTATCTGGTTAAAAGCCATTTAGACGCAGTAACATATTGCTCTCTACCATACTTAGGATAGAGACAAATTACTAAAACGGCTATACCAAGTTGCGCTCTCTTAATTACAGAACAGAGACTTCTTGATACATAGGGTGGTATCACGCAGTTCGATCAATTGGACTACACATTAGTATGAAGCAAGGGAATTAATTTTGAAAATGATCAAAGATAGCGCTTTTGTGACCCAAGCCGTATCATAAGACCCCGGTAATGGCGAACAAGCATTCGGTAATGGTTTCACTTTCTCTCAGTTAGTTGGATTAGGAACTTAGAGGACAATATGACGGTACACCACGGAATCCTGATAGGGAGGGCAAAATTACGTTTCATTAGAAATAAGTTGAAGTATGTTGCAATCATTAATGTATGATCTGGTAATATTCCAAATAGCATAAGTGGAATTGCACATCCCCAAACTTTTCGCATGCTTGCTAGTGCTCTGAAGATACACTTTCATATTGAACGCATAGGCACGGGCCTGCTTCTGTTTTCATAAAGATTACTGATATACGTCCAGTAAAATACCATGATACGATAGTATATTAATGGATGTGTTGTTGAAGGATTTCACTCTTGTCAATCCTGCCTTATATACCAAAGTTGCAATATAACCAGTAAAGTAGAGTCTGATATGTCAAAACACAATTTACCACGATAATCAAATCGTAAGTGCGTAACCAGTTTAGGATATGTAGTAAGATTGGTATGGATACTGGAATATAGATCATCCATTAACCACGGTATCACACAATAACAATATCAAGATATTCGGTAGAGTCTTTACATGTCGAAGCATTAAAACCGTTAAGTTGCAGTATAGCCTGAAAACATAGATCTCCATAAGTGCGCCAGAATCCAAGTGGCCGCGTAGTCATTAGGTGCACTTGACGCACTTGCCTTGAATGTATTACGTATGACATGGCCACGAAGTACCGGCATGAAGAGATATGGGTTAAATTGAAACTGTACTGCTGGCTGAAGCAGTCCCGCAGTTATGTCCAATTATCGAACGATCTCCATCACGTGGTTTGTTGTAGAAGCTTATCAATATGTACTCCATCTGGCAATGTTATATTGCAAGAGATCTGCATGGAACGAAAACGTTTTCATTTCTATACTTTAGGCGATTCCTGATGTTTATTAGCAACAGCTATCAGTTTCAAGAATGAAAGAACGGCACACAATTATCACATTATCCTCCGCTACAACATAACATCGATGCCGCGCACGCAACTGATATTGCGCGCTAAGTTATACATCGTGTATGACTTGATATCATGGTATGTTGTTTTGTCACGTGTCATTGATTGCCTTTTGTTACAAGAAACTGAGCCATAAGCCCAAAGCATCCGATTCTGTGACTTACCTGAGGATAGTTTTTGTATAACTAGAAGCCACAACAGCAGCTATTGATAGAGGCAGGATCGTGGAGCGGTGCTAACGCAAGGATATTTGACAGATTCAAAGCACGTGATATATTCAAATATATTTGTTGCGGAGAGGGTTACGGACCGAGGTATCCACTGATTACGAATTACTATCCAAATAAAGCCTATATATGACATGTTTTTATGTTATAGACAATTGCATCTTGACGATATATTTTGTTGGCTGGAGGTAGTTTTTTTTGGAGGTATAATGAAGGTATCAGTAATCTCGGACTGCGACAACGTAAATAGATCAAATCAGAGCAATTTGGTGATTTATAAGATAAAGGTTTGCATTTTAAAACTTTAAGTTAAAATGACTGAGATGAATTTCATATTTCATACATTGTCAAATCATATTTCTGCATATCATTTTCACTTACGTTATATCTGCCCTAGTAATGGTTTTGTTTTCTACAGCCGTAACTCTCAAGCTTACTACAAAACTACACGCACAGTGAGAGAAAAACACATGAATCGGTAAGTTTGAATGGAAAATGATATGAAATAGAGCCGTTAGTAGCAAAATTATGGGTAACAAACGAAAATAGGCTAATCAGTTAACAAGGAGATGGCCCAAACTCCATGACATAAAGTACCCTCAAAAGGCTCTGATGATTCCAGCGAAGTTGTTCGTGGCTTACAAGTAGCACTACCTTACTTTTCCTCATATATATATATATATATATATATATATATATATATATATATATATATATAGATATATATATATATATATATATATATATATATATATATATATATATATATATATCATATATATATATATATATATATATATATATGTATATATGTCTATATATATATATATATATATATATATATATATATATATATATATATATATATATATATATATATATATATATATACATATATATATATTTACATATATATATATTAACATATATATAATATCCCAAGACCAATTGTTGTGTCAACAGTATATCCCTGTGTTTGAAGCAACTTTGCAATCATATTGGTTTGATGAAGCTTATGATATGTCCGAATAGAACAGGTCTGATATATTTCATAGAGCCATGTGATTATTTATTTCAAATGATTACTTCTCACTGACTTTGAGTTGATGTCCACTTTCGACATCTAATGTTGCGAGTGACATATGCACCATATATAGCCGTCTTCAAGCAGCGTGTTCTGATTCAATTTTGTCATTTGACGGCTAATCCGTCTTGCTTATTGTAATATCTGACATGTAATTCCCTTTGATAGCCGTGTTAGCACAAAGCAGAGAATTATAAAAAGCTACGTTTGCCGCAAGTGCGTAGCTTGTTGTTAAATGTTATGCACTATTTCAAAGACTCGGCCCAGATAATAAAGCCCTTATATATGTTCTGTGAATTATTCATTTGAGTGAACTGTTCTACGTTCTGACCGTCTCATGTTTCCTTTATCTGGATCGTCCCTGACCAAAACGCAGCTGGTAAAAAATAAATGAGATTACCAAGCCGTAGTGCCCTTGATATTTTGTTCGCGCTTCAGTCTTTTACATATTGTAACCGTGGCCTCCAATAGCCACTGATTTGCAACATTTCAGATGGGACATTAGGGGTGCTTAATAAAGCCCAAAGTACTGACTTGTGTAACTATTATACCGATTCATAATTGCGATATGAATTATCAGCCCTTCCGGTGATAAATCAGAACTTAGCAGTAATGTTATATGCGTTATATGCCGTCATCATTGAGCCATTGCGTACAGCAAATATCGGCTAGTACCTAGCGAAGTTATAATATCTTACAATTTATAGCAGTCGACGGTTTGTTTTATTCAACATTGATTATATGTCGTCAATATATATATATATACATATATTTAGATATATATATATATTGATATATATATAAATATATATATATATATATAAATATATATATATATATATATATATATATGTATATATATCTATCATATATATATATGTATATATATATGTATATATATATGTATATATATATTTACATATATATATATATTTATATATAGATATATACATATGTATATATATATATGCATAAAATGTACTTATATATCTGTATTCATATATGTACATACATATTTTCATATATATATATACACATATGTAAATACATATATATGTACATATAAATATATATAATTATAGCTATATATATGTATGCATATATATATGTATTTACAATAATGTAGTGCATTATTCTATTACGCAATTCTGAATATTGCCATGGTTGCTTTAAAACAACTCAGTTGCGATATGTCACTTGAAAATTAATTATTAACTTCTCCTCATTTCAAACTGTACTATGATCTTATACTAATGCAGTTTTACAAACAGTTCACAATCGCTATATATGCTTAAGTAAATGACACACCAATCATTGCTTCCAGTACCTATGCAGATTTACAAAGCTATGGAGTCAACAACTATTCCGGATGTTTGTGGTTCATATAAAAATGTTTTGAGCTAAAATGGCCTAGCATTTAAGCCGGTTAAGACCACAGTTTCGAACTCGTGAGTATCACCATGTAAGCTACGTTAAGCTTGATATGTGTTAGTCATCAACCGTTGGCAGTTTCTGGTTGATGTTTTGCTAATGTTGGTATTAGAAGTGTCTTCTTTCCCAATTCAAGGCATGCCAGAGGGTCTGGCGCTACGTTAGTAGCGGTGTCATGTCTTTAATTATACATTATGTAGGAATTAGACCATGAACACACATAATGTTGTGATTATCTGTTGCAACTTCAGAACATTGTCAAGGTCTGAATCAATTATTAAAGTTGGCTGGATTATTCTTCATTCATAAGCTAATCTTGCTTAAAATTGTTACTGAATTCCGAGGTTTGAATGTATTATCCGAGTTCCACATGCTGATTCGCATTCAGGATGCATTGCAGCGACATCGGAGTTCTTTTTCCGCCGTTCAGTTATGATAATATACTGTATAAGGTCGAAGACTACATCATGGATTTGCCGGCATAAACCACTGTGATTCTACAAATTGTTCTTAAACATACTACATATCCTGAGGTGCAATACATGCTCGATATAAATGTTCTTAATACTATTAAGCTAGTAGTCCACACATTTTAAATCTCGTCAAATTGAAACTGCAAGACACTTCCTTTGTGAATAATGTTTGCAAATTCCATTCGATTTACTTACAGATATTAACATATACCAGAGTTTCGCGCCGCCTCAGGTTTCGTTTTTCGGAAATGACAACAACCTGGGCTTAATATTGTATGATTTATGCTTTTGTATCCGTTAACGTTGTGATATTGAATTATCAATGTACTGCTACCATTTTACAGAAAGCTCCAGCATTTAGTATTAATTACTCTTTCCATTAGTTTGGAGAATCAGACCACGAATTCATATGGCTTTGCTAGCTGACGTTATATCGGTTATCGCGCAAGCATAATTACAATCAAAGAAAGCTTGCTTGTAATATTACCACAGCTTGTATCTATGTGCAGCTGCTACGGTCAGTCTCTTTTATACAGACCAAAGATATATATATATATATATATATATATATATATATATATATATATATATATATATATATATATATATATATATATATATATATATATATATATATATATTTCGTACTATGTTAATTACGTACTCACTACTACATGATCAATAATTGTGATATATCAATTTAAACTATAGTGCAACATTCAACGGAAAAGAAATAAAACTGTTAGGATACTAAAATATCTTGTATTATCAAATCAATCATTTGATTGTCGAATTCATCAATCATAATTTCATTGTTTTTAACACAAAACAATGCATGTAAAGTACAGACCAATGCCTTCTGTTCATCTGTTATCGACTCTTTCTTAATAATTTGCGTGATGTTGAAGGCCACATCATTATGTACATTAATGTTGTATATGTGTCTGAGACGATCATTTTCAACGTTTTGATACATAACGTAATGCTAATGTGTAGTTGGCCACTTAATGGCCCCAGTACCCAAATATGCGAAGCGATAGGAAGGTTGAGTCTAGATTTCTAAACGATCCATTTGCATTACAAGAACGCATTCTTAAACACTAGCTAAAAATTGGTTAAGGCTTTTAAATCACGAACAATATCTGCAATAACCACAACCCCTGCACGTGTTCAGTTAGAAATGCATTTGGGCTGTAATGAAGATAATTTAATGTACATTATAGAAATAGCTCATTAATATTGCGATTCAACATAGCTGCTGGAAACTCTGCGATCGACAACAATGACATCGACGAATAAGAAGAAAGTCAATAAGATAAGAATGGTGGTTATGATCTTGATGACGATGATGATGATCATGATCTTGATGACGATGATGATGATGATGATCTAGATGACGATGTTGATGATGCCGATGGTGATGATGATTCCAGTAAGATTATCACTGGTAATGCTCGACGGTTTTCAATACAACTCAAGCGCACGTTGACCAAAAGTTATTATTTATAAGAAAATCAATAACCTCATTTAAATGTCGACATATCCTTGTAAAATAGCATACCATGGCAGCACGTAACTATAACAATAACTTAAAAGACATCTGCATTGTCACTTGTTTAAGTACAAATGTCATATGTAAACCAAAATGTCCAAATAGATATTTGGTGTAAGCTTTCTTCTCCGTCACTTAAATGGTTGATAAATAATAAATTATTAGGGCGATTTGTTGGATTAAAATACTAAGCTAGTGGCATGTAGTTTTGCTTATCTACAAGCCTCTTATCGTGCCTAATATCCTCCGTCCAAAATGCGCATGGTTCTGTTGCAGCACTGAGTATTAACAATAGACTACAGCAGTTTGGAGATTTTCTAGTGAAAAGAAATGGTCTTAATTTGGTCAGTGCCTACAAAGAAGGTTTTGTTCCACCAAAACAGCTGTTTGCCTTTAGCATGGGGCCATAAAAACTGAACTGGCACTTAAGCGGCTAACCCACATTTATCCAAACACATAGTAAGGGTAAACTTATGCGGGATGCAAAATGTCAACAATAATTATATTCTGGGTACCATGCCGAGTGAGTTGGCTTCTAGTAACAAAAAAAGATCCATATTGCAATTGAACAATTCGCGGTTCGGGAGGAGGGTGGTGGCCACTGCTTTTGCCACTGTTGTATTATCCAAGTGCTCAATCGCAACATTTCCATGTTGTAGTAAGAACAAAATGCGTTCGCCCATGAATTACTGATTTGACACATTAGCAATTGTCTTTTCACAAACTCAATCATTGCGTTTACTGTCGATATGTCCGTACTTGTTGATATACAGCATTATATTTGTTAACCCATAGCAAGATGCAATATTATTTCGGTAAAAACGTTTATATGTTTGCATTCATATTTGTGTCACGGCACACTTTTTAACTTTAATCAACAAGAGCACCGATATTTCTCTTCATTTGAATGTAAAAATCAACTGAGTTTTTCAAAATAAACCACCAGCGTTATGCACCATGTAAAGACACAACAGCGTTACCTTGCTTGCAAAAGCAAGTTAGAATTAGTGGCTGTGTAATATTGCTTCGAACCACATACGCGCGTATGATATGCACCCGTGCAAGTCGAATTGGTGCTAGATGTCCTCTTAATGCCCCTGTATAACGACAATGTAAGAACATCACGTGTTATAATGTTTGAGTAGTTGTCGCTCTGGCAGTAATGATCCATTTGATTGTGCTGGTAAATCTCTCCTCGCCGTAACCAAATGCGTTACAAACCAATTGGTGACATCATGTCAAGTGACCATATAGTAAGGCTTACCATAAAACCATAAATACAAAGCATCGATTATATTGGAACAACGTTTTTAGCATATATAATGTGATAAATAATGCGCAAATATCAGCTTTGTGAGTAAGTGAGCGTTTGTCCTTGAATTACATACAATTTGAAGGATTACAAGGGAAAACAATTATATTTAAAGGCAAAATCTGTAAAATATAGACACTCCTGATACAGACATTTATGTGCACATAATGAATCTGACATATACCCGTGTACTTCACCACGGGTTTTCTTTAAAATAGACCATCAAATGACATCGTGCAAAGTAACAAAAAAAAACGCCTTAAAACCACATAAATAGCTGTCAATTTGCTATGACACAAAATAACGAGCGTTCCTGTCGAATTAAATCTCAATTTACTCCTATAAACGATACTTTGAAAGTCGCAGGGTCATCAAAATTGCATATCCCACTGTTCATAGCATGCATTGAAGTTAACTTTCCACACTTCACGCAATCTGGTAATGTTATATACTATTTATAGGTCATTCCTAGTAGTTTTCCAAGATATCCATATCTTAAGTCCATGTTTATCTTGTAGCCGTTCATGACTTGCCATATTTTTTATACATTTATAATGTTTGTGTGATGGTAAACGTTGACTCGCCATATATACCCGACGTGCTAGGGCCGTCGTGCCAGGGACGGACACACCATTACAATCTAGCAAAATCCAGAATCTAATAATTATATCTATTGCCCGTAGACGTCTAATTGCCTCTCTATCCTAGTGCAACTACTTTCAATATTAAAGCTCATATTGGACACCCACTAAGCAATAAAGTATATATATTTCTAAAGTATAGTCCCATTGTTCCACGTGGTACCCCTTAAATTACATTAAATCAACAACGTGCATCCATTCAGTGATGTTTCCATAGCAACTCTGATGTAAACCAGGAGCGGTATGCCACGTACCATGTGAAGCACCTGTAAGTCACAGACTCGACTCGATGGGCAATGAGTGTTGACAATCAGGATTAGAATGGAATATAAGAGCAATTTCAAACAAGACATAAAATGATTACATGGCGTGATAATCCGAATTGTTGGCGACTTTTTTGGCCAAAGGGAAGATTTAATATAGCACAGGTACCGATGTTCCTATTACGAAGATTTATGAAATCGATTCTCCCTTTGGCTGCACCAGTAGCTACCTCTAGGGGATGGCGTAGAGCCATATCAACTGACTATCTATAATAATATCCCTTGAACGGTGAAAATTATTGTTCGCATATTCGCGATACGGAGACCAAAGATAAGTATGACGTAGCTGATGTATTAAAAGCATGGAATTACTTCAGACTATATTTACTAAATCCCCTGAAAGTAGTTACAGAAACCGAGACATACCTTTTTTAAATTTAATTCATTATAAATCAATGAGACATGTGTCAATCAATATGGTCATGAATAAAATCGACGTAATGGTATCAGGAACGTCAATTTTAATCGTCTCGACACTCTAACTAATAAAGCTAACACCTGTTGAATTGCGTACATTCTTAAACCCATGTGACAGTCTAAGTCTCGTTGGTATCACATTGAGAGGATTAATTGCGGAAGCAGCTAAATTATCAAACCATGTGTCCAAGCATACTTCAGTCAGTCACGGGGCTTGAGAGCAGTCTGCACACCTATACTAAAGTAATATTATACATTTTATTCAGCAGGAATCAGACTGAATCAGTCATGCTGGTCTTTTAGCAGAATCTTTCCACTGAAAGAACATATGTTTGATCGTATTAAATTTAACTTAATTCGTATACAAGAGTAAGCAAATGAGAAATAGTTTAATTTTGTTGTTAAAGATAAGCATTTTGAGAGCACAAATGGCAAGGTTCAACCGAATTTGGTTATCTTCATGTAGATGCAGGAATCCATAAGTGGCGATATCAACAATTGCTATAAAGATAATTTGTACAATTTAGTTTATGCCATAGTTGGAAAAAGGTCAGTCATGATAATTAAATTTTTGGTATACAGTGGTTTAATTCATGTGAAACTGAACTACTTGAATCACATTGTTCACAAACAACCAATTAAGCATGTTTATCGTTGCAACTGCTAAATCCATTTACTGTGTAGTAATGATTATGTAGTCATTAAAGATCTCACGAACAGGTTGCAATGGATCATAAAATGTCACCAACAAGGAAGCAAGCACATTCGTTAACAAGCGTTATATACATCAATTTGTTATGACAATTGGATTGTTACTGAAAGATTGATCATTCACAAATTATAAATGTATTTGTGTTTTGAAGAACGAATATGATAGTATCATCCTCATTGTGATCCATATCATTTTAATGATTATCATCAGGATGATAACCATCCCAACATCATTCTTCGTCATCATCATCATCTTCTTCATCATTATCATCACCATAATCATCATCATCATCCTAATCGTAATCATCGTCGTCCTCACAATCATCATCGTCATCATCATCATCGTCATCATCATCATCGTCATCATCATCAGCATTATCATCACCATCATCGTCATCATCATTAATATCAATTTGGAGCAGTTAATTAGATGACTTAGTTTTACATCGCATAATCCAAGAAATTATTTACAAATTGGCCAGAAGATCTCTGCCGTGCGTATGGAAAATAAATAGAAAATAAATCATAAAGATGTATTTGTTTATCCTGACTCTCTTTGTGATAGATCCGCCTTGTATTGTACAAGTCACATCAGAGAAAAATAAGCATAATTTCAGCTAGAGTGCGAAACAAACGAAGCGCCCTAAAATGACGTCACACGTCAATATGACGTAAACAAATACTCTACGCGCTGCATTCTGTGAGTATATGCGTGCAAGGAATATAGTTAAATAATGAGTTTGCTGGCGCTTTGTTCTTAGGCTGAGTCAATACTATGCATACTAGGGTAGTGGCACGTTAAGATAATCGCGGACAATTATTTATTCCTTTAACTGGTAAATTTGTCTATATATATCAAACAGTTCTTTGGAAGTAAAAGATATTGAAAAAAACACCATTTAAGTATACTTTTATATCTCCTATATGCTATCTTAAATATTGGCCTTGAGGGGGTTCATTTTACCTCAGGGTTTGCCTCTCTCTCTTTTACAACAGGAACTGACGAGAATACAATTGATGTTATCATAAAATCAGATAATCAAACAGTGACGCAATATGATATTCCTTCGGTGTCCGTCGTGGTGATAAACAACATTCATTCCAAAAAGTGGGGCCAAAACACAATGGCCGTATACTGGGACCGCAGATTGTTGCAAGATGTTCAATATCCTGCTTAATAACATAACGCGTGCCTCTGCCGTATTTCCGTGAACTCGTTTGCAAGCAAATGAGCTGAGGCTGTTGAGATGCACGCACAGATGCAAGGAACTAGACAAGCTTTGCACGTCACGATTAAAACACAACATATCATTTGTCCAATCGTCATAAATAATCAACCATAAATAACTTGTTGTCACATTTTTTGCTTTTTTGAAATATTTCAATGTTGATGTAGGCCGTTTTATCTAGCAAATGTTTATATATTACATCTGAAAAATAACAACTAATACAAACTCTTGTAGGTTTACATTAACTAATTATATCTTGTTTGCATGATATAATGGGCTGCTGCTAACACACCAGTATGTGTGAAATATTTAATGCTATCTGACATATTGGGGCATTTGGCTGAAAACGTAGAAACAACCAACATAATGCGACATGCGTCTGCATGTTGTTAGTATGATTCTAAAGCTATATGAGTATGTATATATAAAACTCTTTGATTGCCACCGACTGAATACACCATGAGTACTATGTTAAGGAATGTCTGGATGATCACATTTTCCATCTATTTGCTACATGTGTAAAATACTTGCAGCTGTCGTACTAGCTACCTCTAATATGGCTACCAGCTTAAAAACGCAGGCTTGGAATTACTTTGAGGGATATCGAATGGGATGAAATACGTAGCAGGATGCATGGCATTTTGCATAAGCACGCTTTGATGACAAAAGCTGCTTTCATGGTTGACTCATGGTTGGTGATTTACTTTCATGATTATCATCAGCATTGATACAAGCAGCAGCCCAGCCTCAAAAGAAATGATTTGATCGAAAAATATTTCGTATCGTGCGCTTGTATAACTTAAGTATGCAAACAGAACAAATTGAAACAGATTATTCATTTCACCTGCCATTACACTGGTAGATTTATAGACCCAAATAACGATATCTATTGCTGCCCAACATGCGATTGTTAAATGCTATACGACCATGACAGAATTATTTAGAAAGGTATGGAAATATTTACAGCTGGTTATCGTTTAAGGGGTGGTGGTGGCATATAATAAGAGGCTAAGGTAGGCACTTTGTAAGCAAGGCGTTTGCATCATAACATATCTTCACGTATTGTCAGCCAACCCTTAAATGTGCCAATAAGGTGGTCATTGTTTGCGACACGACTTCTCTTGGTTTACATGTATCTCAAATAAACTCAGTCATCAGTGGACTATTTAATATGTAGGACTTAGACGACTACGCAAAATATATGCACATTGGTGTCGTAAACCTGTACATAAAGGTGACTAAGGTCGTCGCTACATACAGAGTGGTTTAGAATATGACTTGGTAACGGCTTCTCTTGCATTTATGATAATGGACTACAGAACATTAACTTCGTTACCTCATCTCGTTTCTACTCAATTTGTCGTTTTGAAATATTTGTTTCACAATCAGCCCCAATTTTGCCTATTGAATTGCGTAGTTGTTTTACATATCTTCATGTATGTATACAGGAACAGTTTCGCGCGACACTGATTTAAACATGAATAGCAATATGGCAGCGGAATATTTCACCTCATTTCGTTCCAATATGGATTGAGTTAATAGATCACCATATTACATAAATCATTTGTGTTTTTAATTCTGCCAATTCTTTATTTTAAATATTCCCGCTTTGTATCATCGTCACGTTCTGTTGTTATGTCTAAAGACGTACTCAGAACGGAAAGGCTATTTATTGTACGGAAAACGAACCCCCTAGATTGACACAAACTGACCATAGTATATAAACGACATTGAACAAATCGCGCTTACTGTTCCGATGCGATTCATAGAAAAAATATATCGACACAATTACAAATATTATAATCAAACTTTGCCTCTGTCTATTTCAAACTATGCAGTAGTATTGAAGCATCAGTTTCAAAGTATAGAATTGGATGACATTGGTGTCACTAGACAAAATAATTGGTTAAGTGTAATATCAAATGATTATTATTTTAGTGTAATGTTGAGCGCCGATGTTATATGCAACGCAGATCATTTCATAACAAGATCGCAATAATGGTTGGGCACACTAATGTATAATCAACCATTCCATTTATATACCATTTCATTTTTTGGCTTATATTGCAAATTCGATAGCAATGGGTTTGTATACAACATAAAATTACATATGAAATCTCACTGGTCCAGACGATCGTATCACCGAGCTCACAAGTTATTGGACTACATGGTGCAGTCATTTGTCGGCAGTCTGGAAAACATGTAAGTTTATATTTAAATAGATAACACAAGGGCTAGTTTCACATTACAGAACCTTCGCGAAGAGTTACGACAGGGTATATCAATTCACATTTAATCCCAATTTGCTGAAGCAACTAAAACAGTGGCTCTATAACATTTTCTACATAAAAGGATTTTATATAAGTCAGCGCAATATGGGACAGCGAAAGGGACAACGAAATCATATCACGCATCGGTAAAACCAGTGCCAACTTTGGACGTCTACAGCATAACTATGGTCGGATCGTGGCATCTACCGTGCTGCTGTGCTATCCTTGCTGCGAGTCGTAGACGTGGTACCGGCAGCACGCAGGGAAGTTGGGCCAATTCCACCTTCGATGCCTAAGAAAGATCCGTGGCATCTCGTGGAAGGACCATGTACCGGACACATAGGTACTGGAGAGGTGTAGCATCACTGGTATTGAGGCCCTCCTTATGAAAAATCAGCTCCGCTGGTCATGTCATGTGGTCTGTGGCTACGTCGAGCCGGAGGATGGCCGCCGCCTCCTGGGCGTCAAGTACAAGAGGTACAGAGACGTCCTAAACATCGGCAATGTTACCTGGAAGCAACATGCCAGGCACAGAGCTTTGTGGCGAATGATCTGGCACGACGGCCTGGCGTACTTTGAGCAACACCGCACTGACCGGAAGAAAGAACGGCGGCGAGCACTACACGCAGACGACGACTTTGCCTGCCCTGACTTTCAGAGAAGATATCGGTCCAGGAACGGCCTCGACATTCATTGCATGCATATTCGTCCTTATCATTACTAGGAGGCAGCAAATAAGGGATCCGTTGAACCTAAAGGCTCAGTCCATCACCGTCATCAGATCCGATAATTTGCTCATTTTATTGAATGCCGAATCCCAATTACAAGCGCAGATGCCGTATTATGAAAGGATTAGAATAAGCTAGTAAATTAGATCATCATCTGCACTAAAATGAATAAGGGCTCGTGTTAATCAGAACCTTATATTGGATTGTGCATATTAATACCAATGCTCTGTGTGCTGATTGTCTGTTTGCTTGCTATATCAAAAAGACACGGTACTCATTGGCCATAAATGCCGAGATTCCTGACTTGGTGTTCATGCGTCCGTTCTTTGTTTTCAAGTGTGTTTGCCTAAAGAGCGCAGTTATTCACGCATCGTTTTGCCTTGAATAAGTTTTGCGATGCTGTTATATCTTTCTTCCCTATCATACAATTTAAACCTTATAATGCGATTAGTAGTACGCACGCGTCTAGTTAATTATTGCGAATATTCGTCAGTTAACCACATACATATTGATAGTGAAGGCCTAATTATTCCTAGGAAACAATTTCTTTTCTACAATTAATAAACAAGTATCATGAATTGTCTAGCAAAATAGAATGTGATTGATAGTGAGTCGCTACAAAAGTTAGTTTCATGCCAGCACTACAAAAAAGAAATATCAACAGCAGTTACGGTTAATGGCTTAAAAAAGTCTTTTAAAAACCTCTCGAGAGCTTTCACATCTGCCCTACTAGGGAAATGTTTAACATGCTCTGAAAGGAAACAAACTTTAATCTTGTACTGCTCAAACCTAGTTGAATACACCAACATAGATAATAGCTTTATATACCATCATATCAACCATAGCGAGGAATAACATAAGATCATAAACATGGCAGTCGATGTACTCGGCTGGAAAATGACCGAAAATCACCACAAATCAGGTGATTATTCTACAATTTCAATTGATAAAACCTATTATCAGCAATATAGCGATTAAAGGGAATCGGTATTATCGTTCATTGATTGAGAAAATTATTAATCTTACTTAGGTATCGATCAATTAAGTCAAAGCCTGCTTCTTGGCATTAATTATAGTTGAGAAGAGTTTCCATGCACTTGAGTATCACACTGCTCTGTAGTGCATAATATATTGTGCTGCTTATTGGTACAACTCAAAATTGCATGGAACCATGAGCATAGAAATGTTATATTGATGCTATATTTAATGTTTGTTAGCAAATATAACAAACGTCTACTTTAATGTGACATATTTAAAGATTAGGAAACAAAAATATTGATTGACACGCATATTTCTATCTTAATTTTCTATGCACATACACTCGTTCAATGTGTATCAGGTAATTATTGTAGGCTTAAATTCTAGCATTCAACGTAGAGTTATGCATTTCATTGATGTGTGAATGAATATATACCAATATATGAAAAATCGGCGTACATTCAGAAAATATCTATGTTCAGCAGTAAATGGCTTTTCAACTGATAGAAAGTATCAAAACGAAAAAGCCGCAATAGCTAAACGAAGAATTCATATTTATCAAATAGGTGGCAAGACCTTGTTAAGCCTAATGCCGTACATGTCCTCTTGAAGCTATTAACGGCATAGATAAGAACAAACGACACCCACAAGAAATGTCCGTTTGGCAGCTTATCTCTAATGAGTGAGTGTGGTGCTAGATACGTAGGGTAAAGGGTTATATGAATCCTCTCAATTTCAGTTGCATGGCAAAACTATACTAGGTTCCAGTAACCAGAGGGAATAACAAAACGCCGTTGCAATTTTTCCCTTTGTGGGTCATGTACCATCATTTAGTCTTGGTAAATCGAAATCCGATAGCGCTCGATTACGTTACATGCAAATTATCATGTGGTAAGACTGTTTCATACTCTACTGGAGCGTCTCCCTAAATGCAATTGATCGGCTGCTGTACTTTTTAAGAGATCGCTTATTCAGCAGAGCTAACCGACGTATAGATGGTAACAAAATAAACTACTCACAATACTGATATTATAAGCGACAGTTGTGCGTTAGTATCAACAATGTGTTTACATTTGTTTAATTTATTAAAGCACTGTCAATACCATATACGATATCTAAGTCAATAAGCATTCTTTATGGTTGATTGAATAGCGGAATCGTCTTGTGTCAGGAAATATATTACTCTGTCACATGTCAAAAGATTGAAAATATCAATGAGATGCTTCATTTGTGATGAACTTGGATCCGCTATTGACCGTAGCGTTCAATGTTTATACACATTTGATGTTTTGTTATTTCGTCGCAAAGTACAAAGCAAGCCATCAAGCTGTATGTTCTGCAGCCAATATGACCAGACTAATGAGAGATGTAATGATGCCGCGAATTTTGGCTGCTGCTATCATTGCTTATTGCGTACATATAGCTGTTATTACCACGTGTAAGAGGTTGTGCGCATAGTAGCACGCATAGTACGCTTGAAGTAACAATCAAAATAATCAATCAAAAGTTTTGATCGTAAGGCAACTCGTTGGCGATAATCATTGCCCTATCACACTACGCAGTTTGCGTTGTCGCCCATTAGTTGTCGATGCCCAATCAAAATACAATTGTATTCAAGAATATTGCTTTATTTGAGTTGTATTTTTGCGGCTACAATCCATTCAGTTTGCTTAATCGTCGATTAGTTGTCGACTGCAGGCCTCAGCAAAATATGCTGTTGACAATACAATACGTTAGTTAAAACATTTAATAGCAATACGTAACGGAGATAAGATCGTACAAAGAATACAATATATGCCGAATAATTGCACCATGTGGCAGAATTATATCGGAGTTTGATGATAAGATCGTCTGGGTGTACAAGATTTAATAAATACAATGCTATCATCGCATCTCAGCAGAACTCATAACGTTTGAAATCGAACATAAGGCAATGAAGGGATAGTTTGGTTATGGAATCGAGTGTCCAACTATGATTTCAAGGCCATAGCCCCTATATCTGTTTGTATCCAAAATAATTTCGTCCGCTAGAAAGTACCCCGTAAAATATGATCTAAGGAAGTTGATACGTCATTAATTTTATAAAATGGTCATGTCCAGTATGACCGTGATATATATATGCTTCAATGTTTGTACAATAGACTTGTCATTAAGGTAGTAGCATATTGCACAAAATATACTTCCATTGGTTTGCGCCTTTGCCGCTCGTCATGACAAGACAAGCTGCCGGCGATTGGTTTGTTGACACCGCATTTAATTTAACATTATGAGTGCGGACATTGTGAGCAACAAAGAGCCGCAGCATAGGTTTGGAAGGATGGTAGAGCAAGACCCATAGACACAGTGTGCGTGATGAAAGAAAAAAGTTTGCCTTCTGTGAACAATTGACTGTGCCGTAAACAGAGTGACAAAAAGATACATATTTGGACAGAGCTCGACGGTAAACAGCTTGAGAGGCAGGTGCGAGGCCCTTAGCTATAAACTTGCCTATGGATATTTGAGTTGCGGACAGAATAAATAATAATACCAGCATTACCCAAGTTATCTCAAATCTTCCTCAATTCCGGCGACTTGGTTTAAATTTCCTCCAGAGGTAATATATCTTAAAAACACAAAATCCCGCGACTTGCATTTATACTATTTCCATTTAAAATATGCAGATATTTTTTGCCTTCGATACATTATTTTTCGGTTCATACCTCGAAAATAATGTATTGTGTGCATTTCAATAGTTAGTTATTCTGTGCTGGTCAAGATAATCAACTCTGCTCTGTCCGCGTTGTCATGAAATAATGCGATATACATTTGTAAATATCTACACATAATGATTAACCTCGGATAAAACAGCCGTGTCAAATACCTTATCATCAAATGTATATATATATATATATATATATATATATATATATATATATATATATATATATATATATATATATATATATATTGCTTATTTTGCATTTGCGGGCTCAAATTATGTGATATCGCGGATGCCAAATTTTAACATCTGCCTTGTATGGCTTTATTTAGTTATCTTCATTCAAAACTTATTTCCGACGATTTTAAATTTTTTGATCCAAAATGGTTGTACCAAAAAGGTCATGACGGTTTTGTCATGCAAAAAAAAAACCATTTTGGCTTTTTTTATATAATCGACCATTTTGGCCTTTTTTATAATCGACCATATTATAAAACCAACCATTTTGGCCATTTTATATAATCAACCATTTTGACCATATTGTAAAACCAACACATACCCCGTCGTACAAGGTATTATGCGAATGTATAACCCGTCGTACAGATTGAAGCTGAAAAACATACCCCGTCGTACAAGTATGAGGCCCAAAAACCCGTCGTAAAAAGTCGAGAGGCCGAAAGAGCATAACCCGTCGCGCGGCACATATATACTACCTCTATACACTTAGGTGCCCCCCCCCCCCCCCGGCGATTAAGTATGCAACGAGTTAGATACAATTTGTATCATCCTTATTGAAAAGAACCCAAAAGAGAAGTCCAATTGATTGAGTAAAGCAGTGACTGTCATAACGCATGCAGATTGCTGGGCACACTGCTCATTAGGCAAAGGAACTTCGCCTCCCATGGTGGTTTTTTATAACATAAGCATACCAATATTGATGGTATTATCATAAGACCAGATTGGTTGGAAATACAAATTATATAACAGATCATTTTGGTGTGCCTATTAGAAAATTGTGATATATTTACATAAAAATACCCTTTTAATGAGAAAATTCTGCCGGTTCTCAACCAATCACGACAATGTTTAACATGATTACCGTTGCGATTTATATTGAGCTGTAATTATTTCTCACTTTTGCACCTAATGGTTGTTTATAAAACCCCCACCTGATTAAATCGTTTTGTGTTAACAAAGATTACGTAATCGATAGGTTATCAAGCAAAGTAACTTCAATTAAAACAAAGAATGAATATGAGAAAAAAAAACATGCTTTAATCAACAACCATTTCATGCTTGATAATCATTTAAAGTTAACATTTTATGCTTGATAATCATTTAAAGTTAACATTTCATGCTTGATAATCATTTAAAGTTAACATTTCATGCTTGATAATCATTCAAAGTTAAGGGATTTCCTTGTCATTGACTGGGCTTTCCGCTGCTCGTTCATTATTTTGGTAGGAACTTTGTTGTACGGATAGGTTATGCCGTTCTCTTGGATGATGCGCATAATCTCTTGTTTTCCTGGGGGACAGAGTTTAAAAACACCCGACATTAATCAACATGTCCGCTTGATAATACAGTTAACATTAAACCAAAAATTCACGCATTAACAGCTTTCAGTCATATAACTGTTACCAGGCAGTTTGCGTTGGGGACTTGGAAGCTTGATATACTGTCCAAAAGCCTTGTGGATGATGCTTGTCTGGGCAGAATCCCATTTGCAGCGCTTTTCCATTGGGCCCTCATCACAACTGTTATCTTCATAAGGTGCAACTAGAGCTGATTCTGCAAAAACATTTCCTACCAATTACTTAAATATATTCTAAACCCAAACTTGAAACACCAATCAATAGCTCACATATATGATAGCATAAAAAAAAATTGTCACTGACCATTCAATTGGAAATTGGCAGGATCATAAACTTCAAGTGAATCTGGCCATACCACACAAAGGAAACACATATATATAATTTATCCTGCCGCCCGACACTTGAATTATGCATTGGCATCCATACAACGCCATATATTCAAGTATTATTTTTTTTTAGTTCTACCACCAGTCACAACAAAGCATTATCTATATAAACAGAGCACAGAAAGACTAATTGCACTCTGAGAAGTGCCATTCATCGTCTCAATCAAGACAGAATATTCACCAGTTTTGCCGACCATTTGTGCCGTCGTGTCCAAGTTGTTGAGGAACGCGCCAACTCGAGACACAGCAAGAGCGGGCAGCGGCCTCTGGTAGGTACCGCGGTTGACCTCGGACGAATGCCCCATGTGTTTGTAAAACAACTCGCGATCTTGTTGGGAGAAGTCCTGTTGAGCGTATAATGTAGAGATGCGAGCTCTTTGGTTGGTAGCATTTACCAGACTGCAGTCAATGCCTGCTTTTTTCATCACTGCTTCCGTGGCGCTCCATCCAGCCACATGCCGTGAGGATCCAATATTGGGGAAAATGAATGTGTTTTCCTCCAATATATTTGCGCCACTTCTCCTTTCATTGTCGGCAAGTAAATCCATTGCATTGAAGCAATCTTTTGGGATGATGATGCTTACCAAGTGATTACCCTTACCCGTACAGTAGGTTACGTCCAATTCAGAGGAATGGTAATCGTCATCGGTTTGCCATTTTCTTCGTTCAGTCCATTGTTTGATGGTCATTCTACAAGGCTCCCCACCTCGCCTTGCATTGAAAAGTGTGAGCCTACTACAAGTCAGATTCCTTAGCTCAACAAATTCGGAAGTGGCAAATTCATCGATAGTGATTCCTGAAAGGTATGTGATGCGATCCACTGTGTGGTTTCTGAGTTTCACCATAACTTCTTCCGGGGGAGTCCTCTCGGGCAGCCTTAAGCGTTCTTGTCTTGATTTGTTAATCAGATATTTACAATCACTGAACATCAGGTTCTGGTGGTGCTTGAGCAGGCTTTTAAAATGCCCAAGCTCCTCTACCTGTTCCCTTCCCTGTTCCCCAGAAAGCATAAGGGCCTCTCCCTGTATTATTTCAGCTGATCGCATCAGTAGATAATATAATGAATTCTTCAATCCATATTTGAGTGTTTTGTCATCTGATGTGAGGCTAGTGATTGCTTCTCTAAGCGTTGTCCAGTTGCCGCGGTGGAACATGTCTCCAGCATCCTTCATTTCAGAGTCATCTTGCTTTTGAACTTCTAAGTACAGACTTGCAAGCATGCGCATATCAGCCATAACTGATTTGCGTACTTCTTCTTGTTTATCCACTTTGGATCGATCCTTTGCCCAAAGATGCTTGCCTATCATTTTTATTGTGCTGTCTGTTCTGCAACAGTCTCCAACGGCATTGCTGTGGAAGCTACTTAAAATCTCTTTAAAGTCATTGCCTTCCTTTGAGTTGATGACCATTGCCGAAATTGGTTTTGGCCTCATCTCCTCCTTGCATTGGCGCCTGTGCCGATAGAAGTATAGCTTGCTGTACGCCCCTTTGCACGATGAGCAATGGACAGTTTCGGCCTTAGTGGAACTCCGTTTGATGCGTTCAAAACAAGTCGGTGTCTTCGTCTTGTTTTGTTCAACAATTCCAGCATTGCGCAATTTTGCGAATGCCCTCCGTTCATCTATTTTGGATAACTCAGCCCCTCAGATTTTAATGTGTAATTATGTCCACATTTAACTATAACATGCAAATGTAAAGCTTTAACTTGGTTATTTGTGGCCTCCTTGTAGAAATTGTATGCTAAGAAATCCTCATTTAAAGTGATTATCTGTGATACAGATGGTCAAAATGTTGACTTTGTGCTCTGGACTTTTTCATAACCCCTCTAAATGCTTCTATTGGGAAATTGCCACTCACTAATAGCCATTGATATCACAAAACCACCAGCAGTGTTATTTTGCTATTCCCCACTCATAGCCGCTCTCGCGCTCTGAGTGTCACGAGCGCGTATGCGCCCATCTAGTCCGTTAAGACCTCCAAACTATTCAGATACCCCCGTGACCCAGTTAACTGTAGCGCCTTAAGTTCCCAAACCTCTTCCGCATCCTACTCCAACGCAAGAATGCTCTTCTGTCTTTACCCACCAGGCGACCATCATCCTGCACGGTGGTAACTGTCCCGAGAAATCTTTATTGCATTCTTTTCCCTTAAAAGGTTTTAATTGTCAGTTTCTTGTCCGGTAGTGACAAAACCAACTGTCATGGAAAAGTCTGACAAAACTTTCATGGTTAGAAAACCCCAACAGGATATGCATTATGTCATGTTGCGGTTTGTCAGGTTGGAAGTAGCATAATTTGGTGGAGGATCGTTTTGAACTGGTTGTGTCATGTGGAAAGATAAATGTTCTATTCCCCAGATAGATTCCTATCGTTTACGTAGTACGAATATCTCCTCGAATAACACCCGTTTTGTCGCATTCTGAGTATCATAACAGAGTTCTACCGCATTTGTTAAAAGATACGGGATGGAGAGAAGAGATGAGTTTCCCAACCAATGCAGGTCAAATAGTTTATTGGGATGTTCCAATAAGCAGGGTTGATAGATTCAACGGTATGACATAAATTATTATTTAAAAAGTAATTTAAGCATGCCAACAGTTTCACTCACACACGCCAAATGGCTGTGAATCGTACAAGTGACTGAAACAGTCCAACTGATTTTGTAAATCAGATAAATTCCATATCGACGAACTTAAAATACGTGACTTGCCAACCTTTGACAAAGTCGCAATATGAAATCTCCCAAGGACGCGGACCGTTGCCATGGCGCCGAAGCTATATGGCGTTGGGAGATTTCTCAATGAAAATAAGCAGAATACATGGTGTCTTTAAATTGACCGTACCGCTTTATTCTTGGTTCTACAGAAGAGATAATCATACGGATGTGCTGAGGAGAGTCTCCTTTGTGTGGATCCGAGTGATAATCGTAAAGTTATTTGAGTTTCGGTGAATTATCCGGTTTTGAAGCGGCAAAATCGCGATTTAAAACATTTAACTCGAAAATCTGATCGATTATCACTCGGATCGACATATCACTTTCATTCTTCTACATTTTGGTATAATTTATATAGCAATCGTATGGAGAATATATAGGTACGGCCCTTTTTCCTTAGGTACATAAATCACGACACAACTTTTATGGCCCCGAAAAAATACCACTTTTCGTCATTTTCGTCGGCGATTAGCACCACATTAAATACCAGCAAGAAAAACGAAAATTGTACCAAATGAAAAGCTATTCTTCATTAATAATATATTAAAAGAACAAAATGTATCATTGCGTCATTTGTTGTCAATGGTCATTTACATGAGACTACCAAACGGCCTAAAAACGGCCTTGTCCAAACGAGATCGGCGCCGCGTTTGTCCGCCCTACTAATGTTGCAGCACGGACGATTCCATGTCAAAAATGCTTGTAGGGCACGTATTTATTCTCTGATTCGTGGATAATCAAATTACCATCATTTATGTTATTGCTGTAACTATTATACATATCGATTGCCTTGGGCAGCTTCATGTTATTTAACCACTCTGGACACTGTAATCTGTCTGTCAACGATGTTGGACAACAATCCTCGTCCCTTGAATCGGGAGAGTCCAAACAGCTGTCATTAGTAATCGCCGTGTGACACAGCGACAATCTTGCGGCCCTGTCGGGTTGACAGGCTTCTGTGAAGTTCTGAGCGGCTATATTTACGCAGCATGAACCTGTAGAGGTGGAGGCAGCATCACGGAGCGTTAAGAATCCAGTCTTCGCTCTTATATTATACGTTTTTAATGATTTATTTTCGTATGGTTAAATATTAACGGGAATCATGCAAACCAGCCGTATAGTTTCAGGTCGAACAGTAATGTCTTGTAGGGCAGTAGGGCTAGGCAACAGGGCACTTATCAAAGTATGTTCCTGTCATATTATGTCGTGTCCAAATGCATATATTCCTGCATATATTCACAATATGCTTCATCCAGCGTCACACTGACCTCAAACTGATTCATTTTATATTCTTTATTACATGTTTTATACCTTTATTGGACATTGAATTAACTTTGTGAATTTCCCTGAATCTCATTTCTCTATGTGAATGATATAAATCCCCTCAGGACACTTTGAATAAAACATGGATTAAACAATCTTTAAGTTTTAAATATATTGCCTTTATTCAGTTAGCTACATAATTACAAGTAGTTATAAAATAAAATAAATACATCTGCATCTGCAGGCAATGTGCTGAAGGATCTGTCAAGGTCAGGAATAGGTAGACAATGAATTTGTTTTGCTGATGATTAAACTTTGATTGTAGTTCATTTGCTTATCTAGGGTCACCTAAACTCTACCAGACATGTATCCACAATATAAGCATTCAGAGATGATTTAGCAAAAGAAATGGACCTCAATTGACTGAATGTATTGACCTCATAAGGATCAGTGATCAGGAAATCAAGCAAATAATTGAGGGCATTAGAACAGATAAATTTGAAAATGATCAGCAAGAAATACCACATCAGCATCTTATGTTGCACTAGCAGTAATATACTTTTAAGAGTCTTGGAGGGTTTCCATCTGGACACAATTAGTGAGTCCACAACAGCTTGCCTGTACGATTCAGCAAAAGATGATTCTCCTGCTGTGCACCAGCTATAGTTGCACATTCTGTTACACACATAAAATTAACTTGTCAAACTGTCTATCAGTCTTATATCATAAGAAATAAAGGAAGTCTATGTAATACATTACACAACATTAATTCTTGCCAACCTGATTAGGTTGATCATCAATACACATGTCACATGGATCAATCTCTTGTTATTAAGTACAGGAAGTAAAAACTAATACTCTCTCATGTTGATTCTGTGACAAAACATTCACCAGATGTTCAGATTAAGTCTACAGTTCAGTCTTCAGCAACAGGGCTGGAAATTAACTAAAATGGCCACCCGTCCTGACCTGTCCCGATGACGGGTGGCCATTTTAGATGTTAACCGGCCTCAAGAAACTTTACCCCTTCAAACAAAAAAGATGCCATGTTAGGCGAACCCTAGTTTGGTTACATACTTGGATGGTGATAAGAACCCCAAGTCAGTGTCACGATTAGTTGTTGATAAGAACCCTAGGTCAGTGACATACTGGGATGGTGATAAGAACCCCAGGTCAGTGTCACGATGAGTTGGTGATAAGTACCCCAGGTCAGTGACATACTGGGCTGGTGATAAGAACCCCAGGTCAGTGTCACGATGGACTGGTAATAAAGAGAAACCCAGGTCAGTGTCATGCTGGGCTGGTGATGAAGAGTTGATATGAATTGCAGATAAATACAGAGCAGATTAGTGTACATCAATTTGACACTGTACACAGGTGCATACATCATAACTGCAGGACCATCAATTAGGACCAGGTGGAGCTTAACAGTCTTCCTGGGTAAACAGAACCTCTGATAAAAATTCTTCTACTTAAACCGACTGATGACCCAAACTCACACACAACCAATACAGATAATACTCATTGTTTCGGTCATTTTTGTCATTCTGATGGTTTTATGACAATTAGACATAACATGTCTTTTTAAGCCCCAGTGATTGATATATCTCAACAGGATATAATAAAAAGAGAAGCCAAAAACATTTGTAAACAGTAGTGAAACCAAAACATTAATGAAGCCACAACATTGATGAAGCCACAGCATTGACGAAGCCACAACACTGGTGAAGCCACAAAATTGGTGAAGTCACAATATTAGTGAAGTCACAACACTGTTGCAGCCACAACATTGGTAAAGCCAAAATATTGATGAAGCCACAACAGTGGTGAAGCCACAATATTGGTGAAGCCACAACATTGGTGAAGCCACAGTTTTGATGAAGCCACAGTATTGGTGAAGCCACAATAATGGTAAAGCCACAACACTTGTGAAGCCACAACATTGGTGATGCCACAGTGTTTGTGAAGCCACAATATTGGTGAAGTCACAATATTGATGAAGCCACAATATCATTGAATCCACAACACTGGTGAAGCTGCAACGTTGGTGAAGCCACAACAATGTGGAAGCCCATTACACTGATGAAGCCACAACACAGGTGAAGCCACAACATTGGTGAAGCCACAGTATTGGTGAAGCCACATATTGATGAAGCCACAATATTGGTGAAGCCACAATATTGGTGAAGCCACAACATTGGCGAAGCCACAGTATTGGTGAAGCCGGAATATTGGTGAAGTCATAATATTGATAAAGCCACAATATAATTCAATCCACAACTTTGGTGAAGCGGCAACAATGTTGAAGCCACAACACTGGTGAAGCCACAACATTGGTGAAGCCAAATTATTGCTGAAGCCATTACACTGATGAAGCCACAACACTGGTGAAGCCACAACATTGGTGAAGCCACAGTATTGGAGAAGCCACAGTATTGGTGAAGTCATAATATTGATAAAGCCACAATATAATTCAATCCACAACTTTGGTGAAGCGGCAACAATGTTGAAGCCACAACACTGGTGAAGCCACAACATTGGTGAAGCCAAATTATTGCTGAAGCCATTACACTGATGAAGCCATAACACTGGTGAAGCCACAACAATGATGAAGCCAAAATATTGATGAAGAAGCCACAGTATTGGTGAAGCCACAGTATTGGTGAAGCCACAACATTGGTGAAGCCACAGTATTGGTGAAGCCAGAATATTGGTGAAGTCATAATATTGATGAAGCCACAATATATTGGTGAATCCACAAATTTGGTGAAGCGGCAACAATGTTGAAGGCACAACACTGGTGAAGCCACAACATTGTGAAGCCAAATTATTGCTGAAGCCATTACATTGATGAAGCCACAACATTGGTGAAGCCACAGTATTGATGAAGCCACTTCATATTGATGAAGCACAATATTGGTGAAGCCACAGTATTGGTGAAGCCAAAATTGGTGAAGCCACAGTATTGGTGAAGCCACAATATTGGTGAAGCCACAATATTGATGAAGCCCAACAATTGGTGAATCCACAACATTGGTTGTGAGCCCAAAATATTGGTGAAGCCACAGTATTGGTGAAGCTACAACATAGGTGAAAACACAACACTGGTGAAGATACCACAGTATTGGTGAAGCCCAAAAATTGGTAAAGCCAAAACATTGATGAAGCCACAACATTAGTGTAGCCACAGTATTGGTGAAGCTACAGTATTGGTGAAACCGCAACATTGGTGAAGCAACAGTCTTGTTGAAGCCACAATATTGGTGAAGTCATAATATTGATGAAGCCACAATTAAATTCAATCCAAAGCACAGGTGAAGCCGCAACAATGTTGAAGCCACAACACTGGTGAACCACAACAATGTTGAATCCAAAATATTGATGAAGCAACAGTATTAATGAAGCCATAGTATTGGTGAAGCCACAACACTGGTGAAACCACCACAATGTAGAAGCCAAAATATTGTGAGCCACAATATTGATGAAGCCACAGTATTGGTGAAGCTACAACATTGGTGAAACCACCACAATGTAGAAGCCAAAATATTGATGAAGCCACAGTATTAGTGAAGCTACAACATTGGTGAAAGCACAACACTGGTGAAGCCACAAAATTGGTGAAGCCACAATCTTGGTGATGCCAAAATATTGGTAAAGCCGGAACACTGGTGAAGCCACAACACTGGTGAAGCCACAACAATGATGAAGCCAAAATATTGATGAAGCCACAGTATTGGTGAAGCTACGACATTGGTGAAAACACAACACTGGTGAAGCCACTTCATTGTTGATACCACAGTATTGGCGAAGCCAAAAAAATGGTAAAGCCACAACACTGTTGAAGCCGCAACATTGGTGAAGCCAAAATATTGATGAAGCCACAACACTGGGGAAGTCACAACATTTGGTGAAGCCAAAATATTGGTGTAGCCACAGTATTGGTGAAGCCACAGTATTGGTGAAACCACAACACTGGTGAAGCCACAGTATTGGTGAAACCACAACATTGGTGAAGCCACAGTATTGGTGAAACCACAATATTGATGAAGCCGCAATATTATTGAAGCCACAGTATTGGTGAAGCCACAATATGGTGGAGCCACAAAACTGGTGAAGCCACAATATTGATGAAGTTGTGAATTTACTATTAACATGCATGCAGAAGAATTATTATGGTGGTTTAGCACATGGACCTTAATGTTGCAAATGTAACTCATCATGTAGAATAGTGAGGAGGTCATGTTGCTTCATCTACATTGCTGTCAGTAATGTAGATGAAGCCACATGACCTCATCACTATTCTTATGTTAAACTATACATTTATCTCAAATCACCAAATGTCTTTTCACTAAGTAAGAGCCTAGTGGTCCTAAAGCAAAACACTGCTCCCTTTGATATGAGGAGGTATCATGCAGAGATAGATGAGCATAATTGTGATGTTTGGACAGCTGATACTGTTGCCCATCTTGAACAAATAAATTTCCTAAATAGGGCAGATTAACCAACACAGAGGATATGTATCTCCAATATGATTAAATTGAGATACTGGGTCCATAATATTAAACCCAGAACAGGAGGTAAAGCAGTTAATCACTACCAGATCGCGAATGCTGCTGAGCAAAATGTCATCACAAACACCTAGACAATCTCACAGCCTAACAATAACTACAGAATGCCGATGGCTAGTAAACTCTGCTGCTTTTGACACTTACAAGTTATGACAGCATTTAATCATAGCGTTTATAGTATAACATTGTATTCAATGACACACCAGGGCTGAACAATATCCCCCAAACCCACTTGTCAAGCAACAACAGTCCATCGCCAAGTAGTTATGCAAAAAGTTTAAGCATTTGAGCCTAATAATTTAAATTTTTAAGAAATGATTCACCCAAACAACCATAAGCTAATAATAACTTAGCTACATTTTTCCTTGAACAAGCAAATTTAATTTGCTTTTATCTAGCAAGTCAGGGATCAAAAGCCATAAAGCTATGAGTTAAAGTTTGCAAGATTTGGTCAATGTAAAGTTTCTAGCTTGCATTATAAGAAAAGTGCCATCAAGAATTATTCCCCATTGAGATAATTACTCAGGAACAAAAGGTATTGCAGTGCTGATATTTACTTTGTAAGTGATCATCAATATAAGAGTGATTCATGTTTAATTTGAAACAGGTATTCCCTATTTGGTTAACATAGCTAATGAGATTATTTTACAATAATAAGGTCACAAAGGGCTGATAGTTTGTTTGTAAGTGACAATCAATATAAGAGTGCCTTGCATTATCAAAAAAATGTTACACCAAAAGTTTACAAGCAGACAGATGGACAGGGCAAAACTGTGCTGAGGAGCATAACTATTAATGGTTACTGCCTAATGGTCCCATAAATTATACCTTATAAGTGGCAAGCAACAGGTCCAGGATGGGCAACAAAAAAAGTGACCTCCCAAGCCATGCCTAACCAGGCAGTTTGTTACATCTTGGGAACTGCACTGTTCTAAAAAGGCCTCATGTGTGATTTGGGGCTTCAGATATGCTTAATAACCCTTCAACACTAGACCAGATGGACAGTGCTCAAGACTAACTGACAGATGACCATGTCATTTATAGCTTATACATGATATATTCAAATGATGTGATTGTACTATTGAACAATTGTTTGGATTACACACATTGAACATTTGACAACAATTTTATTACCAATATTGATGTGGCAGATACCCAGACAAAAGAGGCTCTTGACTTCAAAAACCTACTTAGGGTCTGATTATTTCCCTAGCCGCTAATGAAATTTGGCTGTAAACTCAAACCAGCACAGTTGTTTTGGATAGCTATTTCTGAGATCTAAAGGATCACTCTGCTGACTAATTGATAACAAAAGTGTGACTCTGTCCAAGACTGAACTATCATATAACACATAATCAAACTTATAGGAATGTAACAAAGAACTCATGTTTTAGTGTATTACAATGATACATCATATTAACAGATCATGCTATTTCCATGTTAAGGGTAACATTACTGATGCAAGTAAATAATTCAAGGATGTGGAAAGCAAAATATCAATCTTCAACCTTTGAAAAATAAATCACATTTGAAAGAGTAACCCCACCCCACTAACACAGAGCCACCAGCGCATGTCCGCTGTCACGATCAGGCGATGTTTACATCTGACAGATGGGGCAAAAGCCGTTCGCTAAAATGGCCAATAGTCAATACGGTTAAATGAACGTTAGGAAATACATTTAAAAACAAATCAATGGTAATCGGTAGATCTGTCCAACCAAGCTGCAGGCATCTAGTCCTATTAACGTGGTATCTGGGTATTATTTGCCGTTGGAAAAGTGTAAGTGATCGGTAAGAGTGAGTCTGAACCGTGAACGGTAGAGCCCACGTGCGGAACAGCCCGGTGAAGCTCGCTAACCACTGTAAACTACGGGTATTTCATAATTTGTCGTACATGAAATTTCTTTCCGCAGCAATAACGTTCATTGTCACATTAATGATATTCAATATTTAAACGTTGGAATCATACTGACCACATTAGAATCAAATGTAAAGAGAGCGTGTAAAATGGTCATGGCTGACCGATAAACTTTGTTTATACTCGCTCCTGTACCGGAAATTCCATGCGGTATGGAAAGCTTGAATTGTTACAATCCCAAAATATACCTTCAGCTTGAGCCCGCGGATGCGTTCGTGGGGACAATTTGATTTTAAGACATGAGCAAACTGATAACATATAACGATCTGGCTAATCATTCCTGTGTTAAAAACAGTCCGTTGATACGATATGATTTCATTTATACTTGAAACATTGCACATCATAGATCGAGAAAACCAGTTGTTCAGCGAGATTCTCCAAACGTTTTGAATGCTGATCTGTGTCTCGAGTTCCAAGCTTAAGTGCTTCATTTGTTCTTATTTATCTAAATAAAACACTATCAAACTGATATATATTGAGAACAAAACACCAAAAATGAGTTGACAAAGACTTACAACCCCGGATTTCCCAGTAAAATCGCCATTTTTTTTATATCCGTCCGTAAAGATATTTGAGCGTGTGCCGCCCGTTACTCGTTAAATTGCTGATGTATATATACTTTCAAAATTTGTATGTTCTTCATTTGAAGATATAATTTAAAACAAACAATTGTTCTTTGACGTTAAAAGTCACACAAATCATGAACCTAAGTTTGAAGCAAATATACATCGAACAAAGCCATATAATGACCGATTTTTCAACCTGGCCAAAATGGTCGCTTAGGCCAAAATGTAAATTCATGTGAAGGTATTTAACACAAATTTAAGTGGATAGTTTGCCCGAATAATGCGAATCCAACCTTAGGCGGAGTAGTTGCAACCAACGTTACACTTTGGCGGGGAAGCGCAGTTGTGTAAGGCTAGGAGATGACGCTGACTATTTTGGCCCAATGATCATCGACCAAAATGTAAGTATGGGCCAAAATGGTCGGTGAATTGTATCCTATTTGCGACATAATGCATCCTTATATGAAGACACATCACTCATAATTATTGCTCAAGTTGTCATTCCTGAGAGACACAGTGACCTTTGTATACCTCTACGATGCTGACGCCTTTAACGCCAGTCCACGGTAATGCGTATTCTGATCTAATCTTCTTTCGCAATTGAATTGCATGATCCATCATGTGCTTTCTTTTAACGGGGCAAATCTTTATTGGGGCCACATTCACGAGCTTCCGGTTGCTTCCGGTTGCCATTAAAACATAACAATGCATACAGCCGCCTTGCGATTTAACCCAAATTTGCCACATATCAAAATCACGCGGAGGATATCGTATGATTGGTCTATTGCATGAATTATATCCATCCAAATATGGAAACTTTATATCCCACTTAATGTTATCTTGTTCGCTACATCAGGGCATAATTACTCTATTTTAAGATGGCCTGCGTAATCAGAGCTTTCCTTAAGATCTTAATTCCATTTGTCAAATGACATGAACACAGCTATTCTAAACGCTCACGAAGTTCAAATTCTAGTAGCTACATGCGATGTGGCTTTTACGTCGGTCAACACGACACAAACACATCAAGCAGCAAAATAGCAAGAACTGCTTCACATAAGTAATGGTTATAATCGAGCTATGGCATTTGTCCCATTTTTTCGTTGTACTTCTTTGCGCAATGTGCAGCGCCCATATTCAATTAATCAGAAAATGTACATGGAATCCGTTCGCAGAATCACGACTGGCTATTAGCCTAAGCGACCTTGCTAGGCTATCGTGTGTAATCCGAGGCATTTATCAAATGACTATAAAGTTTGTACACTTTGACCCGGCTGATGTAGTGTACACACACCATTTGGAGCTTATTGGAGCTAAATATCATTTTGCCGATCCGCAAGAAACCTTAAAAAGCTAGATCTATGATAATTACTAAGAGTGATCGGTCCATATAACAGGCAATGTTGCATGGCAAACGCTCTGCAAGACGGCAAAACTAAACGTGTGCAGAATGTCAAAGACTTGTGCAACTTATTTGCGCGATCTCAGAGCAGTTGCATATGTCCTTATTCAATTTTGTGCAAGGAGGGATATTTCAGGTTACCCAAACAAAGCAACAACCAAGATCATAACATTCCGATATACATGAACGTGAAAGCAATCAGGGGTCGCTACGTGCCGAAACGCTTATAATACATATGTATATAAGATATGCTCCGCCCGACATAATGATAGAATAGTCATTATGTAAAATCACTGCATTTAACGTATAATTCACACCATGGTAGGCTGATGATACATTGCTCGCATAGTGAGGATTGGCCCGATCCCACTAGAGTTTATTCAGTGCTGTCAATACCTTGCCGGTCGGCGAAATGATTATTCCCTTCCAATCAGGCATTTGTCTAGAAATATTTAGACTTAGCAGTCATTTGGAAGCCTGCACTACCGAACTTAACGCTCCAGCAGACTCCGATAAATCATATGAAAAACAGGTCCGGTGACAGTGGTAACGGTATAAATGAGATTGTCATGATACTAGATCATTTGGGACATGCAAGGTCATGCATCGCCATTCGTCAAAAGCGATATTACCTACAAGCATCACGTTCTGACATTATCTGACAACCTGTAACAACAGCGAGCCGAATTATTTAAGCATCAGTAAAACAACATCACGCGAGACAAAATGAAGTCAATACAACAGGGCATGAAGGTTTGGACAGCTTCTGTGTCAAGTGAATTGGAGTGACGTGGTCGGAAGAAGAGGCCGCAAGATTGTTATACGGTACTTACCAATAAGCCTGTGGTAAGGTATTTGCCTTTGCTATCCTAAGCTTTTGCGAGACGCTGAATTGAATCCTTGACGTCATGACATTAATGGATGGTATAATATGTAAGGTTGCCTTAAATTTAGCAACCGTCCGTTTGCATATCGCATATAAACATCAAGTTATTTTAACCAAGAAACTGACGGGGAATTACTCCATGTTGGTTTCGCTGATTTTTTACCAATAACTATGAGCGTAGAAATATACATGCCTGCTTATGTTATTACCACAGAAGCTGCCCTTGGAGCAGTTCCTGTTTAAAAACATTCATATATGCGAGGATGAAGTTTATTTAACTAGTTTGTAGATCAATTAGTCGATTATGGTAGGCCTTCTTTTCTACAACACTACACGCACAGAAGATGGTTACGCTACGGCATAGACTGTCAACAAATATCATTCAAAGACATTCAATATGGAACACAGGGTCACATCTGTCAAACAAGCATTTTGTCGAGGTACCATGTAGATTTCGATATTTTGGAGATAACTATATATTGTCCCCCAGCCAGTGTAAGGGGTCAAGACTGGCAGTCTGTTAGGATCGTATGTATCTCACGGAACGGGGCTTAGCAATGACTAGATGATGGAAATAGATAACGTATTCCTTTTGAGACTTAGTCTTTAGCCATAACAAAAATTGCAATCCAGTATAATCAATGACAGTTTGAAATATATTGGGCTAAAAGCATCGTAATCCTTAGTTTTGTCGCAGTGGAGTCTTTTAGTAATTATGTGCCATAATGACTGACGGAAACAAAAGTTAGAAACATGTTGTATAATACAGAATGTTGCAGGTGAATAAAAACCACAAATGCAGTAATAGTAGAAAAGCTGAAGTTGTAACATACTGAGTGAGACCATCGGACCAAATTACGGTGTAGATTTTAGGGCATAAAGATTAATGACCATGCTGTAGATACACTATTTGCACAGTTTTATTGGATGCTTATCAACAGTAAATACGTCGTTACGATATATGAGATGATAACACGTCGAACAGCAATGTGGTTGATGTTTTATGTTTGTTTCAGAACACTGATCTCTAAACATCATTCTGTTTGGTACAAACAGGGTGAGCTTCTTAAGTCATATATCATGTAAAGCAGCCACTTATTTATTACTCATGAAATTGACATGATATGGTAAAAAGTACATCCGGCATAATGAACGTTCTGGATTAGGGTGTGTGGTAGTATCAAAATAACATAACATCGATAATGGTGAAGACATAATAGATAACCAGCCTTTATCACTCTCAATAGAACTGTAATGGCTGGCTTACAATGCTTTATAGACTTGAATGAACAATCAGATATGATCCGTCAATCCCACATCCCTAAAGCTCCGTCTGGCGTAGAACGGTTATTCAGTAATACGTCATGTTAAGGTAGGTTGTAAAGCATTTTCATAATCTTATATGATTGGTTATCTATGCTGTAAATAATGAGGCAAGAGTTTCGTCGTATATATATACATAGTAACACATGTAAATAAATAAACATATATATATATATTATATGTATATATATATATATATATATATATATATGTATATATACAGTTCAATGAATACATATCTCTCTCTCCTTCTCTCTCTCTCTATATATATAATTATGCATATATATATACATATATATATATATACACATATATATATATGTATATATATATATATTTATATATATATATATATATATATATGTGTGTGTATTTATAGAGATAATAACACATTTCTATATGTCAATATATATATGTATATGCACATATATATATTTAATTTGATCCCAGATCGTTTGCATCTTGACCACGCGTCTTACTACAGATGACTTTGTAAGAGGGTTTGTCCGACTGCGCTTCAATCGGCATCAAACAAATGCAAAGAGAGCACTGAGATCTGCTTGACCTTGAAGGGGATTTCCAGCATGGTGTAATAAAGTACTTAATCATGATGTATATTGACCAAATCTCATCTTCAGTCGTTCGGATTTACAGCTCAGTATAGGGCGATTACATCACCAAAGAACCCAATACAATGTGTTTACCTCTGGCTATATTACACAAACCTTAAACCAGGTGCGTTGATTATTAGCAGGGTAAAGGTCACATAAGATAAAACAATAATCATTTGAAATGGCGTGTGAATACTAGCATTACATGAATTGACCGTCTGGCAATACATTTTAGTGGTTCACGCTGCGTTAACGTGACGACGCCGGACGAGATAAAAGAACTATTTACGCTACATTAATCAGAGCTGCACTATTAAATGGACTTTTTATGAGGCAATCATCACGACGTTGTAAGCACTACCAATCTTGTGAGTCGATAACGCATCGATTAAACGTTCTTTTTATGATAAACTTATTGAATGAGCTATCATTATTGCCAGCCTTGTACGTGTTCTTTTCGCTTGACAAATACCATGCTTCACACAACAATCAGAGCCTGACGAAATATTATGATATATGTGGATGTAATTCTAATGATATGAGCATTATAAGGCGTTGAACACGTCGTCAAGGAAGGAATCCGAATGTCAATGTTAATGTCATAATGAATTGTTGGTATGCTATTTGCGCTTGTCTTGGACCACTGCAAGCGTAATGAACGGGTAAATGCTTATCCGTACCTTGTTAGTATGGTGGTGCATATTTCCATGTATTTCTAACATGTATATTTGTCGAATAACACTGCCTACTTAGAGGCATTTGCACAAATGATCGATCTCTTTGTTACCGAGCGACTACCTATCCGGCCCTGGCCATTATTTTTCGCGATTGTAATATCTTGCCAGTCTAATGTCGCAATTCATCCACCATATCGGCTAACTTGAATAACCTCACGTGGTATCGACTGGTATATTCAACGCAAAATTATCTCCCATCACATTCGATCGGTCACAAAATGACGGTAAAAACTATCAAATTTCCGAGGAGAGCGGAACAGTGTGTAAACATCGTGGAACTCTCGGCGTCTCGGATGTCACGCTCCTGGATCTGACCTGGATCATTGCCTCCCCCTAAAATCGTCGTTCTTGCTATTCTGAATTGACATAACAGATGATATTTGGCTTTAAGGAGGGGTTCCAATTATATATGAGGAACGAGGATGCCCAGCAAGCGGTCAGACCTTGGCTCGCTGCGCGGTGCTGTGCTCTGTGACTATAGATTCATCGCCACTCTTGTTTAGGAAATTACCCTGACATGGACGGTCTTATTTTCGTGAAAAGACTTGACGGATACAAAGACAAAAATTGTTAACGATCTTACCATTTACCAACCCGACTGACCAGTCTAACTTTGACCGGCTCTCCCTGAGTGTTTCATGGAAATCACAGTTGGGTGGTTGTTGTTAAAAGACGACAAATACAGTTCTCTAAGTTGAACTTTACAATAAAGGGTGGTCCCTATTTATCTTGTATGTATAGCGTAAGACATAAATATGTGGAGATCTGATCATCATGTTTTAATCTTAGCAAAAGTGTACACAACAATGGTGAGTTAGTTATAGGTCGCGAGGAGTGGGTGGCTAGGTGGAGCCGTTTGAGGGGAGTAGAGGGGCATGCACAGAAACCTGGTGCACTATACTTTAGGTGACTCGTCCGACCTACACACGCATATTTATGTCATTAGCTGACGGGAACTATCAATCATATTATATCTTAGCCATTAGAATTATACACTGACGCCAACTACTACACCATATAACACACCCATATTGGTATGCCGTTACACCCTATACTTACCTCCTTGTGCCCGTCAATATAGCTGCCAATCCATGATGTGTCGATGCCTAATTGAACATATAACCCAACTGTAGCTTGTCGTTTTGAATTTAAGAAGTATCTCGCCAACTACGAATCGCATATGACATATCATCTGTTAGTACGAAGGAGTGCCAAGCAGCTGTGACTGATTATAAGCATATATCAATATTACATGTCATATTTAATATCAAGCAGAAATTCCATTGCAGCGGACATCGAACATGGAAACGATTAAAATTTGTTTTAAATAACGACACAAGGGTAACTTTGGCTCACTGATTTAAACATGAATAGCAATATGGAAGCGGAATATTTCACCTCATTTCGTTCCAATATGGATTGAGTTAAGAGATTATCCATATTACATAAATCATTTGCGTTTTTAATTCTGCCAATTCTCTATTTAAATATCCCCGTTTTTGAATCATCGTCACGTTATGTTGTTATGTCTAAAGGCGTACTCAGAACGGAAAGGCTATTTATTGTACGGAAAACGAACCCTTAGATTGACACAAACTGACCATAGTATATAAACGACATCGGGCGAATCACGCTTGCTGTTCCGATGCGATTCATAGAAAAAATATATCGACACAATTACAAATGTTATAATCAAACTTTGCCTCTGTCTATTTCAAACTATGCAGTAGTATTAAAGCATCAGTTTCAAAGTATAGAATTGGATGACATTGGTGTCACTAGACAAAATAATTGGTTAAGTGTAATATCAAATGATTATTATTTTAGTGTAATGTTGAGCGCCGATGTTATATGCAACGCAGATCATTTCATAACAAGATCGCAATAATGGTTGGGCACACTAATCTATAATCAACCATTCCACCTTAGGCTTATATTGCAAATTCGATAGCAATGGATTTGTATACAGCATACAATTACATATGAAATCTCACTGGCCAAGACGATCGTATCACCAAGCTCTCAAGTTATAGGACTACATGGTGCAGTCATTTGTCGGCAGTCTGGAAAACATGTAAGTACGTTTATATTTAAATAGATAACACAAGGGCTAGTTTCACATTACAGAACCTTCGCGAAAAGTTACGACCGGGTATATCAATTCACATTTAATCCCAATTTGCTGAAGCAACTAAAACAGTGGCTCTATAACATTTTCTACATAAAAGGATTCTATATAAGTCAGCGCAATATGGGACAGCGAAAGGGACAACGAAATAATATCAGGCATCGGTAAAACCAGTGCCAACTTTGGACGTCTACAGCATAAACTATGGTCGAATCGTGGTATCAGGTTCCGCACGAAGGTTGGCATCTACCGTGCTGCTGTGCTATCCTTGCTGCGAGTCGTAAACGTGGTACCGGCAGCACGCAGGGAAGTTGGGCCAATTCCACCTTCGATGCCTAAGAAAGATCCGTGGCATCTCGTGGAAGGACCGTGTACCGGACACATAGGTACTGGAGAGGTGTAGCATCACTGGTATTGAGGCCCTCCTTATGAAAAATCAGCTCCGCTGGTCAGGTCATGTGGTCTGTGGGCAACCGAATACCCAAAGCTCAATACTACGTCGAGCCGGAGGATGGCCGCCGCCTCCTGGGCGGCAAGTACATGAGGTACAGAGACGTCTTAAACATCGGCAATGTTACCTGGGAGAGACATGCCAGGCACAGAGCTTTGTGGCGAATGATCTGCCACGACGGCCTGGCGTACTTTGAGCAACACCGCACTGACCAGAAGAAAGAACGGCGGCGAGCACTACACGCAGACGACGACTTTGTCTGCCCTGACTTTCAGAGAAGATATCGGTCCAGGAACGGCCTCGACAGTCATTGCATGCATATTCGTCCTTATCATTACTAGGAGGCAGCAAATACGGGGATCCGTTGAACCTGACGGCTTAGCCCATCACCGTCATCAGATTCGATAGTTTGCTTATTTTAAGAATGCCGAATCCCAATTACAAGCGCAGATGCCGTATTATGAAAGGATTAGAATAAGCTAGTAAATTAGATCATCATATGCCTAAAGAGCGCAGTTATTCACGCTTCGTTTTACCTTGAATAAGTTGCGCGATGCTGTTTTATCTTTCTTCCCTATCATACAATTTAAACCTTATAATGCGATTAGTAGTACGCGCGCGTCTAGTTAATTATTGCGAATATTCGTCAGTTAACCACATACATATTGATAGTGATAATTCCTAGAAAACAAATACTTGTCTACAATCAATATACAAGTATCATGAATTGTCTAGCAACATAGGATCTGATTGATATTGAGTCGCTACAAAAGTTAGTTTCATGCCAGCACTACAAAAAGAAATATCAACAGCTGTTACGATTAATGGCTTAAAAAAGTCTTTTAAAAACCTCTCGAGAGCTTTCACATCTGCCCTACTAGGGAAATGTTTAACATGCTCTGAAAGGAAACAACCTTTAATCTTGTACTGCTCAAACCTAGTTGAATACACCCACATAGATAATAGCTTTATATACCATCATATCAACCATAGCGAGGAATAACATAAAACCGTTTGAGTTGTGTGATCAGCCCCCCCCCCCCCCACCATCATACACATGGCAGTCGATGTACTCGGCTAGAAAATGACCGAAAATCACCACAAATCAGGTGATTATTCTACAATTTCAATTGATAAAACCTATTATCAGCAATATAGCAATTAAAGGGTATTATCGTTCATTGATAGAGAAAATTATTAATCTTACTTGATCAATTAAGCCTGCTTCTTAGCATTAATTATAATTGACAAGAGTTTCTATGCACTTGAGTATCACACTGCTCTGTAGCGCATGATATATTGTGCTGCTCATTGGTACAACTCAAAATGGCATGGAATCATCAGCATAGACATGTCATATTGATGCTATATTTAATGTTTGTTAGCAAATATAACAAACGTCTACTTCAATGTGCCATATTTAAAGATTAGGAAACAAAAATATTGATTGACGCGCATATTTCTATCTTAATTTTCTATGCACGTACACTCGTTAATCAATGTGTATCAGGTAATTATTGTAGGCTTAAATTCTAGCATTCAACGTAGTGTTATGCATTCCCATTGATGTGTGAATGAACATATACCAATATATGAAAAATCGGCTTACATTCAGAAAATATCTATGTTCAGCAGTCAATGGTTTTTCAACTGATAGAACAAAAGTATCAAAACGAAAAAAGCCGCAATAGCTAAACGAAGAATTCATATTTATTAAATAGGTGGCAAGACCTTGTTAAGCCTAATGCCGTACATGTACTCTTGAAGCTATTAACGGGATAGATAAGAACAAACAACACCCACAAGAAATGTCCGTTTGGCAGCTTATCTCTAATGAGTGAGTGTGGTAGTAGATACGTAGGGTAAAGGGTTATATGAATCCTCTAAATTTCAGTTGCATGGCAAGACTATACTAGGTTCCAGAAACCAGAGGGAATAAAACGCCGTTGCAATTTTTCCCTTTGTGGGTCATGTACCATCATTAAGTCTTGGTAAATCGAAATCCGATAGCGCTCGATTACGTTACATGCAAATTATCATGTGGTAAGACTGTTTCATACTCTACTGGAGCGTCTCCCTAAATGCAATTGATCGGCTGCTGTACTTTTTAAGAGATCGCTTATTCAGCAGAGCTAACCGACGTATGGATGGTAACAAAATAAACTACTCACAATACTGATATTATAAGCGACAGTTGTGCGTTAGTATCAACAATGTGTTTACATTTGTTTAATTTATTAAAGCACTGTCAATACCATATACGATATCTAAGATATTAAGCATTCTTTGTGGTTGATTGAATAGCGGAATCGTCTTGTGTCAGGAAATATATTACTCTGTCACATGTCAAAAGATTGAAAATATCAATGAGATGCTTCATTTGTGATGAACTTGGATCCGCTATTGACCGTAGCGTTCAATGTTTATACACATTTGGTGTTTTGTTATTTTGTCGCAAAGTACAAAGCAAGCCATCAAGCTGTATGTTCTGCAGCCAATATGACCAGACTAATTAGAGATATAATGATGCTGCGAATTTTGGTTGCTGCTATCATTGCTTATTGCGTACATATAGCTGTTATTACCACGTGTAAGAGGATGTGCGCATAGTAGCACGCATAGTACGCTTGAAGTAACAATCAAAATAATCCATCAAAAGTTTTGATCCTCGTTTGCGATACTCAATGCAAAATCACACTGCGCATTTTTCCCCATTAGTTGTCGATGCCCAATCAAAATACAATTGTATTCAAGAATATTGCTTTATTTTTGCGGCTACAATCCATTCAGTTTGCTTAATCGTCGATTAGTTGTCGACTGCAGGCCTCAGCAAAATATGCTGTTGACAATACAATACGTTAGTTAAAACATTTAATAGCAATACGTAACGGAGATAAGATCGTACAAAGAATACAATATATTCCGAATAATTGCACCATGTGGCAGAATTATATCGGAGTTTGATGATAAGATCGTCTGGAAGTATAAGATTTAATAAATACAATGCTATCATCGCATCTCAGCAGAACTCATAACGTTTGAAATCGAACATAAGGCAATGAAGGGATAGTTTGGTTATGGATTCGAGTGTCCAACTATGATTTCAAGGCCATAGCCCCTATATCTGTTTGTATCCAAAATAATTTCGTCCGCTAGAAAGTACCCCGTCAAATATGATCTAAGGAAGTTGATACGTCATTAATTTTATAAAATGGTCATGTCCAGTATGACCGTGATCTATATATTCTTCAATTTTGTGCAATAGACTTGTCATTAAGGTAGTAGCATATTGCACGAAATATACTTCCATTGGTTTGCGCCTTTGCCGCTCTTCATGACAAGAAAAGCTTGCGGCAATTAGTTTTTTGACACCGCATTTAATTTAACATTATGAGTACGGACATTGTGAGTAACAAATAGCCGCGGCATAGGTTTTGAAGGATGATGGAGCAAAACCCATAGACACAGTGTGCGTGATGAAAGAAAAAAGTTTGTCTTCTGTGAACAATTTGACTGTGCCGTAAACAGAGTGACAAAAAGATACATATATGGACAGTGCTCGACGGTAAACAGCTTGAGAGGAAGGTGCGAGGCCCTTAGCTATAAACTATAAAGCTATAAAGGTCGAAATTAATACGCGACTGGGTACTTCCCTTTCCCTCACCTTGCGTTTAAACACGCCTAGTTATCCAAGGACAGTATAAGTTAATACCAGCAATACCCAAGTTATCTCAAATCTTCCTCAATTCCAGCGACTTGGTTTAAATTTCCTCCAGCGGTAATAAATCTTAAACACAAAATCCCGCGACGTGCATTTATACTATTTCCATTTAAGATATGAAAATATTTTTGCCTTCGATACATTATTTTTCGGTTCATACCTCGAAAATAATGTATTGTGTGCATTTCAACTAGTTATTCAGTGCTGGTCAAGATAATCAAATCTGCTCTGTCCGCGTTGTCATGACATGATGCGATATACATTTAAAAGTATCTACACATAGTGATTAACCTCGGATAAAACAGCTCTGTCAAATACCTTATTATCCAATGTATATCTATATATATATATATAGATATAGATATAGATAGATAGAGAGAGAGATAGGATAGAGAGAGAGAGAGAGAGAGAGATATATAGAGAGAGAGAGAGAGAGATATAGAGAGATAGAGAGATAGAGAGAGATAGATAGAGAGATATATATCTAGAGATAGATATACAGAGAGATAGATAAGGATATAAGATATAGATAGGTAGATCATATATATATATATACCTAGAGAGATAATATATCTATAGAGATATATATATATATATATCTATATATATAGAAAATATATATGTATATATATAGTAAATATATGTATATATATACATATATATATATATCTCTCTCTATATATATATATATATATATATATATATATATATATATATATATATATATATATATATATATATATATATATATCTATATATATGTGTGTGCATACATAAATAGTTAATCACATCAAATGGCATAATATATGATACAATAATGGGACGTTACTTGGGCATGGGATTAATACGGTATTCCTATTTGCGACATAATGCATCTTAATATGAAGACACATCACTCATAATTATTGCTCAAGTTGTCATTCCTGAGAGACGCAGCGACCTTTGTATACCTCTACGATGCGGACGCCTTTAACGCCAGTCCACGGTAATGCGTATTCTGATCTAATCTTCTTTCGCAATTGAATTGCATGATCCATCATGTGCTTTCTTTTAATGGGGCAAATCTTTATTGGGGCCGCATTCACGAGCTTCCGGTTGCTTCCAGTTGCCATTAAAACATAACAATGCATACAGTCGCCTTGCTATTTAACCCAAATTTACCACATATCAAAATCACGCGGAGGATATCGTATGATTGGTCTATTGCATGAATTATATCCATCCAAATATGGAAACTTTATATTCCACTTAATGTTATCTTGTTCGCTACATCAGGGCATAATTACTCTATTTTAAGATGGCCTGCGTAATCAGAGCTTTCCTTAAGATCTTAATTCCATTTGTCAAATGACATAAACACAGCTATTCTAAATGCTCACGAAGTTCAAATTCTAGTAGCTACATGCGATGTGGCTTTTACGTCGGTCAACACGACACAAACACATCAAGCAGCAAAATATCAAGAACTGCTTCACATAAGTAATGGTGATAATCAAGCTATGGTAATTTGTCGTTGTACTTCTTTGCGCAATGTTCAGCGCCCATATTCAATTAATCAGAAAAAAACATGGAATCCGTTTGCAGAAACACGACTGGCTATTAGCCTAAGCGACCTTGCTAAGCTATCGTGTGTAATCTGAGGCATTTATCAAATGACTATAAAGTTTGTACACTTTGACCCGGCTGATGTAGTGTACACACACCATTTGGAGCTTATTGGAGCTAAATATCATTTTGCCGATCCGCAAGAAACCTTAAAAAGCTAGATCTATGATAATTACTAAGAGTGATCGGTCCATATAACAGGCAATGTTGCATGGCAAATGCTCTGCAAGACGGCAAAACTAAACGTGTGCAGAATGTCAAAGACTTGTGCAACTTATTTACGCGATCTCAGAGCGGTTGCATATGTCCTTATTCAATTTTGTGCAAGGAGGGATATTTCAGGTTACCCAAAAAAAGCAACAACCAAGATCATAACATTCCGATATACATGAACGTGAAAGTAATCAGGGGTCGCTACGTGCCGAAACGCTTACCATACATATGTATATAAGATAGTCATTATATAAAATCACTGCATTTAACGTATAATTCACACCATGGTAGGCTGATGATACATTGCTCGCATAGCGAGGATTGGCCCGATCCCACTAGAGTTTATTCAGTGCTGTCAATACCCTGCCGGTCGGCGAAATGATTATTCCCTTCCAATCAGGCATTTCTCTAGAAATATTTAGACTTAGCAGTCATTTTGAAGCCTGCACTACCGAACTTAAGTCAACGCTCCAGCAGACTCCGATAAATCATATGAAAAACAGGTCCGGTGACAGTGGAAACGGTATAAATGAGATTGTCATGATACTAGATTATTTGGGATATGCAAGGCAATGCATCGTCGTTACCTACAAGCATCACGCTCTGACATTATCTGACAACCAGTAACAACGGAGAGCCGAATTATTTAAGCATCAGTAAAACAACATCACGCGAGACAAAATGAAGTCAATACAACAGGGCATGAAGGTTTTGACAGCTTCTGTGTCAAGTGAATTGGAGTGACGTGGTCGGAAGAAGAGGCCGCAAGATTGTTATACGCTACTTGCCAATAAGCCTGTGGTAAGGTATTTGCCTTTGCTATCCTAAGCTTTTGCGAGACGCTGAATTGAATCCTTGACGTCATGACATTAATGGATGGTATAATATGTAAGGTTGCCTTAAATTTAGCAACCGTCCGTTTGCATATCGCATATAAACATCAAGTTATTTTAACCAAGAAACTGACGGGGAATTACTCCATGTTGGTTTCGCTGATTTTTTACCAATAACTATGAGCATAGAAATATACATGCCTGCTTATGTTATTACCACAGAAGCTGCCGTTGGAGCAGTTCCTGTTTAAAAACATTCATATATGCGAGGATGCAGTTTATTTAACTAGTTTGTAGATCAAATAGTCGATTATGGTAGGCCTTCTTTTCTACAACACTACACGCACAGAAGATGGTTACGCTACGGCATAGACAGTCAACAAATATCATTCAAAGACATTCAATATGGAACACAGGGTCACATCTGTCAAACAAGCATTTCGTCGAGGTACCATGTAGATTTCGATATTTTGGAGATAACTATATATTGTCCCCCAGCCAGTGTAAGGGGTCAAGACTGGCAGTCTGTTAGGATCGTATGTATCTCACGGAACGGGGCTTAGCAATGACTAGATGATGGAAATAGATAACGTATTCCTTTTGAGGACTTAGTCTTTAGCCATAACAAAAATTGCAATCCAGTATAATCAATGACAGTTTGAAATATATTGGGCTAAAAGCATCGTAATCCTTAGTTTTGTTGCAGTGGAGGCTTTTAGTATTTATGTGCCATAATGACTGACGGAAACAAAAGTTACAAACATGTTGTATAATACAGGATGTTGCAGGTGAATTAAAAACCACAAATGCAGTAATAGTAGAAAAGCTGAAGTTGTAACATACTGAGTGAGACCATCGGACCAAATTACGGTGTAGATTTTAGGGCATAAAGATTAATGACCATGCTGTAGATACACTATTTGCACAGTTTTATTGGATGCTTATCAACAGTAATTACGTCATTACGATATATAAGATTATAACACATCGAACAGCAATGTGGTTGATGTTTTATGTTTGTTTCAGAACACTGATCTCTACACATCATTCTGTTTGGTACAAACAGGGTGAGCTTCTTAAGTCATATATCATGTAAAGCAGCCACTTATTTATTACTCATGAAATTGACATGATATGGTAAAAAGTACATCCGGCATAATGAACGTTCTGGATTAGGGTGTGTGGTAGTATAAAAATAACATAACATCGATAATGGTGAAGACATAATAGATAACCAGCCTTTATCACTCTCAATAGAACTGTAATGGCTGGCTTACAATGCTTTATAGACTTGAATGAACGATCAGATATGATCTGTCAATCCCACATCCCTTAAGCTCCGTCTGGCGTAGAACGGTTATTCAGTAATACGTCATGTTAAGTTAGGTTGTAAAGCATTTTCATAATATTATATGATTGGTTAGCTTTGCTGTAAATAATGAGGCAAGAGTTTCGTCGTATATATATACATAGTAACACATGTAAATAAATAAACATATATATATATATATATATATATATATATATGTATATATACAGTTCAATATATATATATCTCTCCTTCTCTCTCTCTCTCTATATATATATATAAAAATTATGTATGCATATATTATATATATATATATATATATATATATATATATATATATATATATATATATGTATATATATATTATATATATATATCTATGTGTATTTATAGAGAGATAATAACACATTTCTATATGTCAATATATATGTATATGCACATATATATATTTAATTTGATCCCAGATCGTTTGCATCTTGACCACGCGTCTTACTATAGATGACTTTGTAAGAGAGTTTGTCCGACTGCGCTTCAATCGGCATCAAACAAATGCAAAGAGAGCACTGAGATCTGCTTGACCTTGAAGGGGATTTCCAGCATGGTGTAATAAAGTACTTAATCATGATGTATATTGACCAAATCTCATCTTCAGTCGTTCTGATTTACAGCTCAGTATACGGCGATTACATCACCAAAGAACCCAATACAATGTGTTTACCTCTGGCTATATTACACAAACCTTAAACCAGGTGCGTTGATTATTAGCAGGGTAAAGGTCACATAAAATAAAACGATAATCGTTTGAAATGGCGTGTGAATACTAGCATTACATGAATTGACCTTCTGGCAATACATTTTTAGTGGTTCACGCTGCGTTAACGTGACGACGCCGGACGAGATAAAAGGAACTATTTACGCTACATTAATCAGAGCTGCACTATTAAATGGACTTTTTATGAGGCAATCATCACGACGTTGTAAGCACTACCAATCTTGTGAGTCGATAACGCATCGATTAAACGTTCTTTTTATGATAAACTTATTAAATGAGCTATCATTATTGCCAGCCTTGTACGTGTTCTTATCGCTTAACAAATACCATGCTTCACACAACAATCAGAGCCTGACGAAATATTATGATATATGTGGATGTAATTCTAATGATATGAGCATTATAAGGCGTTGAAGCACGTCGTCAAGGAAGGAATCCGAATGTCAATGTTAATGTCATAATGAATTGTTGGTATGCTATTTGCGCTGGTCTTGGACCACTGCAAGCGTAATGAACGGGTAAATGCTTATCCGTACCTTGTTAGTATGGTGGTGCATATTTCCATGTACTTCTAACATGTATATTTGTCGAATAACACTGCCTACTTAGAGGCTTTTGCACAAATGATCGATCTCTTTGTTACCGAGCGACTACCTGTCCGGCCCTGGCCATTATTTTTCGCAATTGTAATATCTTGCCAGTCTAATGTCGCAATTCATCCACCATATCGGCGAACTTGAATAACCTCACGCGGTATCGACTGGTATATTCAACGCAAAATTATCACCCATCACATTCGATCGGTCACAAAATGACTGAAAAAAACTATCAAATTTCCGAGGAGAGCGGAACAGTGTGTAAACATCGTGGAACTCTCGGCGTCTCGGATGTCAAGCTCCTGGATCTGACCTGGATCATTGCTTCCCCCTAAAATCGTCGTTCTTGCTATTCTGAATTGACATTACAGATGATATTTGGCTTTAAGGAGGGGTTCCAATTATATATGAGGAACGAGGATGCCCAGCAAGCGGTCAGACCTTGGCTCGCTGCGCGGCGCTGTGCTCTGTGACTAGATCATCGCCACTCTTCTTATCGGAAATTACCCTGACATGGACGGTCTTATTTTCGTGAAAAGACTTGACGGATACAAAGACAAAAATTGTTAACGATGTTATCGTTTACCCACCCGACTGACCAGTCTAACTTTGACCGGCTCTCCCTGAGTGTTTCATGGAAATCACAGTTGGGTGGTGGTTGTCAAATAACGACAAATACAGTTCTCTAAGTTTAATTTTACAATAAAGGGTGGTCACTATTTAGCTTGTAGTTATAGCGTAAGACATAAATATGTGGAGATCTGATCATCATGTTTTAATCTTAGCAAAAGTGTACACAACAATAGTGAGTTAGTTATAGGTCGCGAGGAGTGGGTGGCTTTGTAGCGCCGTTTGGTGGGAGAGGGGCATGCACAGAAACCGTGTGCAATATACTTTATTTAACTCGTCCGACCTACACACGCATATATGTGTCATTAACTGACGGGAACAATCAATCATATTATATATATTATAGAATTATACACTGACGCCACCTACTACATCATATAACACACCAATATTGGTATGCCGCAACACCCTATACTTACCCCCCTTGTGCCCGCCAATATAGCTGCCAATCCATGATGTGTCGATGCCTAATTGAACATATAACCCAACCGTAGCTTGTCGCATTGAATTTAAGAAGTATCTCTCCAACTACGAATCGCATATGACATATCATCTGCTAGTACGAAGGAGTCCCAAGCAGCTTTGACTGATTATTAGCATATATCAATATTACATGTCATATCTAATATCAAGCGGAAATTCCATTGCAGGGGTCATCAAACTTTATAAAAGTTTATAAAATGTTTTAAATAACGACATAGGGGTAACCTGTGCAACTACTAGTGCCACAGTTTTGTCGCTTAATAGTCAACTATTTATTTGAGAACGATTCAACTTTGCACGCAATTAACATTTTGGAATTTTGACAAGAAATTAAATATTACCAGTTTGCCAATGTCGCAATGTCAGTGTTCGGTAAAATCATGTCTTCCTCGCCCGGTTTCTGTTTAACCTCACATCTTTCGACACATAATTATTCAATGCCATAATCATTTCTACCATCAGCCTCGACTTTTCTCAGCATGCCTACAAATATGTGTCCCTTTATAGCATTGTGGATATCGCCACCTTGTCAAGACTGATATAGTCATCGATAATGGTCATTGCGGATGCGGCCATGTCATTATTAAATATGCGAACGCATGTACTTGTACAGCCCTGGATTTGATATAACAGCATTATGGGAAAAGGAATTCAAAAATCGTCTTCATGACGGCACCAAAATGTTAATATCTGCATGAACAAGCCGCCATTGGAATTGTCCGTTATATTTCTTGTCCTGTTGGTTAGTCCGCAAGGTGCATTTGCACATTTCTTACAAATGAAACCAAGCTATTTTGGCTTATAACATAATTCCAGTGGCCGCCATAAAATTCGCTAACCAATGGTTCATAACTTGGTTTATATGTAGATCACAATTAGCGCAATGGGGCCCAAAGCAGCAACACGATTCATTTCTAGACTGATATACCAATCACCAGGGGCATAGAAGCACTTTTTATAATTGATTTTACTAATACGCAATCATAATATTATAACATGGTAAACCTACAAGGAATTGTAAGCGTGACTGAGTTTGTAAAGAGTGTAATGAAGTACATACAGTACTTTATTAAGGTATATGTAAGGTTTGTAAAAGATCCATGTAAATTTGTAAAAAAAATCCTAATTGCTGCATTATACATCAGATAGTTTTAACAAACAATCACCCGTCCAAGTTTTGGAAAATAAGGAATCGCACTTTAACAATGATTAGGTTCATCAATGTGTGATATTTAACGTAGACGTCTGCAATATGTTGTCCTTTTAAAGCAAACAAAACCATCGTTGAGGACCCGTTAACGGTTATACTCAAACTGTTAGACACCAAGATGAATTCGCTTTATTATACTTATAGCCACTTAAAAGCACCACAACATGTAGCGCTTTCAAAAATACGAAATGACACTTTCACAAGCTGGTTGAATGTTGTGTGATATTAAAGCTATACACAGTTTTATGTGAGCATTTGCAGGCAAATCGGGTACAACGTACATCGTTGTTATTCGATGGACGGTTTTATAGCTCCGGATCTGTCTTTATCGTAGTTATCTCTAGCAATGTCGGATCTTGATGAATAAATCAGGTGGATTATGAACGGGTCGTGACAATGCCTATCCATAATGGTGTGAAGAGAAATGACCAAAGCCTCCTTTATGCAGATTAATTCAATCGATTTCCCCGGGCGATGCACCAGTTGCTCTCCGTGCAAGATAAATGCATGAGATAAATGCAGAAGCTTTGTTTGCCGGAAGGGATATATCTTAACCACGTGAGGAAACAAGAACAAGCACATCAGGAAGTGTAATATTGCTGTTTAACCGCGCTGTCAAGTAATTATCATGGCTGTGGTTATGATATGAAAGTGAAGGTCAGAGAGTGTAGTTTGCCAAAAATATGCATGTTTTCTTATGTGGTATGTGGTGTAGGCGTTTGGGCAATATCTATCAAAGCTATAAAGCAAGATGCCTAAAATTTAGTTAATGCCTTGTAAAAAAAGACGCTACTCACCGCTTACCCACTGCCTCGCCCAAAAGCTGTAATCTCCCAAATGGTTAAATGTTGCACATTCTGCAACTACGTACAAACCATAAGCTGGAGTTTACATTCAAGTTGGATTCGGTTACCGTAAAACATTCCAAAAATACAAATTTACAATGCCACGAATACAGAGCGGCTTATTGCCGGTAATTGGGAAGATAGCTTTAGACCCGAGCAACATCCCTTAGCTAGATGTACCATACCTGAACGTATGATTTCCGCAATACATGAATCTTCTGTTGACAATCGAACCTATATCACGTAACGCAGGTAATCCGTGTTAACTGCATGCTGCTGCCTCTAAACGACTCTGCAATTTGCTTAAGCAACTGCATAAATTATAATCACCGTTCTGTTGCAATGAATGGCAACATTTTTTCATTAGTTTTCGATCTGCCTTAAAATAAGAGCAGTTTTGTATTGTCACGAGTCACCTTTTAATCAATCAAACCTCCGTAGCACAATCACATTTTTGCCACGAAACCAATGAATTATCCTTTGCAAACGATTTAGATTCGAATAAAGTTAGCATGGTTGAACTGTTACAGCAAAGGGCACTAGACGATGATTGGATTGCCAGTTGTGACTGTCTCAATAATAGGCTACGTAAAACCGAAATGGCTACCTTCCCTCATTTCATTAACTCCGAAGCTTTAGACGCATAATGATACCATTATGGACTAACCTCTTCCACCTGGCGGTTGCTTAGTCATCTTCTAAATCTTATCCACAATATCCACATCGATATAACATGAGAACTCAATGATAATTCCAGGAATGGTGAACGTGAATATGGCCACAATGTCAGCATGAATATGGCCTGATCAACTGAGTGATAATTCCTGAAAACTTGGCTATGGCGCATTATTTGCACTGTTTTCATCATCGAATTCTTACTAATCCATCTTATCAATTATACCACCACGATGTCAAAGCGTTGTTTAATCGCAATATTTCACTTACTTTCATGTCATACTTCGCAAATTTATCTTTATCATCAATTCATTTGCGACGATGCTTGTAAGGACAGTTTGACAGATTTTCATCATCCATCTAAATGGTTAAACTATGCTTCATAATTTGCACCTGTTGCCTGATATAGCAGTAGAAATTCCTATCAAAACTGAATCAGCGATTACAAATATACAATTTCAAAATACTGTTATAATGTCACCTCAAGAATAAGAAGGGTAAAAATTACGTTGACATATGTGCTTTTTTTTAAAGATATATCCCTGCAACCTAACGGAAAGCAATTAAATGGTAATGTTATTGATCGCTAGAAGTATTTAACGTTTGGAATACTGTGATGACGTAGGTTATTATTAGCATGAACAGAAACACGATGCCCATTGAATTACTTCTACAAATGAGCGCTATAAACATAACATCAGCATATAGGCTTAAAAATCATAATTCGAGTGATAATTCAAATATTTATACAGCTTTCTGTATTTTCGTTTATAAATTGATTCATTGTTTTCTATCCAATGCTAGTATCCTCGAGGCATCTAATTCGGTAGCTTTAAATTTTGTCAAGTTGCAAAATGATAGCATAAATAAAGATATCGTGCAGAGGACAAAGTTTGGAACCCCTTACCGTGCTTGATCATACATATCACGACCCTGTGAGACCCACACGGCTAAAATAAACTACATGCGTCTGCCCCGGTCCTTGCAATGCAAAGTCTATCAAGTCAATCTTCGGTCTCTCGCCATTGTCCAGCCGTTTTAAGTTCACTGTTCAAACTGCTCATGGTTCTTAACCAGCAATTGAAACTCAACGCTATGTGTAACTAGGCGATTTTTGTATGTATACAAGTTCCTACCTCGATAATGTTTCCTATCTTATTTGTGGCGGCAGTAGTGTAGTTACCAGTGTGTATATTGGTATTTAAATCTTTGCGGTTCTCTGTATAATCCAGCACATTGTGGGAGTCATACCGAATGGTGCATCTCTTTAAGTAGTACTAATCTCATGTTTAAGTGGCACATACAAGAACCAGGGCTTTTAGACAAAAAATAATATTCAACCTAAATTGGTCTATGAATCGGGTGCTTACTAACCGATATTGCATTCAAGCTCACAATGAATGCGTGCCGCTTAGTCGTTCGATAGGACACGGAAATGAATCGGGTTGAAGAACTAGCCTATAGACCTCGGTTGGTTACTCACCTTAATTCAGTTAGGTATAACATATCGTTTTGCCAGATAACGTGAGAGTTTCCTGTTACATTTTACAGCACTGCAAGCAGCGTAACAATACTGTTATTCTTGAACTACGACCACGAGCAACTGATTATATTTTGGTGCTTCTAAAGCACACATGGTCTTATTTACCTCCAAGCAGGCATTTCTCTGGAAATATTAAAACTTAGAAGCCAATTTGAAGCTTGCACTCTTTAACTTATGTCATCGTTCCAGCAGACTCAGACAATCATATGAAAAGCAGGTCGGGTGACAGTGGAAGCGGCATAAATGAGATTGCCGTAATACGAGATTATTTGGGATATGCGAGGCCATGCATCGCCATCCGTCATAAGCTTCACGTTCTGACACTATCTGACAACCTGTAACAACGGAGAGCCAAATGCTTTAAGCATCAGTAAAAAAATATCACGCGAGACACAACGAAGTCAATACAACAGTTTTGACAGCCCCTGTTTCAAATGAATTGGAGTGACGTGGTCGGAGGAAAGGCCGCAAGATTGTTATACAGTACTAAGGTATTTGTCTTTGCTACCCTAAGCTTTTGCGAGACGCTGAATTGGTTCCTTGACGTCATGACATTAATGGATGGTATCATATGTACGGTTGTCTTGAATTTAGCAACCTATGTCCGTTTGCATATCGCATATAAACAGCACAAGTTATTTTAAACCAAGAAATTGACGGGGAATTACTTCATGTTGGTTTTGCTGATTTTCCACCAACTATGAGTATAGAAAAATACATGCCTCTGAAGTTATTACAGCAGAGGTTGCCCTTTAAATAGTTCATGATTAAAAATATACATGTATTCGGGGATACAATTCTTATTCTTGTTTGTAAATAAAATCGTCGATTATTGTCGGCACTCGTTCTGCATCACTACATACACAAACGACGATTACGCTACGGCATAGACAGTCGGGAAATATCATTAAAAGACATTCAATATGGAGCGCAGAATCACATCTGTCATACAAATAATTTGTCAAGGTACCATGTACATTTCGATATACTGAAGATTAATATATATTGTCCCCCCGCCAGTGCAAGGGGTCATGACAGGCAGCTTGTTAGGATTGCATGTGTCTCAAGGGGCGGGGCTTAGCAATGACTAGAAAACGGAAATAGATAACGGTATTCCTTTTGAGTCTTTCGCAATAACAGCAATTGCAATCCATTAAAATCAATGACGGTATGATAAATATTGGGCTAAAAGCATCGTTATCCTCAGTGTTGTTGCAGTGGAGGCTTTTAGTAAGTATGTGTCATAATTACTGACGGAAACAAGAATCACAAACATATTGTATAATGCAGAATGTTGCAAGTGAATAAAATCCACAAATGCAGTAATAGTAGTAAAGCTGAATTTGTAACATGCTTTATGAGACTATCGGAGCAAACCTCAGTGCTGTTTTGGGGCATAAAGATGAGATGATATCACGTCGAGCAGCAATATTGTTGATCTTTATGTTCATTTCAGAACACTGATCCCTAACATCTTGCTGTTTGGTACCAACATCAACAGGGTAAGCTTCTAAAGTCATATATCATGTAAAGCAGCTACTTATTTACTACTCATAAAGTTGATATGTTATCGTATAAAGTACTTCCGGCTTAATGCATGTTCTGGATAAGGAAGTGTGGGAGTATCAAAACAACACAACATCGATAATTTTGAAGACTCAATAGATACCTGCCCAATCAAGCATCCGTGCACTTTGGCTAGGTGTATGTACGGTACGCTGCCATGGCACAACCTACAGTTGTTCTCCGGCTAAGTCGGGTTGTCAAACCATATTAGACTTGGCAAGCCTGGTATAGGATATCGGTTTGCAACGAATGGTTTTCGGTTGCAAATCTTTTAAATACGTGGACTCCCAAAAACTGCTTTAGGGAATATCACCCTTCTAATCACTTCCTAACGGCTTGTATACTGAACTAATGGCGATGACAACCTTGATGTACCGAGTGATATAGTGCGTCATATGTTCTGGTAATGAATCCATGCTAAGATTGAGACACGACGCATGAATAAATGCTAAGAATTACACAAGACGCATGAATCCATGCTAAGACCGAGACACCACGCAAACCATAAGAATAACGCCCCGTAATTAGATATCTTGTTCGCATAGAACAAATATACAATTTACATTTTGTCCTTCAAATATTTTTCTTTTCTTCACCTTTTTGTCAACATCAGGCTCAAACTGCTATCATTACGTTTTTTTACTCACTTAATTGGCGATAATTAAACAGCCGGGACTGTGCGCAGGGAAATTCAAATGTGACTCCAACCGACGACAGTGTGAATGGCATTATGTGAGCTGTCGTCACATTATTTACAACCAATCCATAATGCATAAATTCCTAAATAGATCACTGTGGGGTATGAATAAAACAATCTTTATGATTATGAATATAAACATAATCAGCGAATTATTCAGCGCTCTGCTGCCTAGACTTGTCGGTTCACATATCAAATATGCAGCCCTTGTTGTTAACAACTTGATCGCCGGCAGCACCATCTTACAATGCTCTAATACCATTGATGCACAGAAGAATATTCTGGTGAGAGTGCTTTGAAGGCTTGTTAATCATATATTTGTCATTGTGTGTGTAAAATTTGAAGAATTCTATGCTAGGCTCTTTTTCGTTCTCCTTTTTCGTTTACACCCTATACTTACCCACTTGTGCCCGCCAATATAGCTGCCAACCATGATGTGTCGATGCCCTATTGAACCCAACCGTAGCTTGTCGTAGTGAATTTAAGAAGTATCTCGCCAACATCGAATTGCATATGGCATATCATCGGTTAGTAAAAAGGAGTGCCAAGTAGCGGTGACTGATTATAAGCATAAATCAATATCACATGTCATATTTAATATAAAGCAGAAATTACATTGCAGCGGTCATCGAACTTGGAAAAGTTAATAATATGTTTTAAATAATGACACAAGGGTAACCTGTGCAACTACTAGTGCCACAGTCTTGTCGCTTAACAGTCAAATGTTACTTTGAGAACGATTAAACTCTGCACGCAATTAACATTTTGGAACTGTGACAGCAATGACAAATTGTCAGTTTGCCAATGTCGCAATATCAGTGTTTGTAAAATCATTGTTTCCTCACCCAGTTTCTGCTTAACCTCACCCGTTTCGACCGCTAATTATTCTATAAACTTCTGACATCTACTATCGCCTCGACTTTTCTCAGCATGCCTACAAATATGTGTCCCTTTAATAGCATTGTGGATATCGCCACCTTGTAAACATCGATATAGTCATCGATAATGGTCATTGCGGATGCGGCCATGTCATAATTAAATATGCAAACACATGTACTTGTTCAGCCCTGGATTTGATATAACGGCATAATGGGAAAAGGAATTCATAAATCGTCTTCATGGCGGCATCAAAATGTTAATATGGTAATTCTACAAGGCATTTTAAACGTGACTGAGTTTTCAAAGAGTATAATGTAGTACTGCTCTTAATTACGGTCCATGTAAGGTTTGTAAAATAACACATCAGATAGCTTTAACAAACAATCTCCTTTTCCAGTTTTTAATAATAAGGGATCACACTTTCACAACGATTTGGATCATCAATGTGTGATATTCAACCTAGATGTCTGCAATATGTTGTCCTTTCGTGGCAAACAAACCGATCGTCGAGGACCCGTTAATCGTTATGCTTAAACTGTATGGCGCCCAGATGAATTCGCTCTATTATACTTATAGCCGATCCTTGTTCAGTCTAAAACCACCACCAGGAACAGCACTGTCACAACCGCTAGTTGAATTATGTGTTACATTGACTTACACAGTATTAAGTGAACAGTTGCAGGCAAATAAGAAATCGGGAACAACGTACATGGTTGCTGGTCGATAGACTGTTTTATAGAAAAAGGGAAGTCTTGGCTTTAAATGCTATTATCAGCTCCGGATATGTTCTTATCTTAATTAATTCTAGCAATGTGAACGGATCGTGACAAAATTAAAGTCATTCTCTGTCGTGACAATCCAAAGTGGTGTGATAAGATATGACCAAGGCCTCCATTGTGCAGATTTAATTCACTCGATTTCCCCGGTGATGTACCAGTAGCTCTTTGTACAAGATGGCGTTAGATAAATACCGAAGCATTGTTTTCCGGAAGGGATACATCTTGTGTTATTTTAGCCTAACACTTGGGTAGACAAGAACCAGCTCATAAGGAAGTGTTATATTGCGATTTAACTTCGCTGTTAAGATCAAGTAATTATCATGGATGTGGTTATGATGGAAGTGAAGGTTAGTGTGTGTATGGTTTGCAAAGAATATGCAATGTTTTCTTATGTGCATAATGGTGTAGGCAATATGTGTCATAGCTGTAAAGCAAATTTAGTTCATGCCTTGTCGATAAAGGACGTTACTCGCCGCCTTACCGCACTCGCCCAAAACCTGTAGTTTGCCAAGCCTCCCAAATAGTTAAATGCTGCACATTCTGTAACCACGTACAATCCATAAGCTGGAGTTTAATTCGAGTTAGATTCGGTGACCGTAAAACATTCCAAAGTAATACGAATTTACAATGCCCAGAATACAGAGCGGCTTATTTCCGGTAATTGGGAAGATAGCTTCAGACCCGAGCAACATCACTTAGCCAGATGTACCGTACCTGAACATATAATTTCCGCAACATGAAGCTTTTGTTGACAATCGAACCTACAATACGTAACGCATTTGCTCTTAATTGCAATCATAAACCCATTTGAGGTCACGGCTATCCGCTCTCACTGCTATAATCAAAACTTCATCAAAATATATATATCATATATATATATATATATATATATATATATATATACATTTATAAATATATATATAGTCAATAATTTGGCATAAAACATGACAACTCGATGATAATTCCAGGCATGGCAAATGTGAATATGAACACAATGTCAGCATGAATATGGCCTGATCAATGTAGTGATAATTCCGGAAAATATAGCTATGGCGCATTATTTTGCACTCTTTAATCATTGAAATATTTCTAATCCAACTTAATTTCATGTCAATACTGCGCAAATTCATCTCTACCGTCAGTTGATTTGCGACTGCTTCATATTGAATTGATCTAAATACCCGTTTACACCTCCACATATGTGTTTCTCATGGTCAAGCAGACCGTGTGCCTGATGCTTGTAAGTTCAACCATCTAAAAATATGCTGCTTAATTTGCACCTGTTCCTCGATATAGCTGTAAAAATTCCAATCAAAATTTAATCAGCGACTACATACATTTAATTTCAAAATATTGTTATAATGTCAATTCGTATTCAAACAAATCAAGAGTTTGAATGGTAAAGATTCAACTCACATATAGCATTTTGTATAAATATATCTCTGTCACCTAATAGAAAGCAATTAAATGGTAGTGTTATTGACCGCTAAAAGTATTTAGCGTTTGGAATACTGTGATGACGTAGGTTGACATTAACATGAACAGAAACACCATGCCTATAGAATTACTTCAACAAATGAGCGCTATAAACTTTACATCAACATATAAGCTTAACATGTAGCAATTCAAATATTTGTACAGCTATCTGTATTTTGGTTTATAAATTGATTAATTGTTTCCTATCCGATGCCAAGATCCTCGATACATCAATTTCGGTAGCTCAATTTGCGATATAATAACATAGATATATATCGGGCAGAGGCCAAAGTTTGGAACCTCTTACCGTGCTTGATCATAGAAATCATGGCTCGTGAGATCCATACGGCTAAAATAAACTACACGTGTCTGCCCCGGTCTTGGCAATGCGAAGTCTAATAAGTCAATCTTCAGTCTCCCGCCGTTGTCCAGTCGTTATAAGTTCACGGTTCAAACTGCTCATGGTTCAGACAATCAACATTTTAAATAGAGTGTGTTAGTTATACTACCTTCCATATATCAGGTAACTCATCCTGAACCAAACAAAAGTTATACAAGTTTCATAAATGACTTCTGTCTAAGTAATGCAATGATTTGAATAGAAAATGCACCTAGCCTTTTCAAAGTCCAAGTCAATTGTTGCAGCGAATCATGCGATATATAGTAAACAGCAAAACAGGAAGAGTTTCAAATGTCAGCTTATATCATTTACTGCGATTCACTCTGATCATTCAAGCAACCTCTGTCACTATGACGCCGTTACGACGTTCTTAAAACAGTCTGACACTTACTGCAACTCTCTTAAGTTATATGAATTAATAGCTGATCAGCAAATGGCCGTTTTCGATGCGCCTTCATCATGAGTAAGCTATTATTGGTATTTCACACGATATGTACATTCTGATGACAATCACGCTAATATTGGAAGATGTAAAGAAGTGTAATTAAAATCCTACACCCACTATAGATCGGGACCAGCTTGACGTATTTAAAAATATAAAGAAGGTCATTCGGTCTACAATTCAAGTCAACACGGGTGTGATGGTTCATGAAAGGGATGCAACATATAACGGTCTCAGTGGCAACACCACAGCTTTCTGCCAGCAATATTGCAAGGAATTCCATAGGTCTATGTCGGTAAATGATGTTAACGGCCGTTAAAAGAGGAATTCGCTGCATGAAATAAGCGGCATGGCGGCTCCTTAAAAGGCTCCACATCAATAATATAACTGAAAAAGCACTTACCCACCTCATACGCAACCATTTTATATATATTCAAGCCTATTTATGTGGTTACTCATGATCAGCTATACTGGAATCGCACCTTCACAGATTGAAGAGAGCTTTTTTTGTTATAGCATTACTCCATCAGATCTGTTAGCACTAACGGCAAATATATAACATAACTCGCTAGGCCCATCCTTTTGGCTATAGCAGCAGGTTTTTCCAATTCTGTTAAGTGAAAAGTGTTCGGGCGATATGAGGGTTTCCTGGGGGTCAACCTAAAATCAAATTTCGCTAGCGTTATTTGCTCAGGCACTTTCAGTTCTTCAAATTACAAAGGACAAAAACTTTAATTACAATGAATACTAACCAGGTTAATGTTTCGGAATATCATACTTGATAATCGGTCATGTTAAAATTACATCTTTTATCAAACCAACTTCATGCGACAGTTATCATCCCATACAGCTAAACACTATATTCAATACTCAATATTCTATCATGTATCTCAATAACTATCATCAGGATCATGAAGAGCATTAGTGCAACGGAATAAGATAATTTCATAAATAAAGCATATCGTGCTCTGGAATGGATGATTAATACAAATAGATACCTTCATACAGATGATCCATTAAGTATTTGGAAGCACGCGTTACAGCCTGTGTGACTGTCCAGCTAAAAAATATATGAAAATATAATTATATACCTAGGCTTTGAAATACTTAGAGCTATCTTAATTAAATCTAATTATCTTTGAGGATATGATGGACGTAGCATTAAGAGTCAGGATAGGCAAATGTATAGTTGAATGCTGTAAGATATTTTGCTACATTACAGTATCAAAGTTTTAGCATCATCAAAATTTACTTAGTTTCTTTCATTTTGTGGACTTAATTGTCTGTCATTATTGATAGGCGTACAAAGTGGGTCGCTGTTTGTTGATTGTCTTTTTGCTATGCACATGTATCGAGTTAACACCCAATAATCAATGTTATATTAGCTACGAACGCCTAAGAAACCTACCTTACCTTTGTTCTCTCGACTACAAAAGCGTCAAGTACATTGATGTTGTCACAGTGTGCGAAGGAAGCGTTGGTCAAAATCCACTTGCACAAATAGCTACAACGAAGGTCGACGCATCATGGGCAGTATTTCAGAATGACATTGGATAAAAGCTTTTCCTACAGTCACAACAATAGACTACATAACAATAACATTATTTCCTCATCTCTTCACTACTCAATGTTGCTGCTGCAGACATATATTGATTAAATGCACCCCAACTTCTGCCATCTGGCCTTGACTTTTATCATTTACTGCTTAATTGATGTACATATAAACACCTATGTGAACATATTTATTATCCGTGGTGATTCCTGCGACTGCAACTGTGACCCATCAAACTGATTATACCATGTTTTGAAAAGCGATATAGTCACAGAGTGTTTCGCCTCATTTCGTTTCAATGCTAATTCCTGTGGTATTGTCTGCAATTTCAGTTTATTCATCGATCAATAACAGTTACGTGAGAGGAATAATGAACCCAAATACTGCCTCTATCTCTGGTTATAGGCTACAGCAAGTGTTTGTTAAATACACATTGGTAAATTGCATCTTTTTGAAATGGCGAAGAGGTTAGCAGCGTTATCTCATGATATGCCACTAGAGTCAACATACAATGGTACTGAATGAAACCATTCTCAGTTATAATATCGCAATTATTAATTCAGCATATCTGAAGAACAGTACATATCTCTGCGTTCTCAGTGAAAGTCTACTTTCACGCATCAGATGTAGTTTATGTCAAGCCGCCCTAATGATCATTATTGCCCTTAAAAACAGAAATGTCATTTTGATTGAGAGAACCTCCCAACACTTCAATATACAGTATGGCTACCAGTTCAAGATCAGCTCTTCTTTGCGATTAACGGCCATATTGTACATAACGTATAAACAAGAATGCAAATATGAGCGTGCTCACGAGTGCTGATGGTTGTGTATGTGTGCTTATAGGAAGATGCGTGCGTACATCTGGGATTGTTTGTGTGCGTGAGTGTGCTTGTGTGTTTGCGTGTGTGTTTGTGTGTGCTTGCGTGCGTGTGTGCTTGCATGTGTGTTTATATGAGTGGGTATGTATGCTTGTGAGTATATATGTGTGTATGTATGTACGTACATATGTATGTACATATGTATGTATGTATGTATGTATGTATGTATGTATGTATGTATGTATGTATGTATGTATGTATGTATGTATGTATGTATGTATGTATGTATGTATGTATGTATGTATGTATGTATGTATGTGTATGTATGTATGTATGTATGTATGTATGTATGTATGTATGTATGTATGTATGTATGTATGTATGTATGTGTATGTATGTATGTATGTATGTATGTATGTATGTATGTATGTATGTATGTATGTATGTATGTATGTATATGTATGTATGTATGTATGTATGTATGTATGTATGTATGTATGTATGTATGTATGTATGTATATGTATGTATGTATGTATGTATGTATGTATGTATGTATGTATGTATGTATGTATGTATGTATGTATGTATGTATGTATGTATGTATGTATGTATGTATGTATGTATGTATGTATGTATGTATGTATGTATGTATGTATGTATGTATGTATGTATGTATGTATGTATGTATGTATGTATGTATGTATGTATGTATGTATGTATGTATGTATGTATGTATGTATGTATGTATGTATGTATGTATGTATGTATGTATGTATGTATGTATGTATGTATGTATGTATGTATGTCTATGTATGTATGTATGTATGTATGTATGTATGTATGTATGTCTGTATGTATGTATGTATGTATATGTATGTATGTATGTATGTCTGTATGTATGTATGTGTATGTCTGTGTGTGTATCTATGTATGTATGTATGTCTGTATGTGTATGTATGTGTATGTATGTATGTATGTATGTATGTATGTATGTATGTATGTATGTATGTGTATGTATGTATGTATGTATGTGTGTGTGTGTGTGTGTGTGTGTGTGTGTGTGTTTTGCAGCGGGCACTATGCCCAGTGGCATCACTACTATTTAGTGCTGTCAATAACAAGCTATTTATTACTGTTTCAGTAAGTGGAGCGTATTGAGACGACCGTCGTTTCATCCAAAGTTTGTAGCATATGAGGTAACAGATATTTCCTCGGTATGTCTACAAAACGTCTCACATGGCACAAATTGCGGAAGCATGCCCCTTGAACTGGACATTGTCCAACACCGATATCTATTCATTTGAGCAATTTTCATGGTCCCTCTGCTGTATCTTGAACGAGAACAGGCCATATATATCAGTCGATAGTATAAGTGCTGCACTCAAACATGTGAGTATGAGGCTGAAGAGCAAGAGACTTATGCCGCGTGTTTAAGTACAGTATTAACTGAGACTGATTTCCTATATAAAAGCACACTGAGTGAAAAAGTTCTAAAATGTTTGAACGGTTGTCTGCCTAATAAAGAATCGTTGACTATGCGAGGTACGTCTAGTGTATACTGGCAGAAAATGTCAACTCTTGCAAAGTGCGACAATACGTTAATGTGATTAACATGTGCCACATGCATCCGCCCATTTTGTTGTCAATAACCGCCAACCAAATCAAACGATATTCTCTTCATACTTTGAATGTAATTGTTAAGAATGTTTACTATTTGGGAGATCATTTGTTATGGCTAAACTTTGTTCTCTCATTTTAGACATGAATTACATTATAGAACAAAGCTCACGTGCCTAGGTTTGCAAATACATGACATTAATGACTCGCTTTGTGAGCTGACACAGCCCACATCGCCATGATCAGTAGAGGTTTGTGCTTAGCCTGCATGGGCACACACTGTGATCACCTATAAGAAATATACCCATTATTTACCATATACCAAGTACCTCTAAGGGGTAACGGTCTTATCACTAAGTGGTGGCGATGAACATATATCTTATGTCTAGTCGAGTAAGATATTGAGTATGGCGATCTGACAACAAGATATTTGCTGTGAATAAGAACTATAAAAAATGATTTTATTCATGTGCACGTTGTTGTTGCTGTCATTTGCAATTGTTAATAGAGACATGAATTACTCTATACATCAGAGCAGCGTTAACACAGGCTCACATAAATGAACTCCAGCATTCAAGTCACCCAACAAATGCATTTGTACTAATGTACCCTATCACCGTGTACCCGTAAATGAAGTCAATGCCTGTAGTCTTATCTTACACATAATCTAGCGGGGTATCTTGGGGCGTTTGACACGCCGCTCCGTAGCGTGTGATATATTGTGCAGCAAATATTTGCTGAGATTCAAAGAACCATAGAGCCATCGATATAGATAAGTCATATAATTATTATATTTCAT
>CM067357.1:24702915-24728818 GCA_034190875.2 Urechis unicinctus
TACGGTGCTAGAGCGTTTATTAATGCCGCACCACGTTTGTGAAACGCACTTCCTATCGCAGTTTGTCGGTCGAATACGCTTGATATATTCTAATCAAACCTTAAGACATTTCCTTTTAGTCAGCGCTATAACATTTAACAGCCTGCTTAAGCGCCTTTGAGCAGGATTATTTCCTGAAAACAGGCGCTATACAAATTAATTATATGTTATGTTATGTCACCGTAAACTGTCGACTCAACGAGCTAATCGGTGTAAATAGTGTGGGGTTCCATTGGTATAATACCGATAAAGCTTGCTGTAAGAGATTGTATCGATATTCCGATGCTTTACCAAAATGGTTATCAAACTGTAAATTCTGTCCATGATGCTGCAGATGCATCCTATTCTGCATGATGAGTGTATGACGTACCATCCATACCGTTAAGTGGTCTAATGTTGTGAGCTCTAGGTAAAAGTCTCCTAGCAAAACAACACATTGCAGTAACTCATGATATGGTCTGGTTACATGGAATCGAAGTCAAAAATCTAAGCCAGCAAAATTGGTATATATGTTGCGCGTTTCATGTAGATCATAAAACCACAATCACACTCAGTGTCAAACACAGCATATCATATAGATTCTGCTGTGATAATGGCAGAAAAAAAGACATATATTGCATTTGTATTGCACAGAATATGTAACGTGACGATACAGTTAGTGCTATGAATTGCTCAAGGCATGTATACATCTGCGATAACAAAGCAGCATTCTTCCGTTATGAAAGGGCAACCAATGGATGATAACCAAGCAATAAATTGCATCTGATGAAGGAAGCAAAACCAAGGAAAACAATGACGATGGTGCTAGAGTAAAATCGAACATCACATCGCCATGTCGTGCTTGTTTGCCTAGTCTGCATGCGTTAGTTGATGAGATCAGTCAATAACCTATATCACTAGGAGCGATGCATAACGTTGTTGCCTTCTATGCCAGCACTTATTGCATCTGCATCGTTCTCCTGTAATCGTATTCGTAAACATCATTTCACCCCGTGACCTGCACCGCTTGTTTACTTGACGCTTCCGCTAAAGATAATATATGCTAGGCTTCATAAATGTCTACCATGGATCTAATATGAAACGTTAGTATCCATTACTTAGGGTAATTGAGATGTATCATCGTTCATCTGCAGAATATGGTGAATATTGTCTTTATGTGGGCTTGCACACCACTGAAGCGATGCCAAGTCCCTGCGGCTGTTTTGACTGCTTACACAATCGCTTCAGAAACATGCGTCGCTGAGGCTGGTGGCGTTCACGTAGCCAATACTGTTATACACTGAAAGCGGATTAAGCGAACAATGTCTTTGTCAACTAATGAGGACAGTAAGTTGGACTATCAAGGGCTGTATATGTACTAATGCTTTACATACCCTTCTACGTTCTATTGCTCGACACTGAAACAACTGGTCATAATGTCTTGGAACAAGGGACCCCAATAACATACGACGTTATCATTTATGTTGGTTAATAAGTGAAGTGTTATTATTAAACACACCCCCACAAACAAAATCCGAATAAATATTGATGGTTGTTTTGTTAGCCTCTTGTTCAAGAGAGAGGAAAAAGAAAAAAACCCAATAACCTGAGAATGATGATATATGATTTAGCAGTTTATACTGTCACTTTCTTTTGCCTGCGCACTATTAGATGAAAGTGCTCGGAGACATAAATGTACGGCAATTGATAACAAAAAGGTTTTTCTTTTCGTCGTAAATCAGAAAATGTCGGTCTAAACAATTGTACTCGATTGCCTTGCTTTGACAGTCAAGGCAATAACATCCTTCAAATGGGATAGCATAGTTAGTTTAAGTGGTTAACCTTATATATATATCTATGTATTTTACGTTTTGTCCTATTAGGGCTGAATAATGTTCACATGTAGTCCAAGATTTCAGCCGGTATATAATGTTTTAGTCCACCATATAATTACAAAAACATACTGGGTCAATGATCGCCGTTTTTCACAACTGCTGTCTGCAGGCTCTTATTGTGGTTGTATCTTACAGAGTGCTTCTCTTTTATTGTCAAGTGCTAACCATTGTAATGATAAATACCACATCAGTCAAATCATCTCTTAGCATGCAAATATTTCTGCTATGCAAGCAACCACGCTTTAAGCATGTTACCTAGTTAGATGTTACTAAAATGAAGCTATTTAAGTATGTGCAAAAATTATCAAGCCTTATGAAATCAAAGCGGTACAGTGAGAATTATGGCTCTTAGTGCAAATCTTGTTATTTAATGTTCGCGCAACACTAATTCTGAAAACCCCTCTGTCAATGTTGGAAGAATATGCTCGATATATAGCAGCCAGCAGGACAGAAATTCGCTGCTTAATAACGTGACACCTTTGAATCTACAACAGTTCAACAATTGTTTATATATGTATTCTAAAGAAGGTAATAAAATGATAATATGGCACAATGATCTTAACGTGCGCGCGATGCAGATTTAGCTTAAACAGAAATCGATTCAGAGGAAAAGTATTATGTACATCGCTGACAAAGGACCAAAATTCCGTGTCGGTATTTGGGTGTCATGGAGTAAGTTTGGGTTTTCGACGAATCATTTTTTCCAATAAAATTAATGCAGGGCCTATGTAAAGCCAGCGTGTCTAACAGAAGGAATGTTTCAGTCATGTGTGTGGCGTAAAAAATAAACATTTCGTATTCAATGATTTTGAACATTTAATATCAACTTGTGGATCTTTGCATCAACAGGAAGCGAAGTCATATCAAAAAGTACACCCCTCTTCTCATCGCAACCCATGTTCTCGCTAAACCCCTATTATTCCAGAGTACATTCTGCCCATCGTTGTTGTATGTCCTATGTATGCTTCAGCCATGAATTGTGTTGAACAACGTGAATGTTTGCTTGATTGAAGCAATGACCACGATATCGTTTTATGGCATTGATTCGCATAGTCTTCGAAGCGGTGAAAACAATTATGACGGTGAAAAGAAAACTGGATGGGATCGTGGTTTGGGAGAGAAGTTTGTCTGCATCGAGGTCGCCCAATTATTTTTCAGTTCTGACAATGGTAACGCTAAATTGTTGTTGGTAAATAATTTGCAAACGATATTTACAAAAATGCTGGTTAAAGGTGCGTCTACGCTCAAATCAACTTCTCGTGGTGTTTGTAAGACCATCTTGATAACGATGGTGGTGCAATCGCTCATCATGTCAAACCGTATCCTTATAGGATTCGTTTAGCTTCATTAATAACTGATCTCTATCACTTATGTTATATTGCTTATTAGCGCAAACGCATAAATGTGCACCATTGTTAATGTGATCATATATCGAGTTCAAGTTACATTGCGAACTATCATCAATACGGAACGACCTATAATGCATTCACATATGTTAAATCGACTTGCTTACAAATATGCGATTATTGTCTCAGTATACTCTAGGGCACGACGTTTTGCGCGCGTGTTGAGTTTTGCAATTAGAATAGAAAGGAACGAATGAGAAAAAGAGGGTTTCTACACAGCTTATATCAAGTACAAATCTACGGGGTATATGACGATATTGTTGGAGGAAGATGATTGTAAAGCGGAGATAGAACCACTTACGCGCCGTCGTTTTTACTTGCATCAAAACAAAATGGCAATTTGGGAAGATATCCATCACAACACCGTTGAGCCGCTGGGCCGTGTACGGTAACACTCAACGTAGCGTAGCTTAGTCATCCGAGTCAAGCAAGATTTACTATTTCCTAATGGGTTTTCGCATCGGCATCGCATATTCATACCACGTCATTGTGGGTCGACATTATATGTAGTTAACCACCACGCATTCGCTACTAGTCTGTCTGGATATCGCGGAACATTCTACAATGGGAATGAAAGGCATAACATAAATCAATACTGAGCTGCAAGCAGAAATTCTGAACACTCCATGACTCGTTCGCAAACAAATATCTCTCGCATGAAAGTATATCAACCAGTGGTGTACACGTGAATGACCACATTTCCTGTCTCAAGCTTCCTGACATTTTAATCATGACATGTTTACATTGATACACGCTCCAAGTCTTGTGTAGCACCACCGCTGCATTGGTTCGCGACACGCTATCAAATCAGTTCGCATGCATTTCAAATCGGTTAGAGTCAGAGAGATCTGCGTCGACAAAATGTGACGAATCTTGTACACCATGCAGAATGTTTATATGAACTTTATTAGGCTAGTTTACGTATAATTAACCGGAATCTGATTGTATATGTCAGACAATATCAATGAAGTTTCATTGGGCTATACCTAGGCCCCTAGTTTTTCTTAGCAGTCCTTAGTTTTTCAATATGATAATGCCTGGAACTTACCTATTTTGTAAAGTTTCTTGCTAAGATTACGTTTCATTTCTTTTAATCTGAGCATAAAATATACAAATTGTTTTAGATTAACAGACCAATGCGTATTTGACAAATATACACAATTACATAAAAACCAACTATGGTTGTATTCAAGACACTCATGTATTGCAATATACATTGGTAATACCATTGCTATTTTGTTGGCTCGTGTGTAATATCGTATTTTTTCTTACGCGTTACCAACGTCAGTAATGGCATAATATAAATATCAACCCATTATCGCGGCAGAAATATTCATCAAAAGACCAGAATTAATAGCCGTTACATGCAGCTTGAAGTCTAAATCATATAACGCCATTAGGTATGTCCGTCACATCCCCTGATAGATAAGCCTACATAAACGAGAATAAGACACGCCGAGTTGAAATTCAGCATTTAATCATTTATTCCATGGACTGAAGATTATATCCTATTTTAATAATGGTTTGCAAGGATACGTCAAATATGATTGATCCACTGCATAGATAGCAAAATGCTGCTGCTTGGGTGAACAAATTTGTAAAAACTGTTAATACTTGTTAACAAATACATGTTACTGGTTGATGGTACTGGCTCAGATTGGTATAATATGCGATATGTACTCATATATCTTACTGCATTGAATTTATACTTTTGATGTAAAGCAGAAGAAGAAAAGCCTTAATGCTCACTGTTTTTCACATGTTAACCATTCTGCCAAGCAAGATAAATACCTACGTAGTGTACTTTGCTTATAAACGAAACGATTTGATGCGTTTTCGGTGGTCACTGCGGCATTAATCTGGGGGGTGGGAATGTTTTGCATTGCTTGCAAAAAATCCGATTATGTATTGAATCTGATGGATAGAGACCCCATTAACTAGCATATTCTAAAGGTATTGTTATTGCATACCGTAAATATGGTCACGGACATAGTCAAAGTCAACCAACCTTTAGGGACAAGTGTTTGCATACCTCGGCGATAAGCTGATAAAAAACCATGCAGACACCCAGTATTGAAGCTATGGTATTTTAAGAAGACCCCCTTACTCCCTGTTTAAACCTAGATACATGGCGAGTTTAATAACATGTGCCTCTGCATATAGTCTAATCGTTCAGGCCTTTTAAACCTATTGTCGTACCTGTTGTATTACCCTCGCTTTCGTGCGCCATTTACCTGACACTGGGACATCGCTAACCCCTTCCTGAGTGCTACGATGTCAGCATATATCAGTCAATAACGTCTGACCGTGCACATGGAACGATTGCCGCAACTCACATCAAGTGTTTGTCTATGAGGTTGACTGACAAGTCTAAGTTAGTCTCTTCGTCCGTACAACCAATAAGCGGTCTCTTAACTAATAATTTGTTGCAAAGAATCAGTTGTGTTTCCGTGTCATTAGCTTTCCGATACCTCTATGATATTTCAGATAGCTAATGAAGTAGAATTGAGTCCAGGATGAAATTGTTGCCGATGCTTTTAAGAAGCAATAGCAATAATGCCAAACGCTTATATGAGACACCAAGTTCATAGTATTCACAGCCTGCATAAAATATATTCGGTCATTATATCATCTTGCTCCCGATTGCACTTGAGCTAACCATGTTACATTTCACACTTTTGAGATTTCTTTCCTCCTTGTAAGCTCGCAGATATATTTTCTGTTATATGTTTTTAATCCTAACACATGGTTTGAGTCATCTAATCTAGAGAGTAAAGGTAACTATTTACGATGTAGCAGTTAGCATCGTGAAAACGTTTGCACCAGGCTGTACGATTTACCATAAATAATTCTCATGTGTCAACATATCATCATTTTTGTTGAAAATTGCATTGCTCATAAATCTGTTTTATGTACATATTTTGGAGTACTTGCCCTTCAATGATACCAAGGAGCTGTACCATTTACATGTCTTTCTTTGATACACCATGTATAAAAGTTTGAATAGATTAAACATGTTGTCATGGTGTACACCAAATTGAAAAGAAAGCAGTATTTACAACCCATTTGCGCTTTGTTAAAACATTGGTGGGGTTAATGTTGCACCGTGGCAAATCTGAGCCAACTTCTTTTGCAATCACGTTTTTTACGGCTGCGGATAATTTTTAAAAAGAATGCAGGTTTCACAATATTTTCAATCGCGCGCCGCCAACTGGATACATGGTAACATGTCCGACTATTGCTCTAGGCGAGTATTGGCAGCTAAATGTCGTTGTGAAACCATTAAGAGAAAATTTATGATAGCCGGACACATTTCGTTTAATTGACTGTCTAGAGAACAGCGATTTTCACTGCCGTGCTGCAATATTAGACAAAACACATGGTGCATGTTAAATTGATCTGTGCCGTGCCGTGAAGTCTTTTCTCATTCTAAAAGACAATGATGGGGTTGCTGTTGTAATAAATCATATTTCGCTACTACACGTCGAAACATATCTCGAACCCGCAAGCAATAGATTCAGCAGTACAGTGTTGGTCACCAGGATATTTGCGATTACCAATTAGACAGTTTATGTCATCTTGGGTGCATCATAGTTCTTAAATGGCCGTAAAGGTTAAATACTCGTCTCTATGCTTAACCTTTGTTCAGTCTTAAAGACACATTTCATGTTCTATTTGTATTTTTGATAGGTTGATAGGTTGACAAGCTACTCGTGAACATAACTACAACAGCCACTTATCAATATCAATCAAGAACACAAAGCGTTGACATTGACAAGTTATGTTAATGCAACAGCTCGTTGACGTTGCATGCTTTATGGCATATGCCAATGGTTGGCAGGTTGATTGTGAGAAGAGTCGCTGCCCGGTTAAATATAATGCATCCTACTGTCACGTGAACACATCAACATACAGTTTCCGTTTTTCGTGCAGCTGATGCTGCGGGCAATCCTTTCTAAGTGTGGAATGAAAGTAGCCTTGAAACATCGACATAATATAATATGGAATATTTTGCAGTAGATGGCATGAATTTGAATCACGATTGAATGTGTGTAGCTTTTATGAAATCATGAAGTTCTTGATTAGCAGTAAATGAGGTTGAACTTGTAATGGTATATGGCTAACATACCTGTTTAATGGTTTCGCTCTTTACCTATTAGCCTACTAGCTTCATCTTTTAGATTTTAACCCTAGAGGTATGCGGTAAGAGTAGCCTTACTACAATCGCTGATAAATTTATGTTATCAATACGAACAGTATGAATAGAAATTTGAGACATTGTTGAGGGCCAGAGTGCATTGATTTTTATCCCAATTTCGATTACCGTCCAATGACTTCTTTGAGCCTATCAATTGTGATTCGGAATAGGGAAGGATTTGTTTTTAAAATATTCATCATTTTGCGTGAAACTCGGAGGCGATATATCACGGTAGTAATGTTTACCAATAGGTTTGCCATTACTTGGCTGGCTGACTGCACAATATGTAGCTGTTAGCGATGCAAGCTGAAATTTGCATCAGGGATCTCATCTATATCACATTATCATTAAAAGATGGATAGGTTGGCGAAAGAAGAATGACCATAGACTTTATCAAAGCAAGCAATATACGTGTGCGTTGATCCGCAGAATTTGATCTAACTATGAAATATTCGGGACCGACGTGATAAATATATGTGTCATCAATTTGCGATCACTGACTTCTTGAGAGTATCTCTTTACTACTAATTGATATGCGGGGAAAATATCCAGCTCATTACATGTATTATCCCTTGATATGAAATAAAGCGGCTTAATATCTTAATTTATAAATGGATCGAATGTCAAGCGGACAATTATGACGTTAGGCACCATAATTACAAGCATTGTCAATTTGGCATATCCGTTTACAAAATCAGTCACCTAGACCATTTTAGTTGTCAGTGAACGCATTGTCAGAACGAACTATGGTGTGAACAGCTAAACCCAAAATGGCCATCATCTGCCATTATATATATAAAACCCGAGCACTGGTTTGCTAAATGTCTGATAGCATAGTACACCAATGTATATGCCGTTGCAAGTATAATTGCAGTTTTGACTTCACCGGTGTTTTTTTTCGCCAATTGCAATTTCAAGAACGTAATTTGACGATAAGATATTTTGTTCGCTCTGAAAGGTGACATAATAAACATCTGCTAGGTCGTACAAATTTGGCGATCATGGCATTCGGTTGATGATAATCATGCACATCGACTAATTTATATCCTAGAAGCCTAAAGATATGACTGTTTCTGATTATTAACGTGCCTCTTTTCTGTTGAATCAAGACGATGAGAGGAAAGTTGCCAATTATGAAAACCAAGTCGGCGATTGGAGCGGAATTTCTCAACCGCAACAACTCGAAAAGTTATTCTGGTTTAAACATTTTAAATTCCACGACAAAACATGCCAAGGAGCCTCCGCAACGTGCCATATTTATTATTCACATTCTTTCCCAGATGAGAAATCTTACTTAACAAAAGCCAAGCAGATAGCAGGCGTCGTCGACTGACGGATATTATTTAAAAAAAGTTTTGCTCACCACCGATCTGTGATGATTGGTTATTGAACGTACCTTTATAAGGTTTTGAATCGCAAAATAATATTTGGATGCCATCTATACTAGCCATCATAACCAAATAGTACGTTGATTCAAATAAGTCCATCACGAAGACGTAGTAAGGGGAAGCTTTTGTCAGCTGTTAATAATTATGGGACAATTAATGTCCATATATTCTTGGAGTGTTTGCTAACCGAAATTTAAGCATCACAATCAATACCATTTTCTTGTGTATTCAAGCATTGGGTCGTTACAGAGTCCATATTTTGCATGATGATGTAATTCAACATAACGAAAATATATTGAATAAATGACCGTTTTGCTTCGGCTTGAAAGTACTGTGTACTGCATAGGTGTGTTCGTAAATTCGACGCTGTAGAGTAAACACATCCCACACGGTCTGTGATCAGCATATTCCTACTTTAAATGGCTTAACATTGCCAATCCTCTGCTTTAGAGGTGGCAGCCATGTGAGCTTGCATTGTCTTATCTGAATTTGGTCACATAGCCTGGATTAATCTATCAATCCTCATGTCGATACTATTTCCAATGGAAACTATGAACAGCTTATTATAGTGGTATCTTTATCTCTGCAACAAACATCATGAGGACATGTATCTAATGCAATGTCATGTTACATCATACAATTTTTAACCTGGTTAACAATTAGGGTATTAGGTTAAACTTAAACCACAGGGTAATTCACTAATTGTCATTATTGCTTTATTGTCACTTTTATATGTTATATCACTATTCGTATGAAGCTAGCTGTTGTCTTTCGTATGGACTTATATGGACCTCATAGGAAATTACCACGGCATATGACCATTTGTTGGTTGGTGAAGCAAGAAAGTCATTCAGCAATAGAAATCAAAGTGTTGTTGTGAGAGAACAATGATGAAGAGCGCCCATGGACACCACCACTACTCTGTTCTTGAAGAGCGTCTCTAAATGGATATTAGGAATTGATTTTCTTGGGTTGAGTTTTCGTGAGGGTGTTGTTAGCTTGGTCCCTACAAATTTCTAATCAATTGACAGTTAAGAGATCAAGCAGGCCCAGATAAATCTAAGACGCGCCTAAACAATCTTCATTATTCTGTTTCTATTCAGTCCAACGAGTATATCTGATAATAATAAATCATGTCTGTCGTGTTATCTCATACGTCTCAGTGGCGTCTTTTCTTTGTGGTTTCATTGAGATGCCACACATTTTTACTCCACCCCATTCCTAAATTGTCATAAGCTTGAAGCCATGTCGTGTTTTTGTCGAATTGATACATATAGTTTTGCATGTTAATGCGCCTGCTGTTTATGCCATAAATATATAACCATCATTCCAATAAAACAAATATTAGTCCAAAACGTATTTCACAATTGTTTGCATATTCAATGGTATGTTAATAACACTTATACCAATACTGAAAATCCAATCCCAATAAACAGAATAACTCGAAATATTTAGGGTGGCGAAAGACGGTATACCTCAGTTCAAGAACAGGTTACATAGACTCAAATGAAACAAGAATGATATGCCTCTTTTGCCATACCACAGTGATATCCTTTATGAATTACTAGCTACATTGTTTGCGTATCAATCAGCATCCATATAACCTGCTATATTTAAAAAAAAAATCGAAATACCTAATCAAGCATTACCATGCTGTGGTTGCGTGTATATGGTGCTTTTCTGGCCGTGTGAAAACAAATAGCAGCCTTTACCTTGCTAGCAAATCATTTTGCAAGTAGCTGCACGCGGTGCGAATACAGCTCGGAATTAGCACGGACGGGACTTGGCACTGTGGGTTAATGTCACTGTGTCCATGTCCAATAAGTGGGCAATATTTGTTAATGTCTTTGCATTGATTGTTTATCAATGCATTTCATAGCAGAAATCTTGGAAGGTCTGTAACAGCTATTGGCAATACATTTCTTTTGTTGATTAACAAAAGACTGCTCTTGACTACAATGTCAATCCCATTGACTAGCATATTGAATGCACTTGTAAACATGAATTACCACTGAAATCGAAATCTATTTCTTAACCAGCATATTTATGCTTTATGCAATTGGGTTAAACATGTTTGAGACCATCTCATCTGTGTGTGCACGTGTGTCGAATTGTAACTGCTTGGCTATATACGACTAGCAGCAAATCACCGTAAAGGTGGTCATTGCCAGGGAGCACGTCGTCCCCAGAGGACATTTTAGATCCTTATCTAGAGATGGGACCGCCTATGTGCGTGACTACCAAAGTCACTACTGCAGTTATCTTTGCCGATTGTGACATAGTTGTGGCGTCAATAAATAGACTTCAGATTTCAAGCGTAAATCATCAACATTAAGAAATTTAATATTAAACATTATAGTAAAGTTAGGAAAATATATGCGACTCGTACCTAAGGCAAATATAGCCTCTGTGAATTTGCCAAAAAATATTACCACTTAGGAATAGACTGACGGTTCTGCATAGCATTGAATGATTAGACTGTAAACAGGAGACATTTCATAATCCGAGTTTGATGCTGTACCATCTTCATATTTCGTAGGTCTTAAACAAACATTATGTTAATGGGACAATTAAAATGACACAAGCAACAACGATAGCACTTATTGTTATAAATAATGAAAGCCTGATATTAACCAATCGATGGACAGTGTTATAACTGCCAATATTGTGTTGCATAAATGCCAATCTTTCCGCAACCAATGACCTCTTGAAGTATAATACGTCTTTCGAACTTTGTAGCTGCGGCGACAGTAGGGAATATGGTGAAACGTTATCTTCTGAATATAACGTGTCTCTGAATATAACGTTTCGCTACGGTAGCAAGCATTATGATCCAATGCAAAATTGAGAATTAATAAAACACGTTGTGCGCTCGTGCCATTATGCACGATGCTTTATATGTTGGAAAGCGGCATTACGCTTTATCAGATATGATTTAATAACGATAAATATAAAACTCATCTTTGCTCGTTTGGCATTCGTGGGTATAGTTAAACTATGATACGCCAAGGGAAAAGCATTTATCGCAATGTGGTGGCAGTCAATCTTATCAGAAGCTTACCCTTTATACGATAAACATCTTTTGACATATGATCCTGTTAGGTGGAATCAGTTTGTGGACAGCATCGCCCAATGATGTCAGTTATCTTACCAATGACAGCTTTATCACACGGGAATCATTTATATCAGAGGTTGTTATATTACTACAATCTGTGCAATATTATTACTGCTAAGCGCAAGCATTAGATACTTGTTACTTGAGCAGGATGCTGTTTCACAAATGCTGTCATTTTGATTAATCGGTAATCTATCGGATAAAATGGGCTCCAATGTCTTTTAGATCTTACTAACTAATTTTATCGTCACGCAAACGAATTAATGAAAACATTCCTCAATCTGAAGTTGAATCTGACGGAACGTGTACCACAAATTTATTAAAATTGTAATGCTTCTAATCTATCTTGCACTTCACCTGGCTCTTATCTATGTATCCCTCAATCTTGCCATAACTTAGCTAAAGTCAGCTAATCACGTCGGTAACCGAAGTAAATTCCTTCAATTGGTGCGCTGTTTATTAACTACGGATATGCCTACAGAAGGTGTTGTTGCACATTCCTATTCTGTGAGCACTGTTAGACCTCCTAATTAGCAGCATACGGACTAACAGATCCCCCTTGAATACGATACTAGTTGATCTATTCGTCAAACGAGTGCTGATGCGAACCGGTTTGATTTGAAATGATGACTCCAAGGGCTAGCTAAGTGATGTAAAATACATAATAAAGAGCCTATACATCTATATAAATGCAGCTTATGTAATTTGCTCTTGCCAAATATATTCAACAAGAGCTGATGTGGCCGGTTTGTGACAAGAAGCTCAATAAGTATATTTATTAGTTACGGTTTGGCAATGCCGACAGCCGGACATGTATTTTGCTAGACGGACAATTCCATCTTGAGGTCTAACGGGTAACATAAATGTTGCATTGCTAGATGGCTAAATCCAGAAAATTGATGACATTACTAATATTCACATTGACATGGCTCATTTACGTTTGGTCCCAAGAAGCCGAAGGTTTAGGTACTAGTCTCTTCCCCGTCCATATAACAGAGTCGTTAAACACAATAGCAGATTAATGAGGTTAGATTAATGTTCTGTTGTACCGTGTGCAACACTTCGGCATCTGTGTATTTGCAACCGGCACAATTGTACTCAAATGGTAATTTCATCGTCCGCAGCGGTTGGGTGCTTTTCAGATCATACATGTATAGTATTGCAAAAGAACACATCTGTATGAACAAGGTTCGTAGTTAGAAACAATGCGTGCAGCAGGTGCATGATTGGCTAAAAAAGCGAGACAAACAACTTTGCCGGTGCCAATACTGGTTACTCAAAAGACATCGGCAATGTTTCTATCAATATAACGCGAGCTTTGCTGCAAATATAATGTTATCTTTTCTTACTGAATTCGCGCTACATATTTCGTCTAGATGAGTCAAATATATTTCTTAAACCTCATTTGCGGCTTGTTTCACGTACTTGTTTTCAGACTGGGCGTCGCTGCGTTGACGAAATGCCTTTCAAGGGTACTAGGTTGAGCTCCTGTGCTTGTTTATGCAAAGCTACTTGAAAACCAGCAAATCCTTAAGCAATCAACAACGAGTATTCTGAAGTTCATGTCGAATAGTAACGTATTTGCGCGTCAGAAACTAAGATACAAATAGGAACAGTTATTATTTGAAACAAATAGTTCATTGGTTTTTATAAGTTAGTTATGTGCGCGTTTTAAATTATTCATTTCGCTTTTGGTTTAACTTGCCGTTTGATCTGCTTGGATGTTTAGGCTTCCAATGCTGTGTCGTGTTACAACATATAATAATAATCTGATAATTGGTATTAAAAAAGACCACCGGCTATAGCTAGTTATTCAATCATTCCACTATTGCTCTGTTTTTCACTTGAATATATCAGTTCATGGTTCGTATAAAACTAACTGCTGTGGTGAGTAATGTTCAATGTTTTATTTGCGAAAAATTGCTATTTGTATGGCTTTGGATAAGATGGACATAATTGCAAATAACCACGCAATATGACCATTGTACATCCTCCCTTAGCCATGAGTCTTCGCATAGTTTTATTGAAGAGCTTTAATGGTGCAAGGAAGCCATTCAGCAAATGTACTAAGTTTCTAGTCATCTGATCAAAGTGCAATATTGAATACTGTTGAATTGTCCACTAGCAACTGGGCGGCAATGGGAGCCAATTGTAGCATTTCGGCTCAAGAGCTTCTTTAGAAACTATCACCACTCCCCTGTCGCAAACATTGCTTAGCTTTCTATAATTCCCCATATAGAGGCAACATGGACATATTGGCTGCTTCCAAGCCGTTCTTAAGTTAAGCATGCAAATGCGAAATAGTCAAATGTGACATCCTCCTTTGAAATGCTTAGCAGTCGCTTTAATACATGTGCTATGTTGATGCAGTATTTCTGGCGCTGTTGGAGCCAGAAATTGATGATAGCACAGCAAGCATGTTTCGGATCAATTAATATAATTTAATATATCCGCCGTGAATTAAGATAAATAAATAAAGCGACAACTGTTATATCACAGGTTTTTGTTATCAGCTTATCATCAAAGTATTGAATAATATTAACATCATGTTATCGTCAGCTTAGTAGAATGGACTTACTTGGGCAAAGATTGAGGCATTCATGAGGTATTCGTTAGCTTGGCGTATCAGCTAGTCCCTTACAAATTCCAAAGCTATTGCCCGATGACAGATATAGCACCTTTATAAAAAATATTAGACACGACAAAAATAAAGTTACTTTGACATTCGATATCTTTGCCATCCATGTGCTTACTGCTGTCAATGTTGTTGTAGATTAGTGTACCTGATAACAAGGGATGATATTTCTGTCCGTCGTGTTATCATCTTATATATCGCACTGGCGTTGTTTTCTAGCGTTTTCATTATATCACCCTATTCCTTTATCTTGAATCAACACTTAATCCATGGCAATAATCCATTTATAAGGTAACAATGGCTGAAATATCTGTGCTGCGTCCTTTCGCAACATACTTTGGGTCTTTTTGTATCCGCTCGTCATACAACGGATTAATCTCGCTAAGGTTAGGCATTAGGCAATCAGGAATAATTCTTTGTCTGTAAAGGTAAGGACATATGTTACTTGATTGACATGCTAACACATCCAATTCACAGTTTGTGAAAAGACATGTGCTGTTGCTCAGTAAGTGACTAGATAAATGCAGTCATCCTTGCATGTACTGTACTTATATTGTTTAGGCGTACTTTTATCTTAGTCTTGAAGCAGCGTTCAAGGATAAATAACCTGCAAACCATACAAACATATCAAAAGTATTGGAAAGGCTATAAACATTTTGCTGTGATGATCACAGCGACACTTTATCTGACGTACGCTAGGCAAGCTTTTTTTCCATGAATTAGCCATGAAATATTTTATATACAGCTCTGCCTTTCATTGAATACCATTGGATTCATTACAGCGACTTTTTATGATGTACAGTACAGGCTTAACCAGCAGCATCAATTTATAATCCGTGCACCATTATCAATTAGGCAAGACTTCTTGGAGTATATCATCATCGGCAAAATGTTTATTTAAAATTCACGCCAAGGCACAGCAATAAGGATTAACATATATATGAGCATACAGTCTACTTCTAATGGAGAATCATACTCGCAATAGGCGCTCCATTGCCTCCATGACTTGCTTGTATTTATCCAATGTTGATACTGCATCGCCATCAATTTGCGTGTTCTAGACGCAGGACATTAAAGGGACTTTGTGAAATGACGCAAGCTATTTATGAAGCAATACCTGGCCTTCTGATCCATATGTAATGCTGGTGCGAAAAAAGCCGATTTGCTGGGCAGTTTAACATAGGCTAATATCTGCGGGGATTCAACGCCAGCCACATAAACCTTTTAGATGATCATGTTCTTGTCAAACGTTGTTATTGCTGCACCAAGTAGGACAACGCCGAAGTGGAATCTACTTGGAACTCAATGGAATATGTCTCTGCTAATGGTGCTCTACAGTAGCCAATGATTGTCTGGTGGATATAATGCATTAGTAATTATTGTTGGGGTTTTCTACAACATAACATGGGATCAAATATTGTAGATGATTTGCCTCGCAAGGAGAGTACCACCTAATGGCAATATTAGGTAGACTATTTTGCGATTAATCAATATTTTTGCCACTTTTCAACGATGTTTTGAGCCTAGCAAATTGTCTAAGAGACGATTGTTTAACTGACTAGCGGCATATCAATTAACGGTGACCATTCTTTAAAAAACACTGCTAAAGATACTTAGATAAATATAGAAAATATAAAGAATGGTTAGACAATCCTCTGAACGTTTGTGTGCTTGACAAATATAATATGTTCTATTTGCAACCTGCTATATACATATGCGCAAATATTAAAAAATACTGGCCGGTTTCGTTCTTAATGAATATCAGCCATGATACAACTATCAACTATGAAAACATTTATCGAGGAAATATTAAGTGGGTTGGTAACCCATTAATGTTCGGGATGGGCAAAGAAATAAGAAATACACATACCTTTTTATGAGACAGGCATCACGGATGAATGTTGATATTGCAAATAACAGAACCGTGCGGAAATGAACATAATATGGAATTACCTAAGATGTTGGTAATGAATATATTTTTGTGAGCAGAAAACATCCATTTTTAGTAACACAGAGCGTTTGGGCAACTTAATCAAATGTTTTATGATAAGGATACTTATTCAGTGACTAATTGGACATAAAATGTGAATTCAAAAAATGCAAATGACGCAGTAAATGTGATTTATATGGAGATCGATAAATATCAGTTAGTTTACGAAATCTTAATGCTATAAGTTCCGGCTTCATATAATAGCATTGGCAAAAAGTTGCTTGTCGTAGACATGGCGAATAAAACATAAAAATCTTTGTGATCTATGAAATGCTATTTACATCGCATACTCTTAAGAACCTTATTTGTGAGACACTTTACGATTGGATTTTCGTTTTTGTCAGAACAACCAGTTTATTTTCCTTTGTCCAGTGCTTTAGGGCACTAGCTTAAAATAATGCCTGATCCGGATGGCAGTAGCATCTTAAAGGCTGCAGGTAGCTACATTATCCAATAGCCTGTTGCGCAGACGAGGATATCCATTTGCCGGAGCGTTTAAGACATCGGCCTTGGCACTTATCTCTCAGTTGAACAGAGAACCCCTCCCGACAAGGATTCGCCAACAGTAAATGTCATACGTCTCATTACCCAGAGCGGTAAGATCTAACGAGCTCCTTTGGGACAATTACCACTGTCGCTGCTATTGTGTTAAAACTGTTGCCGTCATTACCTAGCCATTAAGGCGATCCTTTATACTTCCTGCAGTTCCGTGAGGCGCGTGATAATGAACCTAAAAGCGATGTAAGTGCTGGTGGTTTACATAAACAGCATTGCTGTTTCCTTATAACTGCGTAAGCACTAGCAGCCACGAAAGAAGCATAGTAAGTGTAGCTTTATTTTCCTGTGGAATGAATCAATGTGGATCATACATGTTGTTGTGAACCTGCCAATATCCACATTGCAAGTAAATTTCGATAATATTTTACAATCATAACTTATGCAATGTTCAATGTGGTGTTCGCAGATTGGCATTGCATGGATAACGCATTCTCCACACTCGAAGGAATTTCGAAAAAACTAACTTTAAAGAAATCGTGGGTTTTCCAAAGCTTGACACGTGTGGTTAAATGCCAGTCTTTGCTAGAAGTAGAATAAGCCTACGCCTCATTCCAAAGATAATCCCCGCCGACACTTGCTCAGTATACCTATACTATGTCGAAACACCTTGCAGATGATAGGTATGTCAATGATCAGCTTACCCAACTCATCTCCGTGACATTGTAATGAAACACCTATGCTGCTACAAGTCTTTGGAAGTATTGATTCCAAGAAATGCGTCACTGGCACCCACAATCTGGCCTAGCAAAGAGAAACTCAGCATGAGGGAGTCGTTGCAACACACAGACACATTAGAGTAGCCCCAGAGCTTAGTAAAAACTCATTCGTCTCTTTTGCCGGAGGTGTAATACGTTGCCATATGCATCAATTCAAAAGGAGACGCAAATGTGAAGGGATGATTTACTGAGACATTTGCTAACAGTGTAGGATATTAGACAATACACGGTGTAAAATTACCAGCATATCCCTCTGAATCTGTTTTGAAGACGGCTAGGCAATGGTTCAAGAAGTATGTATGCAACATATAGTGTTAGATTGCATCAGCTGTCACTGCTTTTCTCCATTCATAGAGAATATGGTCCAATTTCTCACTATGCAAACACAATGCTCAGGGGTTTAAGCCGACCCCAAACGTAAATCATTTTTTAAGGCAAACGGAGTGACAGATGGCACTTGCTGCAGTTGTTAACTGCTATATACACCGAAGATGTTTCCAGGAGAACAATTGAAGGTCGTGCGCTTTAACAGGCAGCTTAGGTATAATTTGGCTGGATTGTTTTTGGAAGTTGTGGCACAATGACGGTAGTTTTTCCTTTTCATTTTTGGATCATTTTGTGTATAAGTGATCCGTGAATCGAGGCAGGTGTGCGGTTTACGGGTGACAATGCAAAATAAAAGGAATTTTTGTGTATTTTTCTACAGTTTCTGAACTATAAGCAGATATCTCACAACCACCCATAGAATGGATACCAACCTGCGAGGGATCTTTAATCTATAAACACGTGTCTGCTTCAAGTCCCAAAATCTCCAAATATGTCTTCATACGGTGCTAGAGCGTTTATTAATGCCGCACCACGTTTGTGGAACGCACTTCCTATCGCAGTTTGTCGGTCGAATACGCTTGATATATCCTAATCAAACCTTAAGACATTTCCTTTTAGTCAGCGCTATAACATTTAACTGCCTGCTTAAGCGCCTTTGAGCAGGATTATGTCCTGAAAACAGGCGCTATACAAATACATTATATGTTATGTTATGTCACCGTAAACTGTCGACTCAACGAGCTAATCGGTGTAAATAGTGTGGGGTTCCATTGGTATAATACCGATAAAGCTTGATGTAAGAGATTGTATCGATATTCCGATGCTTTACCAAAATGGTTATCAAACTGTAAATTCTGTCCATGATGCTGCAGATGCATCCTATTCTGCATGATGAGTGTATGACGTACCATCCATACCGTTAAGTGGTCTAATGTTGTGAGCTGTAGGTAAAAGTCTCCTAGCAAAACAACACATTGCAGTAACTCATGATATGGTCTGGTTACATGGAATCGAAGTCAAAAATCTAAGCCAGCAAAATTGGTATATATGTTGCGCGTTTCATGTAGATCATAAAACCACAATCACACTCAGTGTCAAACACAGCATATCATATAGATTCTGCTGTGATAATGGCAGAAAAAAGACATATATTGCATTTGTATTGCACAGAATATGTAACGTGACGATACAGTTAGTGCTATGAATTGCTCAAGGCATGTATACATCTGCGATAACAAAGCAGCATTCTTCCGTTATGAAAGGGCAACCAATGGATGATAACCAAGCAATAAATTGCATCTGATGAAGGAAGCAAAACCAAGGAAAACAATGACGATGGTGCTAGAGTAAAATCGAACATCACATCGCCATGTCGTGCTTGTTTGCCTAGTCTGCATGCGTTAGTTGATGAGATCAGCCAATAACCTATATCACTAGGAGCGATGCATAACGTTGTTGCCTTCTATGCCAGCACTTGTTGCATCTGCATCGTTCTCCTGTAATCGTATTCGTAAACATCATTTCACCCCGTGACCTGCACCACTTGTTTACTTGACGCTACCGCTATGGATAATATATGCTAAGCTTCATAAATGTCTACCATGGATCTAATATGAAACGTTAGTATCCATTACTTAGGTTAATGGAGATGTATCTTCGTTCATCTGCAGAATATTGTGAATATTGTCTTTATGTGGGCTTGCACACCACTGAAGCGATGCCAAGTCCCTGCGGCTGTTTTGACTGCTTACACAATCGCTTCAGAAACATGCGTCGCTGAGGCTGGTGGCGTTTGCGTAGCCAATACTATCATACACTGAAAGCGGATTAAGCGAGCAATGTCTTTGTCAACTAATGAGGACAGTAAGTTGGACTATCAAGGGCTGTATATGTACTAATGCTTTACATACCCTTCTACGTTCTATTGCTCGACACTGAAACAACTGGTCATAATGTCTTGGAACAAGGGACCCCAATCACATAAGACTTTATCATTTATGTTGGTCAATGTGTTATTATTAAACACACCCCCACAAACAAAATCCGAATAAATATTGATGGTTGTTTTGTTAGCCTCTTGTGCAAGAGAGAGGAAAAAGAAAAAAACCCAATAACCTGAGAATGATGATATATGATTTAGCAGTTTATACTCTCACTTTCTTTTGCATGCGCACTATGAGATGAAAGTGCTCGGAGACATAAATGTACGGCAATTGATAACAAGAAGGTTTTTCTATTCGTCGTAAATCAGAAAATGTCGGTCTAAACAATTGTACTCGATTGCCTTGCTTCGACAGTCAAGGCAATAACATGCTTCAAATGCATTCGGATAGCGTAGTTAGTTTAAGTGGTTAACCTTATATATATATCTATGTATTTTACGTTTTGTCCTATTAGGGCTGAATAATGTTCACATGTAGTCCAAGATTTCAGCCGGTATATAATGTTTTAGTCCACCATATAATTACAAAAACGTACTGGCTCAATGATCGCCGTCTTTCACAACTGCTGTCTGCAGGGTCTTATTGTGGTTGTATCTTACAGAGTGCTTCTCTTTTTTGTCAAGTGCTAACCATTGTAATGATAAATACCACATCAGTCAAATCACCTCTTAGCATGCAAATATTTCTGCTATGCAAGCAACCAAGCTTTAAGCATGTTACCTAGTTACATGTTACTAAAATGAAGCTATTTAAGTAGGTGCAAAAATTATCAAGCCTTTTGAAATCAAAGCGGTACAGAGCTAGTGAGAATTATGGCTCTTAGTACAAATCTTGTTATTTAATATTCGCGCAACACTAATTCTGAAAACCCCTCCGTCAAAGTTGGAAGAATATGCTCGATATATAGCAGCCAGCAGGACAGAAATTCGCTGCTTAATAACGTGACACCTTTGAAACTACAACAGTTCAACAATTGTTTAAATATGTATTCTAAAGAAGGTAATACAATGATAATATTGCACAATGATCTTAACGTGCGCGCGATGCAGATTTAGCTTAAACAGAAATCGATTCAGAGGAAAAGTATTACGTACATCGCTGACATAGGACCAAAATTCCGTGTCGGTATTTGGGTGTCATGGAGTAAGTTTGGGTTTTCGACGAATCATTTTTTCCAACAAAATTAATGCAGGGCCTATGTAAAGCCAGCGTGTCTAACAGAAGGAATGTTTCAGTCATGTGTGTGGCGTAAAAAATAAACATTTCGTATTCAATGATTTTGAACATTTAATATCAACTTGTGGATCTTTGCATCAACAGGAAGCGAAGTCATATCAAAAAGTACACCCCTCTTCTCATCGCAACCAATGTTCTCACTAAACCCCTATTATTCCAGAGTACATTCTGCCTATCGTTGTTGTATGTCCTATGTATGCTTCAGCCATGAATTGTGTTGAACAACGTGAATGTTTGCTTGATTGAAGCAATGACCACGATATCGTTTTATGGCATTGATTCGCATAGTCTTTGAAGCGGTGAAAACAATTATGACGGTGAAAAGAAAACTAGATGGGATCGTGGTTTGGGAGAGAAGTTTGTCTGCATCGAGGTCGCCCAATTATTTTGCAGTTTTGACAATGGTAACGCTAAATTGTTGTTGGTAAATAATTTGCAAACGATATTTACAAAAATGCTGATTAAAGGTGCGTCTACGCTCAAATCAACTTCTCGTGGTGTTTGTAAGACCATCTTGATAACGATGGTGGTGCAATTGCTCATCATGTCAAACCGTATCCTCATAGGATTCGTTTAGCTTCATTAATAACTGATCTCTATCACTTATGTTATATTGCTTATTAGCGCAAACGCATAATTGTGCACCATTGTTAATGTGATCATATATCGAGTTCAAGTTACATTGCGAACTATCATCAATACGGAACGACCTATAATGCATTCACATATGTTAAATCGACTTGCTTGAAAATATGCGATTATTGTCTCAGTATACTCTAGGGCACGACGTTTTGCGCGCGTGTTGAGTTTTGCAATTAGAATAGAAAGGAACGAATGAGAAAAAGAGGGTTTCTACACAGCTTATATCAAGTACAAATCTACGGGGTATATGACGATATTGTTGGATGAAGATGATTGTAAAGCGGAGATAGAACCACTTACGCGCCGTCGTTTTCACTTGCATCAAAACAAAATGGCAATTTGGGAAGATATCCATCACAACACCGTTGAGCTGCTGGGCCGTGTACGGTAACACTCAACGTAGCTTAGCTTAGTCATCCGAGTCAAGCAAGATTTACTATTTCCTAATGGGTTTTCGCATCGGCATCGCATATTCATACCACGTCATTGTGGGTCGACATTATATGTAGTTAACCACCACGCATTCGCTACTAGTCTGTCTGGATATCGCGGAACATTCTACAATGGGAATGAAAGGCATAACATAAATCAATACTGAGCTGCAAGCAGAAATTCTGAACACTCCATGACTCGTTCGCAAACAAATATCTCTCGCATGAAAGTATATCAACCAGCGGTGTACACGTGAATGACCACATTTCCTGTCTCAAGCTTCCTGACATTTTAATCATGACATGTTTACATTGATACACGCTCCAAGTCTTGTGTAGCACCACCGCTGCATTGGTTCGCGACACGCTATCAAATCAGTTCGCATGCATTTCAAATCGGTTAGAGTCAGAGAGATCTGCGTCGACAAAATGTGACGAATCTTGTACACCATGCAGAATGTTGATTAGGCTAGTTTACATATAATTAACCGGAATCTGATTGTATATGGCAGACAATATCAATGAAGTTTCATTGGGCTATACCTAGGCCCCTAGTTTTTCTTAGCAGTCCTTAGTTTTTCAATATGATAATGCCTGGACCTTACCTATTTTGTAAAGTTTCTTGCTAAGATTACGTTTTATTTCTTTTAATCAGAGCATAAAATATTCAAATTGTTTTAGATTAACAGACCAATGCGTACTTGACAAATATACACAATTACATAAAAACCAACTATGGTTGTATTCAAGACACTCATGTATTGCAATATACATTGGTAATACCATTGCTATTTTGTTGGCTCGTGTGTAATATCGTATTTTTTCTTACGCGTTACCAACGTCAGGAATGGCATAATATAAATATCAACACAACCCATTATCGCGGCAGAAATATTCATCAAGAGACCAGAATTAATAGCCGTTACATGCAGCTTGAAGTCTAAATCATATAACGCCATTAGGTATGTCCGTCACATCACCTGATAGATAAGCCTACATAAACGAGAATAAGACACGCCGAGTTGAAATTCAGCATTTAATCATTTATTCCATGGACTGAAGATGATATCCTATTTTAATAATGGTTTGCAAGGATACGTCAAATATGATTGAACCACTGCATAGATAGCAAAATGCTGCTGCTTGGGTGAACAAATTTGTAAAAACTGTTAATACTTGTTAACAAATACATGTTACTGGTTGATGGTACTGGTTCAGATTGGTATAATATGCGATATGTACTCATATATCTTACTGCATTGAATTTATACTTTTGATGTAAAGCAGAAGAAGAAAAAGCCTTAATGCTCACTGTTTTTCACATGTTAACCATTCTGCCAAGCAAGATAAATACCTACGTAGTGTACTTTGCTTATAAACGAAACGATTTGATGCCTTTTCGGTGGTCACTGCGGCATAAATCTGGGGGGTGGGAATGTTTTGCATTGCTTGCAAAAAATCCGATTATGTATTGAATCTGATGGATAGAGACCCCATTAAATAGCATATTCTAAAGGTATTGTTATTGCATACCGTAAATATGGTCACGGACATAGTCAAAGTCAACCAACCTTTAGGGACAAGTGTTTGCATACCTCGGCGATAAGCTCATAAAAAACCATGCTGACACCCAGTATTGAAGCTATGGTATTTTAAGAAGACCCCCTTACTCCCTGTTTAAACCTAGATACATGGCGAGTTTAATCACATGTGCCTCCGCATATAGTCTAATCGTTCAGGCCTTTTAAACCTATTGTCGTACCTGTTGTATTACCCTCGCTTTCGTGCGCCATTTACCTGACACTGGGACATCGCTAACCCCTTCCTACGATGTCAGCATATATCAGTCAATATCGTCTGACCGTGCACATGGAACGATTGCCGCAACTCACATCAAGTGTTTGTCTATGAGGTTGACTGACAAGTCTAAGTTAGTCTTCGTCTGTTGCAAAGAATCAGTTGTTTTTCCGTGTCATTAGCTTTCCGATGCCTCTATGATATTTCAGATAGCTAAGAAGTAGAATTGAGTCCAGGATGAAATTGTTGCCGATGCTTTTAAGAAGCAATAGCAATAATGCCAAACGCTTATATGAGACACCAAGTTCATAGTATTCACAGCCTGCATAAAATATATTCGGTCATTATATCATCTTGCTCCCGATGGCACTTGAGCTAACCATGTTACATTTCACACTTTTTAGATTTCTTTCCTCCTTGTAAGCTCGCAGATATATTTTCTGTTATATTTTTTTAAATCCTAACACATGGTTTGAGTCCTCTAATCTAGAGAGTAAAGGTAACTATTTACGATGTAGCAGTTAGCATCGTGAAAACGTTTGCACCAGGCTGTACGATTTACCATAAATAATTCTCATGCGCAACATATCGTCATTTTTGTTGAAATTTGCATTGCTCATAAATCTGTTTTATGTACATATTTTGGAGTACTTGCCCTTCAATGATACCAAGGAGCAGTACCATTTACATGTCTTTCTTTGATACACCATGTATAAAGGTTTGAATAGATTAAACATGTTATCATGGTGTACGCAAAATTGAAAAGAAAACAGTATTTACAACCCATTTGCGCTTTGCTAAAACATTGGTGGGGTTAATGTTGCACCGTGGCAAATCTGAGCCAACTTCTTTTGCAATCACGTTTTTTACGGCTGCGGATAATTTTAAAAAAGAATGCAGGTTTCACAATATTTGCAATCGCGCGCCGCCAACTGGATACATGGTAACATGTCCGACTATTGCTCTAGGCGAGAATTGGCAGCTAAGTGTCGTTGTGACACCATTAAGAGAAAATTTATGATAGCCGGACACATTTCGTTTAATTGACTGTCTAGAGAACAGCGATTTTCACTGCCGTGCTGCAATATTAGACAAAACACATGGTGCATGTTAAATTGATCTGTGCCGTGCCGTGAAGTCTTTTCTCATTCTAAAAGACAATGATGGGGTTTCTGCTGTAACAAATCATATTTCGCTACTACACGTCGAAACATATCTCGAACCCGCAAGCAATAGATTCAGCAGTACAGTGTTGGTCACCAGGATATTTGCGATTACCAATTAGACAGTTTATGTCATCTTGGGTGCATCATAGTTCTTAAATGGCCGTAAAGGTTAATTACTCGTCCCTATGCTTAACCATTTTTCAGTCTTAAAGACACATTTCATGTTCTATTTGTATTTTTGATAGGTTGACAAGCTACTCGTGAACATAACTACAACAGCCACTTATCTATATTTGAATAAGAACACAAAGCGTTGACATTGACAAGTTATGTTAATGCCACAGCTCGTTGACGTTGCATGCTTTATGGCATATGCCAGTGGTTGACAGGTTGATTGTGAGAAGAGTCGCTACCCGGTTAAATATAATGCATCCTACTGTCA
>CM067357.1:24731418-24754295 GCA_034190875.2 Urechis unicinctus
ATATATATATATGTATATATATATTCATATACATATATACATATACACACACACACACACATATATATATATATATATATATATATATATATATATATATATATATATATATATATATATATATATATAAACATTATTTTGTTTTTAGCAACTAATGTATGCAAAGAAAAAAAGGTCCTTGTGAGTCATGTGTGAGTCATGACTCGTATTTTATATGAATGACGATAATGTTACTGTGAAGCCTTTTAATGCTATAATACTACAGCATGGAGACAGAGATATGTCTTAACAATTCGGGACGCATCGTATAGACAATATTTGTTCAACGATAGTCAATGATTCTGTTAGGTTTGATTTTAACCGTGCTTGAGATTTATGGAAATGATATTTACGTGCCGTAGTTATTCCCCTCTGTAACACATAACCCCTAGAAAATAACACGGGGCAGAAACACTGTATTTTGAGGCAAAAATTACCCCAGATTTTACTAATACTCAATGTAACCACCTATTGTGCTCACGCGTAATAACACGTGATTTGTTTTTGTTTTTTGGAGCAATTGAATTGTAAATAGCAAATGTGTAAAGAGAAATTCACCAGTTCTTGTTGCTTGCCAAAATAAAGTTAATTACCCCCACTTGCGAATGCTCGCACTTGTGGCTGCTACAATGGCGGATTGCTTTAATGCTTATGTAAATGTGTTTCAGGAAAAACATTAGGTAGATACTGTTCTTTATTCATTTGCTGGCCCGAGCTTATATCGCAGACATCACACCCCTGTCCCTTTATATCATTGTTTAAATCACAGCATTGATGGTGGTGAGTGTATCCCAATGGATTGTATGTACATTTACTGCATGGAAGCTTCCACTTGAAACATTGATTTCAATTGCTGCCTCAATGCAATGTTGCCTACAATTTAATAATGTAAACTGAGTGATTTTAATTGTTAAATCACCTTCATACACAGCCCAATATTCAATTAAAATAAAATTTAACCGTAGTTGGTCGAATATAGAATTCCGGCTTAAGAGTCAGTTCTTTTGCTTGAAAATATACTTTCCACATCGCCGGCGTTCAGAGAAGTCCTTAATAAAGAATGAGATGTAGTTGCCTAATATAATTGATAATGAGCAAGTCAATGATGAACCTTCGCCTCAGTAGCATCAGGTCCTTATATGATAATTGTTGATCACACATAACTTAATAGGTACATCAAAACGCCCCGCTTGGTTAGCAATGCTCAATATATTTGCCGTCATAGCGTTAGCTTTCCGCAGTAGTCAGGCCAATCGAGAAGCCTTCACATATGTTATTTGGTTACCGTAGAGCAATATGGAAGCTCGTATACACTGCCGCAAGACGTGGCTCACTATCTTTCTTGTAAGCTGAATTGAGCACTTCCGCCGTTAGCGAATTAGCTTATGCGCCGCTGAGAACAGCTCAAAGCAAAAATGCTATCAGGTTTTCTTTACATTGGCTCTCGGGAAAAAAATCACTGTGAAAGGGGCCAGCAACCTGATAACCCTAACGTGCGTAAATTGCACAGCAACTGCAGCGCGGGTCTAGATACATTGCTTAAAATCAATACACCCGTGTAGAGGCTAATTTGGGCCAGCAGCATGGTGCCTCTCACATTTGCTAAGGCCGCAATTCTGTTATTAACTGCGGATAGCAACGTTGATACCAAGTGGGTTATAATTTATATCTTTGCAACAATGAACTTACAAATATTTTACCAGGTCCATGTCCAAATGCCCATATATCAGCCACACTAGTATCCCCAGTTATAGTAAAATAAAGACATAATAGACTATTTCATCAGTAACAACTGCTGTGGAAATCTTTCTTTCGTTTATGTATTGCGTTCGCATCAAATTGATGAGCCATGACGTTTCATCAGCATCGAAAACTGATCTTATGTGCACCTGGTTGAAATGAATCAAACGCATGTTAGCGTATAACGCCACGCATTTATGTTGCACGCTTATTAATTTTTAAACCGCTGTAAGTGTAGTTCTTCACAACGGAAACGTCTGAGTCGGTTATCTTATCATAGAAAGATCTTGGCCCGGACCCCCAAACTGGTAGTTACATCGATTTGCATGAGACGAAACCCTGACTCATTTTATCAATGCCATCCATTGTGACATAATGTGGCGACATCTTTTATTATGCGATGAATCTCGTAGAAGTAAATGATGTTCAACGCGCGCAAACTCAAACAAAACCACAGTCATTTTATCACATGTCAATCACTATGCATAGAATGCGATAGGTGCATCGTAAAAGTCATAGATATATTGCGCAAAAATGAACGCCGTTTGTATTTCCTTTATAGGTTCTAGTAGATTAGTTTAACGAGTTCGCTACAGACATGGTGCAGTTTATATGGCAGGGTCGCCAGCGCGAGGTGTTTTATGTTATTATATCGGAGAGAGGAAGAGTTTTCTGGGATAATAGGCGGGGTCGATATCAGGAAGTAATCGGTTCTCAGATTTAACAATATAACCATGATGCTTTATTTACATTAACAGGGTAATATACGTGATCATAATCAATTGAATAGTCGTTATATGCTTCGGTTTTTATGATGAGTACCTGTATTAGCAATCAATATTGGTCGGGAGAGCTTTGGCCACCTTATACAGTCGAGTCTTGCCTTTTCGTCAATGAGCAATAGTTAACTGTCATAGGATACGGCCGTTCCAATGAAATCCATTGTAAACTTTATCAATTTCCATTGTTCTAGCCCTTCCTGAAATCTGATGAATACAATAGATGACATCAGGTGTATGGACACTGAATCAATGAAAACAAAGGGAAACGATCCAGATGAAGGTCAGTGATAACATATGTTGTTTGTTAATGGGGATCATTAGCAAGAATAGCTATGTCTGGTTGTTAGCCGTTACTGTTATCTAACACGGCATATTTATAACCAGGATATTCCATCCAACTCTTACTTAAGTGGCAAGTTGAGACAACTACCACTGTGATATGTCACCCACTAAACCATTATATCTAACCAAACAAACTTTGAAATGAGGTAACACAAAGTCACTTAGTACAAGGAACCGAATGGTCGTTCTGGAAATACGAGATTTTGCCATCCTGAAATACGCAGGCACTAAATGGAGCTTAAAAGTTATAAAAAAGCTGCCTTTCTATTCACACGAAAGGACGCGGTAGTCATGATTCCATGAAAAATATGCATCCATTAGTTCTAGACCGTATGGCTCGAAGCGTCTATTTTAGTAATTTTGCTGACATTCCTGTCGATATTGTATAATAGAGGAAGCGATGGAACCTGATTATGCGAAGATTATGGGTTTTCCAAGCGCAATACATGTAACAAATATTGAACGCCTGAGCAAATTTACCTGAACCCGGCGATAATTGTTGAATCTCACGAAAAACGGTAATAAAAAAGACAATGTGCTACATATAAGTTTGACTTATCTGGTGATATAACATAAGTACGCGCTGGCTATTGCTACACTCCAATACACAGTACGTGTGACATTCGTGCAACGAATGTATCGCATATATCTCACATATATAGCAGCAATTACTGTTTGTCGTTTCCCGTAAAATACCCGCAATGATCTTTGGTGGAGCAGAATTACGATTCTGTTCAAGGCTTTGGGCAGTTTATGTGACGCTCTTGTTGATCTGAGATGCTTTACTGTGCAATATGTATCACAGAACGCATCGCAAGGGACCAATTATGGGAACGTATGGAAGTTGCACATCACCATTATAATAACAACATCTGCACAGAGATAAGACTGCTCTAGGTTATCATCGATAGATGGTTCGCTTAAATCTATGACAATTATCGGAAGATAACAATAATATTTGCGCATCGTTTCACAAGCTCAAAGCAGTAACGATACTCAGCAGTTGCAACACAACCAGAACAAATATTAAAAACTTCGATAATGAGCTTTGCAAAGGTTACATTTTCGTATCACATCAGGGAAGAGTTTGATTTGATATTACTTGGTATTATATTGAGAATGTTAATGTATCATTTGTGTCATTACGCACAACATGGTATCACAAACCTAAGACGAGGATAAATGAAATGCAAATTATCATCGTATTTCATCATTGAACCCTATACGTAATAAATATGAAGATACCGATAATGGTGCAGAGAAGGTTGCCACAATGTTGTAGACGCTGGCCATACGTGGCCTATTTAATCATAACACCGTTGAAATTCATGTTTGATTGAGGAACTATAGGCTTGTGTAACTTGTCCCTCGCAAGAGAACTGTTTCGTGTTTCAAACGCATGGTTAACAATACAAATAAGTAGAACGAGTCATGTTATTTACCCACATATGCGATTTACGTTTTGAATTACGCGCAATAATGTTGGGAAACTAGTTAACTATTGAGTTGTCTTCTACCATCATAATTGTACTATGTTAGATGCAAATAATGTTAGTAAAACCCTAACGTGGTTACAGCAACTTTTCAAAGGTATTTGTAAAATTCATGTGGGTTTTTGAGACAGAGAGTTATAATATCTACCAAAGAAACATTCCAGACTATTGGCTACTCGTTTATCTAAAAATTAATCATTCATACATCATTGAATTCTATTTCCATGATTAATGAATATTTGCGAATTAAAGAAGTTAAATGAGGCATTCCGGACTATGCATGCCCCGCCATGGTAACTGGGGGTTAAAGCGCCAATAATAATTGTATTGCTATAAGCAATCAACAAAGACACAGCTGTCTATTTTGTCACGTAATATTGATATGCTGACATTGCTACCCAAGTGAATGCAACAATGACAATCGTCCCGCATATGCAGTGCACTTTAGCGAATGTTAATTCCGCTATAAATCTGCTCGCGACGGTTTTTAGGAGTCTTCCATTTGACGCCAATGCATACCGCTCTACATGCACCATACGCTTAAACGTGACAACTTACAAGTGAATAAATTCGTCTAACACTCTACTTACTCTTTCGGCGCCACATGATTACTTTAATCCCAATTTTTCCAGCGCCTTTTTTTTGCAGGGGGGTTATATGAACATAGTGTGGTTCACTACCTGCATTAAGGATCTAATAGCGGTGCTAGGAGCTTGTAACGACCCTGTTGTTTGTTGCAAGCCGCGTTTTTGTTGGCGTCTGTACTGCACATTACAATCAATCTAACAAGGTTAAATAAAAAAAATTACCGATCTCGCGTGCACTATCGCCAATATATGCGCTATGTCTTTTCTAGATTATTATAATTGCAGTAGTTGGGGTTTAACGCAGCCCGTTCTTGTTATTAACTTAAGATTGATGAGCTATACAGGCATTTCTAACAAATGGGAACACCAAATAAATGGTCGATAATGGATCAATCTTGTGTTCATTAAACCACATGACGGCTTGCGTGATACCACCGAACAATCCTTGTTTTTTTTTTAGCTGGTAAAACTTGAGTTCATGATAGGTATATATGTAAATGTCTCAACCGCTGCAAGTTGAATGCCATCACTATATAAATCGTTAATGGTGCCAAACTATCTGGAAATTGTTGTCGGAATTTGACTGACATACCTAACGAATTATAAACCTCGTGCTAATTTGGAATGTTGCATTGCATTCGCATATGTAGATCCGTAGAGTTACACACAGGGTAGTAAGCAATTATATCGACTACAATACAGAGTTTATAAATGCTGGGTACTTGGGGTTAACGTTAGACCATCGCTGTGCTATTTCTGTTGCATAAGTTATCTTTATTCAAGCAGGTCATCAAAATTTTAATTGCCATAAACCCACTCGTGATCTCGCGACATTTAAGCCATATATTTCATGTAAATCAAGCGATTGTCATTGCTGTGGTCGCAATGCACGACCTATACCATCCCATGATGACGCGCTGATATGTAGCAGTAAGAATTCCAAAGTTTCACGGCAAAACATGGCAACTATATGATCGAAGCAAGAAGATAGATAGCCTTAATGTCAAAATATTTCTTTAAGTCCTTATTTCAACGCCGGTATTCGGATAATGAAGAAAGTGTAAATGGATACGCAATCTTCCCTCTCCAATAGTTTTGATTACGTTTAACGTTAACCAGACCCCACACAGCAAGCATTATATTTGGATTGGTAAGCTTATATGTTTGCTTGACGCATTCGTCATCTTCTCGTTTTTAGCGTTTGCCAGATAATCAATCGAGCCCTATTCTGAATACTGTGTATGAGAACAATCTTGTCCGTTCAAAACAATGCACTTACAATATCATATTGCAAACATGACACTCCAAATCTTCAACCACCGAGGCTTTATTCCAATCAAGAAAAGAGTCAGTTTCTGGCTACAAGAGGATCCTGCTAATCCTCATAGGCATTGAAATGTTTGCTTTACATTTCTGCCAGGTGCTCTAAAAGCACTCAGCACGCAATCGGACAATGATAAAAATTGCACACTCAGTTCCTCCATGCAGGTAAATTTAGCACATACAAGCAAAATTTGAGATTGATCCAATACTTGTTACAGTTGACACCAAGATTCGTCCTATAAAACCGATCGGTTAAGTACAGCAATAATTAAACATAATACACGGTTATCTAATTAATCACGGCAATACCTTGCAAAATCAAAAACATTTAATATTGGACGTCATGGAATGTTATTCTTCATTTGTTAACTTTTATAGGTAAGTATGTTACTCTCCAAATGCTGTTTCGGCGCGTTAACGGGGCCGAAGTTCCAATTGTTATCAAGTTGTCAATAATTTTATAACCGAAGACCATCGCCTTCCGCAACTGACAGCGATGCATGCAAATGTCTTCAGCTTAATCATTTCGGTCCTGTTAATATGTCTTCCAAAATATCAACTTGTTTTGTGATAGCTGCGAAAATGGGTCAGAGATGATATAATACTGTTTCATACTGCAGGTTTGAATATAACAATGACTTGTATTGGTTCGGCTTTCTGTTGAAATCACGAGCTCCATCAAATTATGTTGCATTGTGGGAGTCAGCCATGTTGAGGTTTTGAACAAAGTTTCTCGACGTGCCGCACTTTCATAATGAAACTGAAATATAATTCAATACTGTAGTAATAGTAACAGTCCTCGTGTCTTTTCTCGATATAATCTTTCATTTTGTCACAAATTTGCATTGCCTGGAGGAGTAAGTTTTTAGCGAGTTCATCTGTCATTTTGACTTCGGAACCTTAGAAATCTAGCAGGCGGCTCTACAGCGCGGATGTGAGAGATCGAAAGTTGTAAATAGCGCGGATACTGTCAGAGTCGAAGTTTCTGCGCCTAGCAAAACACCGCCTAGCATGTTGCTGAAGCCAGAGTTGGTTCGGCTCTCAAGAGGACCAGTAAACCTTACTACAGGTGTTTCTGCAAATGAAACCATGAGCATAATAAAATCATAGAATGTAACTGCATGGTATTCATAGTTATGAAGCTTCAACTAACATGATTTTCATCCATTTTTATATTATGTGCACTGTAAGTACAAAGATGATCCACAGTTTAAATTATTTAATTATTATATGTTTGCAGCGCATTAGGAGCAAAAACAGCATACCATATCACGCTGATTACTTTCGACACAAACTGCATATACATTAAGTAAAGTTGGCAATATTTCGTATAGTCGGGCAACAGGATCACATATATGTTTTCATGACAATTAGGTTGTGTATTTGCTTACCCGTCTCTATTGCCGCTTAACAGTCAGGCAGGTAATATGAGTTGCCACTGCAATATGCAAACATATGTATGTCATGCTATATTGCCTAAACCTCTTAGCAAATCACTTGTGCTTATTATTGTCGGAACATTATTTGCTTGATAGCGTGACACGTACATTATATATGTACTCAACAAGAACCTTTTTGTGATTTACGCTAAGGCCGTTTTTTCGAGATAGTTAATTGAACAATTAATTGTAATCTAGTTTCACGTTTATGGCTGGGAATGCATAGATTAAAGATATGTCATATAGCGTAAATATCAAATTGTACACTGAGGTTTAGAATACCAAAAGTAGTAAGGCTGCTTTATTATGTTCAATCATCGATGGCCTAGGGATACAGTTGGTACAGCAAACACAACTGTGTAAGGCTGCAGTAGTCGACCGAATCATCATGCGTTTTGTTATTTCTTGAAAACCGTTATGTAATGCATATATAGCCCAGATAAATTATTATACACCATACATTTATATCCAATCGTCTAATAATGCGTGAACAAGTACATTATGTCAACAATATATCATTGGGGAGAAGTAACCAAGGCGGAGATTAATGACACATGTAGTATTTATGTGTGCAGAGGCTGAGTTTTTGGTAGTTATTATCAGCTCCGGCAAATCACACAAGCTAAAAGAATCATTATTGGCCCTATATTAAGTAGATTGTGCTGGATAGCCTTGCTCGGTGCAAATACTAGATATGTATTGTTAAGATATATTCTGCTAGATTTGGCAAGCCATAGATTATTGTTTTAAAACATAAGGTTCGGTAATGTGAGTTCGATTAACAATGACTATACGCATGGTTAAGTAGGAGTCATCTTTACGAAGGCAATCCGGCCACATCCATCCATTTCTGCCTCTTCCCACCCCCCCTCTCCTCCCCATCCTTGCTAAGGCTGTTACACTATCTTCATATTTTTCGTCATACTGTGATTGACACCTTAAACAATGCAGTCACGTGCGGAAGGAGGAAATGGGCTTAAGTAAACTGGTCAGTCAAACTAAGACGGCATTGGCCGGAATCGATATGAAGATTCCGGCTTTGTTTATTTAGCGGCATTTCTTTTGCGCTGTGATCATTGTGCTTCATCCCAAGCAATTAACGAAAAGCGAATAATAAAATAAGTTTAAACGTTGCTGATTAATAATGCTCGTGACCCAAATCCGCGAAATCGATCCAAAATCTATTTTGACATATCGGCTTTAAGCATCTCGTCCTCTGGTGTGCTTTGCAGGCAGATTTTTAGCAGTTGACGTAAAGCTCACCTTTTGATGGCTGTATCGGCTGAAAAGTACGGGTTAATTGGACCCTTGAAGACACAGACGGCCAAAATGATAACCTGATTCCATACGGGTTGATAATTGTACCACAAAGTAACATAGCTTCCGTGTCCCATACATTTAACAGTGAACACCAGGGACGTTATGGCCCAGCACTTTAATGACAACGCATTTATCATCAAGGATATAAAAGGACTCATGGAAAGCACTCAACGTGCCGCCGGCGGTTATCTGCATTTGCATCGCTGAGCAATCGATGGGTCGATTACCTTCCTTTTGTTTTTAAGAGGAATAAGTCGTCGGGACATAAACAGTAAAATTCTAATGATAGTACTGGGGAAAAGACCCAGGTCAACTTAATACGTTTGTCAATCGTTCTTAACTTTTTGTGCAATCTAGGCACTGTTTTACCACCGCTCAACTCTTGCCAGTAGTTAGAGCTAACCAATAAGACTATGGAAATGTAATTCAACCAAGCTTGTGCAACAGTAGATCTGCCTTAGTTTTGCTATAATCCACAGAACAGCGACAATGAGAACATTAAGGCAGACACACGAACTAGGAATCTAAATTTTTTGCCACTAATAATGCAATACTAGCAGACGGGAAATGATTTGATGAACATTGCATATCTCACGTGCACTTGCAAGGAACCTCAAATGCCATATACTATCATAAGCATTGTTCTTGGTGCACTGCGGTTAATTTGGGTGTATTTGGACGCATTATGGATCTCATGGATTCACTACTCTATCAGTTTGGTTTGGTTGCTCACCTTGCTCCGTCATAAAACAAACCATGAACATTATCTATAATTAATGCTATCTTTATACCTTTCTAAATTATATTGATTGATGAAAGATGAAAATCTTCATTTCATTAATAATTCTTCCTCATCACTGAATGAATTCTTCTCGAATAAATCTGTCCGCCAATATTTCGGCTTAAACAATTCATGCACAACTGCTCGAACTATGTTCTCTTCATTTGAGCATATATGTATCGACAGAAGCGCCTACAATACACATAGAACAGGTTTATCACATTAAATAAAAGGATTTTATGGTAACGGTAATAATTACAATATTTGACCCAATACTACTAATTGGACGATAAATATTAGATATCAGGAGTTTGCACAATCTAGAGACTGTCAGCTACTCAGCAATCATCCCGGTACACTTTTAGTACACATTGAATGATGATTGTAGTAAGATGTTTAGATGCTGCTTTATGACCCGCAGACACGGTACATATCGCTATATAGTCCCTTATGCAAATTTTGTGGGGATTGATGAACGATACAAATAATGACCTTCTAGGGACATTGCAGCAACTCAGGCATGGTTTGTTTCCTATCTGTATACTGTGCATTAATAAAGGTTTCCATTTGTTGAGAACTTCTTCAGCCGGTCTGCTATTTGCACTTAATGAATGCTCCTCGAATAAATCTGACCGCCAATATTTCGGCATAAACAATTCATGCACAACTGCGCGAACTATATTCTCTTCATTTTAGCATATATTTATCGACAGAAACGCCACAAAACTTCATATAACATGGTTTATCACATAAAATAAAAAGGATTTTATGGTAAAGGTTATAATTACAATATTTGTCCATATACTACCAATTTGACGATAGGTATCAATATCGTTAGTTTGCGCAATCTTGAGACTGTCAGCTGCTCAACAATCATCCCGGTACACTTCTAATACATATTGAATGATGATTGTAGTAGGGTGTGAGATGCCGCTTATGACACACAGACACGGTACGTATCGCTATATAGCTGCATATGCAAACTTTGTGGGGCTAAATGAATGATACAAATAATTAATCTTCTGGGGACACATTACGGTGGCGAACAGTACATTATCCCAGTAGCATGATCAGCTACGACACACTCACGGACGGACAAAGTGTTAAAATGCATCGTGTAAGGACCTTAAGCCAATAGTCCTGCACAACGTCTGGCCGATCTAAAGTTCAATGTCTGCACATCCATAGCGTAAATGAATAAGCTAACATTTTCTGCCTCGTTTTTGACATTTGGCGGATTTCAGTGAGCGTTGTCTGTGAAGTAGAGCCTTTAAGTAGGGCATTATGCGTTAATGTGATCCTTTGTGACAATATAAAAACAGTCGAGCAAAGGGCTCTTTCGGGACCATGAGTAAGCTTCATGTTGGGCAAATCAAATTAGTGCAGCATATAGAGTTCGTGACTACTCAGTTCCCAGATACAATAGATCTTTATGCAGTGAATACGTCAACAAGAGAGCCATACCAATGTCACAAGACATTTTAGAATGAACACCTATAGCATCCTGCATTATAAACAGACAATTGTGACTTTAGAACTCGTTATGTTAAATGATCCTTTGCAAAATCATATCAGCAGTAATGTCCTGTAAACTACTAAAGGTAAAGTAGACACATTATATTTATCCTTCAGACGCCATTAGAGATCGTTAACGACGGTCCGACTCCAACAATGGTCATTTCCACGCGGACAACACAACTAGCAACGCTATTTCTTCACATAACATTTGATTCAGGGTTTCACTCTGGCTAGGATCAATTGCTATTATTGCTAACATAATGAGTCTTTCAGCTTTCTTATAACGCTTTTAACGCTGAATCATAGCTAACTGGAAAATGTTTCTTAGAGTGTCTCGTTTTTAGGAAGTGATGGCACATTACGTCAATTCATGCCTCATGACGCTGTGCATCGCACTGAACTTAAACAAAGAGTCATGATCATTACAGGCCTCACCAAAAGTATTGCAAAAAGGATCACATGACGGATGTGTACGCTTCTTTAATCAAGCCAGATTTGCAGGTCACCTAGGGCTTGCTACTATGTGGAACCAGGAATGAAGGTTTAGTTCATAGGGGTTAACTGTACTCATTCACATTAACCCTTGTGTTTTGCAGTTACGGGCTCTGTTAATAAATGTCACTCATTGGGGCTAATCATGACATGATATCAATGCCGGGCTCACCCAAAGTATCAAAGTAGCCAAGGAAGGAATTAGAGGTTGGTTGTGTGTGCTGCTTAATGCTTGCCGGCTCTGGATGCCTCTTTGATTGTAAACCAGGCTCCTCGTGATTAGGAAATGAAAAACCAATCTGAATAGAAAGGGTCAGCTCTCGTTTGCATATGATATAACGATACAGAAAGCAGGGGATTTGCTTCTTTTTCAGGATAACTTTCAAGCAATCACAACAGGAACGGATATAGATTAATGCGTTATGTTGTTCCTTGATCTCACATTATTTGCGTCAGTTATTCGACACCATCATATATATATAAATATATATATATAGAGATATATATATATATATAGATATATATAATAGATATATATATATCCGGATATATATATATATATATATATATAGGATATATATACAATATATATATATATATATATATATATATATATATATATATATATAATATATATATATATATATATATATATATATATATATATATATATATCGGACGCGCCAGCCAATTGAATTATCCCGTTGTGAATAGGTCGAATGAGTGAAATTCTGGTGCTAGATGGCAAATGATTCCTCCGCAAAAAGGCAAAGAATGGTAATTGCAAATGATTCCTCCGCAAAAAGGCACACTCATCCACAAGGTTACAAAGATACTTCTATATTGATATAATTGATAGAATTAAACCAATAGACGGGATGTGTTCTACTTCAGACGAGTGTCAGGTCAATGTATGCATCAATTTATGTGGGTGATATTGGTTGTTATGACAAAAAAAGTCCTTAGCCTGACATGTGTAATGATTTAGCACGAAAAACATCAAAAATCGTTTCAAACGTTATAACACTGACATCCTTTATGCTCTCTAATAAGTCTCATCACCTGGCGCCATCCCATGCATTTCTATGTCTTGTTATGTAGGGAAGGTTTCTGCTAGATAAATGATCGGGGCGCGTCGGTACATACTTTGTTAAATATCCTAAAGTTGGAAACCTTTATATAAATAACTAATGCTAAGTTAAACAATCATATCATTCGGCTTACAAGCAACATAACACCACATACTGTCTGCCAAATAATGTTGATAACTCTATAACAATAATTCGTACAATACTAAGCAACATATTGATACGTGGAAGGTATACCCAATTAGCATCATTGGCAGTGCATTCACCGAGTTGGATAATGCGAATCCTATTCTGGTCGAATGCCATACAGCTGCAAATTGTCCGTTCAGGCACTCTTAGAATGATCTACCATCTGTTACCATTAACAATATATAACAGGTTTTATTGCATTGTGTGGCGATAGCTATTGGGTTTTAGAGTTTTATCGCTCGTTGTTGTTAGCTCATTGTTCACACCCAAAGCATAAAAAACACGACGCTTTGCGTCGGCGCTTTATATTAACGAAGAAAAAGACAGCAACGTACTGATTTGCTGCAACGAATAATTGGCATGACTCGTGGGTCCTAATGGCATTTATATTGTATAAAACCTGTGTCGGCTATAATTGGCTCTCCATATCATGGTGACCCGTGTTCATTCCAAATTTGCATAACATGCCAGATTGGCAATTGGACCACATCCCTTGGTTTTCGTCGGTTCGTTCTATATGCCTGCTTGTCAATATTGTGGTAATGGTAGAGGCAAGACATTGAGGTCCTAGAGTATATATATGGCGCAATCCTAGAGGATCTAGGATCTCATTAAAGCAAACTAATTTAGCTGAGTGACATTTTGAATGATAGTGGCCACGTCACGTATACTGTCCAGCAGGCGCCAAGGCAGATGGTATTGAATGATTGACATATAGCGGCGTGTAATTCAATTATGGTGAGCCAAAAATTCTTAAACCCTGATAGACGGTCATACACACCATAATCCGCTCAGGCATTATACGAACATGACATCATAACAACGAATAAATACCCCTAGACTTGTCAAGGCTCAACCGCTATCAATTTAAACAACATAGACCTCGAGCATGTTTAGTCAAATGAAAAGGAAATTGTCATTGTAATTATAGCATGTTTGCGGATAGCGGTCGGTTTAATAAACACTAGATTGGTGATGAAATCCAAACATCAAAGGTCGGAAAAGGAACACACATTAATACACATGCAATTTGTCGGGGATATACTCCATGAGGTGCAGCCATTATCTTGCCAAATCTATTGGATATCTCAATATATCGCTTGCACTATCCTCATAACATACGAACTAAAGAGTCTTGACTAAACTTGATATTAAAATGTAATTATTTGCTAAAAAGCAATACACACAAATCCATTTTGACTAGTCGGTAATGATAATGAGAAGGAACTATGCAAAACACACGGTCCTATAAACGGTGAATTACTCTGAACCTGAGCCAGCAGACACATTGAATTGCTACAGAACTATTGCTACAGCTTTTTCTATGGCGTTGTTGCTCTATGGTAGAGCTAACCAGGCATGATCGTGTCAGCCAGCCCACTAAACTCAAATGCTAGCTTAGTATTATACAATCATAGTGGTATTTGATATATGCACCAATAAACATCCAGCATTCATTTTATTCAAAAGAAACAGCAGGATGGCATATTAATCTTCCAAGCGATTCCGTCCCCGTGCTGCTGCCATCACGTTTTCGGTTGGCTACTGTAACTGATGCCAAACATCAACGATACCGAGACAAATACGTCATTGATGTGACACCTGCTCCTCGAATATTTCCATGACTTCGGAAAATGTCACCATCTCACTCTTGTACGGCATCTGATGTCGCTTATGAACGTAAGCAACCGCATGCAGGTCGGAAATAGTGGTACATGTTGGTCAATCTGATAATATAATTTGTATTTGTTATAACAACCAGGGTTGAGTATAAGTGTGCCTTACTTTCTACAATCAGCATGTAGACACGATTGTTTTGGATATTATCACCAATTGACGCCCATACGTGGCGATATTCCGCGTTATTTGTCAAACCGCAGGGACCTTGAAATAACGATTGTTGTGGTATTCTCGTGAGTCTTCCAATTAGTGACGGTCACAAATTTATAATAATGAAATTGCATTCTCTGAGTACTCGCACAATAATAACGGGAAAAGTTATACCAGTTGAAGTGGAATTTTCACAGCTTCTATTGATTATTGAATAAACATTCGGCATAGCAGCACTCGATGCTGTCTCACTGGTCCAGTTATTTCGATCAAAGCCAGGGATCCTTAAAAGCACTCATCGCGCGATAATGGAAATGATGTTTTGATCCCTCTGGGTTTTATGAAATTTACCAGTGATTACTTGGCCGTTATTATTGGGTTAGCGTTCCTGATCACAATATCAGAAAGATAATTGGATATAAATATCGCTGTCTCCCGAAACACGGAAACGGTAAGTGCATTTTTTAAAGCGCAATTACCGGCAAAACGGGACAGGCCACAATGGTTGTTAGAAAATTGTGCTATCGTAGAGCACAGTTAAGGTGTAGGATGGATTAATGACATTTCGGCATATTGTTTGCGTGTACTGGTTTTTAGGGTTTTAAAAATTTTGGCTCTTTTTGGAGCCAGGATTAGATTAAAGCGATATGAACACTTGGTGACTTATGCAGATGATTTAATAGCAAAGCAACTTGTTTTATATTTTCTAAGGATTCACTTTGGTCAGAAACGGCTCTCTAATTGTTTGGTTAAAACGATGATCTTTGCCATTCTTATGTAATTTTTCTATATCGCACAATGCATTAATATATAGATTCATTGTTGGTTACGTCTTGAATAAACTCTTCCAACTGACAATTGTCGGGGTTTTATCAGCTTTTGCTAGACAAGTACACTGGTAAAACTTAAATGTAAGCGCTAGGACGGCAGTAATTCCTGTTGGAACATCAGTCATTCAATACAGGGGAGGGCCACTGATATGAGGAACATGTGAGATGCATTATGTCAGCTAGCAAACGCCTCATTTGATGCGTACGTATTTGTGCCCTTTAACATTTTCGTCATTTTTCTGCGAGATTGACCCTGAGATATAGGCCACATGGCAGTACATATATATCTCTAGTTTCTATCTTGCAACGATCGAGCCTCTTCTTTCGTTGACATGAACGACTTCAGCTTTGCTTTTTACATCCTTTATAAATGAAGCTGGTTTTATTGACATAAAATGTCCTTGAACATTTACATCTTCTGCCTTTATTTATCATAGCGTTATTGAGATGGCAATACATCCATTGACAGACAATGCTAAATTACAACAGATGCATGCGGGCTTAGAACAGTTGTACGAGCAAAGGCTACATTAGTTTAGTGACCTAGCACGGAAGTATGTGGTAATATTAGTTGTAAGCTTTATTTTGAATGCAATCAAACAGTGTGCAAACAGGAATATTAGATAAAAGGACCGATTGAATTTCATCAGCTGTATTATACCCCACGATGTACAATGCTGGCTTGGACTCTTATATGGCCGATTTATGTCGTCAACGAAGTGAATGATGTAAGCCATAGCTGAGGTTTTTGCCCCGTGTTTTTGTTTTTAAAAACTATCCGTAGGGACTTTTCTAACATGAATTATCTGTCAATCGTTTATTTAGCTCCAGACTGTCTCACGCCATCGACTCGATGGTTCACGAAAACTCCTGAAACGTAGTCAGTGGCTTATCAGAGTTCAATGAGAGTAGTCTCGCGATAAAGAATTAAAGAATCTACTGGGTCAACGACTACTAATCATTTGCCTATTCAATCGTGGTATCCTTCTTTCTCACTGTTTCACAACAGGATTGACTGATAATCGCTCAAATATATGCAACAATTTGAAACGAGCTCTCAATTCACTTTCCGGAGATTATAGGCGCTCATTCACGGCAATCGATCAAAGTTTATTGGAGTAGTAATATTAACGCCAGCTCTCTCGGAAGCGCTTTCTATAATAGACATAACAGCAACGCGAATAGCAACAGCTACTTAAAAAAAGTATTAAGAACCGAGAGATAACAAAATACGTAAATGCATTGTAAATCCGTAAATTATATTTTTTTTATGTTGAGCTTGAGTTAACATTTTGATTCATTCTTCCATTCCTTACAAAATGTGGGTTTTGCTTGGCCAAGGTGTAAATTCTTTTCTATAGAGTGTATTCACATGCATTAACATTATCATGCACTGCGACGGGATTGCATTGTTTTATTTTCTGAATCTATATTCGTACGATCACAAAAGCATCTAAAGCAACATGGCGACAAACATCAAAGGTCGGAAAAGGAACGCACATTAATACACAGGCAATTTGTCGGGGATATACTCCATGAGGTGCAGCCATTATCTTGCCAAATCTGTTGGATATCTCAATATATCGCTTGCACTATCCTCATGATATAAGAACTAAACAGTCTTGACTAAACTTGATATTAAAATTTAATTATTTGCTAAAAAGCAGTACACACAAATCCATTTTGACTAGTTGGTAATGATAATGAGAAGGAACTATACAAAACACACGGTCCTAAAAACGGTAAATTACTCTGAACCTGAGCCAGCAGGCACATTAAATTGCTACAGAACTATTGCTACAGCTTTTTCTATGGCGTTGTTGCTCTATGGTAGAGCTAACCAGGCATGATCGTTTCAGCCAGCCCACTAAACTCAAATGCAAGCTTAGTATTATACAATCATAGTGGTATTTGATATATGCACCAATAAACATTCAGCATTCGTTTAACTCAAAAGAAACAGCAGGATGGCATATTAATCTTCCAAGCGATTCCGTCCCCGTGCTGCTGCCATCACGTTTTCGGTTGGCTACTGCAACTGATGCCAAACATCAACGATACCGAGACAAATACGTCATGATGTGACACCTGCTCCTCGAATATTTCCATGACTTCGGAAAATGTCACCATCTCACTCTTGTACGGCATCTGATGTCGCTTATGAACGTAATCAACCGCATGCAGGTCGGAAATAGTGGTACATGTTGGTCAATCTGATAATATAATTTGTATTTGTTATAACAACCAGGGTTGAGTATAAGCGTGCCTTACTTTATACAATCAGCATGTAGACACGATTGTTTTGGATATTATCACCAATTGACGCCCATACGTGGCGATATTCCGCATTATTTGTCAAACCGCAGGGACCTTGAAATAACGATTGTTGTGGTATTCTCGTGAGTCTTCCAATTAGTGACGGTCACAAATTTATAATAATGAAATTGCGTTCTCTGAGTTCTCGCACAATAATAACGGGAAAAGTTATACCAGTTGAAGTGGAATTTTCACAGCCTCTATTGATTATCAAATAAACATTCTGCATAGCAGCACTCTATGCTGTCTTACTGATCCAGTCATTTCGATCCAAACCATGGATCCGTAAAAGTAATCATCGCGCGATAATGGAAATGATGTTTTGATCCCTCTGGGTTTTATGAAATTTACCAGTGATTACTTGGCCGTTATTATTGGGTTAGCGTTCCTGATCGCAATATCAGAAAGGTAATTGGATATAAATATCGCTGTCTCCCGAAACACGGAAACGGTAAGTGCATTTTTTACATCGCAATTACCGGCAAAACGGGTAAGGCCACAATGGTTGTTAGAAAATTGTGCTATCGTACCGCACAGTTAAGGTGTAGGATGGATTAATGACATTTCGGCATATTGTTTGCGTGTACTGGTTGTTTCGGGTTTTAAAAATTTTGGCTCTTTTTGGAGCCAGGATTAGATTAAAGCGATATGAACACTTGGTGACTTATGCAGATGATTTAATAGCAAAGCAACTTGTTTTATATTTTCTAAGGATTCACTTTGGTCAGAAACGGCTCTCTAATGGTTTGGTTAAAACGATGATCTTTGCCATTCTTATGTAATTTTTCTATATCGCACAATGCATTAATATATAGATTCATTGTTGGTTACGTCTTGAATAAACTCTTCCAACTGACAATTGTCGGGGTTTTATCAGCTTTTGCTAGACAAGTACACTGGTAAAACTTAAATGTAAGAGCTAGTACAGCAGTAATTCCTGTTGGAACATCAGTCATTCAGTACAGGGGAGGGCCACTGATATGAGGAACATGTGAGATGCATTATGTCAGCTAGCAAACGCCTCATTCGATACGTACGTATTTGTGCCCCATAACATTTTCGTCATTTTTCTGCGAGATTGACCCTAAACTATAGGCCACATGGCAGTACATATATGTCTCTAGTTTCTATCTTGCAACGATCGAGCCTCTTCGTTCTTTGACATGAACGACTTCAGCTTTGCTTTTTACATCCTTTATAAATGAAGCTGGTTTTATTGACATAAAATGTCCTTGAACATTTACATCTTCTGCCTTCATTTATCATAGCGTTATTGAGATGGCAATACATCCATTGACAGACAATGCTAAATTACAACAGATGCATGCGGGCTTAGAACAGTTGTACGAGCAAAGGCTACATTAGTTTAGTGACCTAGCACGGAAGTATGTGGTAATATTAGTTGTAAGCTTTATTTTGAATGCAATCAAACAGTGTGCCAACAGGAATATTAGATAAAAGGACCGATTGAATTTCATCAGCTGTATTATACCCCACGATGTACAATGCTGGCTTGGACTCTAATATGGCTGATTTATTTCGTCAACGAGAAGTGAATGATGTAAGCCATTGCTGAGGTTTTTGTCCCGTGTTTTTGTTTTTAAAAACTATCCGCAGAGACTTGTCTAACATGAATTATTTGTCAATCGTTTATTAGCTCCAGACTGTCACACACCATCGACTCGATGGTCTATGAAAACTCCTGAAACGTAGTCGGTGGCTTATCAGAGTTCATTGAGAGTAGTCTCGCGATAGAGAATTAAAGAATCTACTGGATCAACGACTATTAATCATTTGCCTATTCAATCGTGGTATCATTCTTTCTCACTGATTCACAACAGGATTGACTGATAATCGCTCAGATATATGCAACAATTTGAAACGAGCTCTCAATTCACTTTCCGGAGATTTTGGCGCTCATTCACGGCAATCGATCAAAGTTATTGGCGTAGTAATATTAACGTCAGCTCTCTCGGAAGCGCTTTCTATAATAGACAAAATAATAACGCGAATAGCAACAGCTACTTAAAAAGTATAAAGAACCGAGAGGTAACAAAATCCGCAAATGCATTGTATAACCATAAATTACAGGGTTTTTTTTATGTTGAGCTTGAGTTAACATTTTGATTCATTCTTCCATTCCTTACAAAATCTGGGTTTTGCTTGGCCAAGGTGTAAATTCTTTTCTATAGAGTGTATTCACATGCATCAACATTATCATGCACTGCGACGGGTTTGCATTGTTTTATTTTCTGAATCTATATCTGTAAGATCACAAAAGCTTCCAAAGCAACATGGCGACAGTTGTTGCAAAATATGATCCGTGAACGGTGGCTAATGATGTTTGTAATTGCACATTTATTGTAACAATAAGCTAGGCAGTATTTGGGTTAACGTAAAGAAGAAAAATCAAGATGATAGATATGCAAATTTTGACATTAGTACCAAATCCATTCCAGATTGATATTGTATTAGTACTACTCACCAACATACAACCGTAGGAGGAAAGCATGCTTTGAGGTAGATCAGTGAAGACGCGCAAATTACACAGAACCAAGCAACTTTGGTCATGAATGCCTGTTACACATCGCTCAAATATATATATGTATATATACATTTATAAAAATATACAAATATATATATTTTTAGAAATATAGACAGATAGATTTATAGTTATATATAGAGAGATATAATATAATTATAGATATATATATATATATATATATCAAAATAGAAAGACATATACAGACATATAGGTAGAGAAATATATATAGGTAGGGATAGAGATAGAAATATATATATAGATGGAGAAAATATACAAAGATAGATACAGAGAGAGATAGGGAGACAAATATAGAGATATGATATAGAGATATAGAGAGAGAGAGATATATATATAAATAGAGATATAGAGATAGAGAGAGATATAAAGAGATATATATCTACATATATAGAGGGGGAGATCTAGAGAGAGAGAGGGGGGGGAGAGAGAGAAAGATAGACATATACAGAGAGAGACAGGACAGAGATAGAAAGAGAAGGAGGATCTCCCTCTCCCTAGAGAGAGACAGTATATAGAGATAGGGAGATAGATATTATATTTAGATAGAGGGATATAGATAGATTTATATATCTAAATATATATTATATACATCTTTATAGATAGGATAATATATACATATATATATAGAGGTATATATATATATATATCTATATATATATATATATATATATATATATATATAGATATATATATATATATATATATAGATATATAAATATATATATCTTATATATATATATATATATATATATATATATATATATATATATATATATATATATATATATATATATATATATATATATATATATAAATATATATAATATATATATATATATATATATATATATATATATATATATATATATATATATATATTGTTATCTATCTCTCGTAGGTTATTACTATTATCGGTAATAAAGTGTATTTATCAAAGCCTACTAACTGGCCAGGGATCAATTATGTTTCCCCACTGCCTAGCTTACAACAAATTACCGGCATAGCCGTTTGTTGTAATGTCCTTATATATAACGTTTGGCAATACTTCTGCCGTTACATGGTGGGCTTGTCCTGAGCAGCAGCTATAATTTCTGGTTACAAAGCAATTTATAAAGGTTAAAACGAACACATGGAAACATCCTCGGCGATATTTGAACCATAAGGCAAACGTTGTCCAGAAAATTAGCAAATGAGACAATGGCTTCTGAAGAAGTTGAAGGACGAATTACAGACCAACGATAACCATGTAACGCATGTTCATAAGTAAAGATAATATAGATATGCTTGACGTTGATATTCAATAGATAGCAATAACACACTTATTAGATCTTTGTTTTGACAGGATGGTTGGCAATCACAGCGGTAGTAAAAATGATGAATGACCTAAATGATGCAAGCGAATGGGCTGATTTTTAATTAGAATAATATGTAAAGTAAGTACCCAAGCTTACACAAACACATCGCTCCTTGTTTAACTTGATACGGATATAATTAAATATGGATCGGGCAACAGCCTCAGTTTATACTCTACGCACTCATAGTGGCTGAATAAGTTAAGCCCAAAAAAGGACTAGCACATGAAAGAAATCTAAATAAGGTTTTCAACGAAAAGAAATAAACGAAGGCTTAGAATGCAGTTGACATAATTGACATTGATTTAGCTGTCGACATGTGTCGATTGGCAGGTGTGCGTGCGGCGTGATGCATAGGGGGGCAGAGGGTAATAAAGGCTACACTGTTTACCGTACATTTTGCTACTGCTGTGACGTTGCTGGGGATACTGGGCGTCGTTGAAAAATTCATAAGATGATGTTAGCTCGCTATTATTAAAATGAATGGTTTGACACGCGAGATCTTACAACGCTGGACGATAATGAATGGATGAGAGAACTAAATGCAATCAGATAGGGGGGATTTAGGCAAGTACTACTGTAGCATATGAGGTTATCATAATTTATTCAAAGCAAACAAAACTCCCTATAACTGCTTCACATGGCTTTGGGTTTTACAAAAGAAAGCAAAATTTGTTTCCCCTGTTTTTTGTAATTATCCAAATAAGATGATACTAACACAGACATAGATCGGTTCTGTAAATGTCAACACTAATTGGACCAACACATCGCCCGATAAATCAAGCCAATATTATATTTTGCAATACATGTCAGCTCAGAAAACTGCGTACCTATGGTGAAGCATACACCAACA
>CM067357.1:24762192-24794692 GCA_034190875.2 Urechis unicinctus
AAAATATTGTATTCTGACAGGTGGTCTTTGCGATGTTTTAGGCATCAGTTGTGAGTTTGCTTTAAATTATGCATGTAGTGGCTCAGTTGGTAATCACCACTTAGATATGTCGACGTATGCCAGACAGGTTAGTAAACAATATCGTATATTTAGCAGAATCACTATTACTTATGATATAGATAGGGCGCGGTAGATGTACGGTAAGGGCAATTTAGCAAATACTAACTGCAACTGTGGTCATATACGTTAGAGCCATATTGATATGAGATGCCACTTCTACTTAGTTTGGACTGTGATATATGTATGATGGCTTCAATGAGCTAATATTTCACTTTCATCTCGGGTCTATGTTACGATGTGAGGCTGTTAAACACAAATGCAGCTTTGTATCTGGTGTTTCGAGCTCGAAAGGCAGTACAAGAGTTATCATTATACTCAGATATGTCTTTGGTTCTTATAGGAGCGATTGAAAACTCGATGTGCCGAATTCGAAACAGTTGACTTTAAAGCGGCCATTTGTAAGCTTATATGCATTTTCTCAAAGCCCAATAAAACTTCACTTTTCACTGCATAATCAATGACCATGTTAACATAAACATGTTAATAAATATTAACTGTTGATTTCTTGTCAGTGAAGATAAACGCATTACCGGGCCACAAAATATGCACCCCCAGCATGACTCTCTTGCTCTAATTATTGTTAAGAATTCTTCAAAATTCTGATCGACGTCACGCCATAATAAACATATCGTTTCGGATAATACGGCCAGATTATTTCATATGTTAATATACATATATATATATTCGTTTTTAGCATATATATATATATTATATATATATATATATATATATATATATATATATATATATATATATCTATATATCTATCTATATATATATATATAGAAAGAGATATATATATATATATATCTATATATATATCTATATCAATATATATATATATATGTATATATTACACCGTGTATATTTGTATATAAATATATATATAAATATATACGTATATATATACACCCATATATATATATATTTATATATATCTTATATATATATATTATATATTTTTAGATATATATATATCTATATATATATATCTATATATATCTATATATATATATATATATATATATATATACATATATACTTATCAAACAATTAAATATAACCTTTATGGGATTACAAAACATATAGATTGTTCGTTCATGTATTTTTGATACCTAATTGCGAAAGCGTATTTTAAAAGTATGCATCGAATCAAAGAACTGTATTAGTTTCATCGAGTTATTTACCAGCCGATAAGTTTTACATAAGTATAATTCATTTCATTGAAAGCTTATATTCATTGTTATTTACCCCAGTAAACCAGTCTATTTGAAATTGAAATGATCGTATTGTGTTGAGAGCTGAAAACCAATTGTACATTTAGTGCTACCATTCATCTATGTTTATAACTGACTGCGCCTTGGTATTGCATTATTATGTAAGTAGCCCTATTGGCGGGGGTTTCCGTGAGAAATCATTTCCAAATATATGGAAATTGGTTTATCTGACCGTCCAGGCATGAAATGAACAGCGACAACAATAGTATAAACATATTCTTATGAAAGCTCATACCAAAGCCCATGGCGATTGGGATTAATTAGCACTTCGAATTGATACACAAAGGGTCGTAGGATAACCACGGAGACGCCTGTTTAGCATCGGCTAGGCATTGTTTGTGCCTGGTTGTTGTAAAGCCGTTTTGAAGAGAATTGCTCTTTTAGCGGTTTGATATACGAAACAAATATTTCCATGACACCATTAAGCAGACAAATCGGATAACGCTACAACATTTCAGAGACTGATCTGTCCCAGCCTATTCAATACTTATCCAATGATATAGTTTTTAGGTGAGCCTTGGTTAGGCTACGGATATGTTTACATTGCAAAATGCGAGCAATTACGTATTTGTGCTTGTTTATTAAATTACAGGACAATAGAAGTGCTTCTGAAATAAGCTTTTCTCTGCAATTGTATGTAAATAGCCCATAATAAACCTTACAATATGTTTCAATTTTTACCTTAATAGGAATATATGTTCTTATAATTGGCCATATAAGAAGGTAACCCATTTAACACATAGTCAACAATATGCAGTGATGGCGAGTAGGACGGTGGGAATGCTATTTATGAGCAAGTTAATGACTGTGATAATGATAATGATAGCCTCAATGAGAATGATGCAATTATGTAGGCTTATCGTGTTGTGACGAAAGCAATTTTATTAAACTCGTTTGATCCAACGATCAACTCCCAATGTGGCTTCTAAACAGTGTGTGTTCTTTTGATAACTGATATCGTAAACTGTTCGCTGGTGATCCAATCAATTTTATCAAAAGAGCAATTGTCACTCCACTACTGGAAAGTCCCCATAGGACCCTGAACTCATGAGAGATGTCCGGCCCATTTCAAAGGATTTCCATAAATAAAGTATTGTAGAAGGTAGATTAAGGTCATGTGCATGCTTTTTGTTTGCAGTTCGTGTTTGCAGCGAGCAAAGGAGATCATATACTCTAGAACATCCGGGTTAGGCACAAAACATGCGCATATTGAATTAAGAGAAGACATTGTTGATTGTTTATGACATTCATCAGTGACCATCATATAATGTAGCTGAAGTATTACTAATTGCTGTAATGATCAGTGATACCCAGTGTTTTGTGAAATTCTTCCTGGTTCGTCTAGGAAGCATGCTAATGCTTTTGTAGGTTGATGCCGCTAAAACCATCTCTTAAGCTGTTAACACAACTCGCCTAACGGAATAAGCTGCCTGCTGGTGTGTTTGACAGTTTACAGCACAAAATACATAGTATATAGAACCACGCAGCGCGTATTATAGCCAGATGTTCACGACATGCACACATTAGACATGTGCTGCGAAGCTTGCACTGGCAACTAAAGAGAGTCCGGATAAGCTATTAGATCATCCTGCTTGTATGTATGATTCAAAACAACATGGCGTCTACATTCCCATGCAACCACGTCGTGCCATACAATCCGGCTTGTCACTTACGATCAAATGCATTATTGATGACATTCAAGAACAGTCAGGACGTGTATGTTTAGAAGAACTTTTGAAAAATCAACGAATTCACTGTTGTTTGACATTCGTATAATAACTTTTAAGAAATTCGTTTTTAGAATCGCATAGAAAATTAAATGGATTGTTACATCGTCTATGCTGGATATTTGATTTATGTGCAGGGCTACATAGTTTTGATTTATATACCTATTATGATAATGATAGAGATAATAATTAAAAAAGAAAATAATGACAATAATAATAATAATAATGTATTTCTTTCGGAATGATTTTCTTGAATTAAATCAAGCCGAGATCAAGGAGTCGGCACCGACGCAAGCGCGCCATGTCATCTGATGGTAGATTGATCCACGTGTCACATAATTTTTCTCGCTTTAAAACAGTGTGATTTTCGAACGTTCATAAGCGGTTAAGATATTTCAAAACAATACTGGATTAACAGCTGATAACAGTCTCAAAAACATATCGTTAAATTGTTGATGCGTATTTCTTGGCGATGTTCATACATAGCTTTTATGGAATCAACGTTAGAGACACGTAAATTAGAGCGCCCACAACCAATAGTCTCTTATAAAAGTCAAGGCGCAAACAATCAGCAAGCACGCTGTAATATAATGCCTTGCTAGAGATTCGACAGAAAAAGCACCTCATTTGCGGCTTTGTCAGATGTGATATTCAGAAAACCACTACATTGCAGTGGGTATTCTAGAAGTATTGACTGGCAGACGTCTAACGTGGAATATATAACTTTCAATAAACACCAGTATATGGCACTTACACGTCTCTTTGGTTAACCCATTAATCTTAATTGTGAATTAAGTGTCAGGATTGACACTTTAAGCGTTACAACAGCAACCACTATTGGTAAACTATAACATAAACACGTATATATCAAATTAAGAATTCATCCGTCCGGTTTCAACTATTCGGAAAAAGTTGAAATATATGAGGCTTTCACAACAACGTTGTCGAATTTCTGTAAAGAAAAGATATACTCCAAGTATATTATAAACATCGTCTATGCATGCCCTCACCCTGTACCCCCACATCCCTCCCTAACCGCACATTTCTAAAGTGCAATATATATATACATTTGTGCTGCTAGAAGCCAACTCACTCAGCATGGTCAGAAAATATTCACTTCTGACATTATGCATTCCACAAAAGTTGACCCTTAATATGTGCTTTGATAAATGTGTGTCAGTCGCTAAAGTACAAATGAAGTGTTGAATGGCACCATGCTAAAACTAAACTGATGCTCTGGTTGAGAACAAAAACTCTCCCGGATATCGCCTTGCATATGGGTGCAAATTCCGATTAGTGTCGTGAAGCCCGCATGTCTTCTTGTTACAGTTATCATGCCCATTAGCCATCATAAAAGTATTCGTTATAGCTAGTATACATCCGCTGTATCGTATGTGTCAGGAGAACTATCAGTAACATTGCATACGTTGGAGCTTCGATCTATTTGGTATTTGAACTATTCAGTAATCTTGATTGGACATGAAGTTGAGATTAACTACAAGCAGCTGGAATATCGCACCGGTACGCTAGGCTATGTTAAGCGTTCCGCCATGTATTGCCAAAGGACGCCAATACAGTGAGAATTTACCTACAGGTAACGTCACATAATTCAGAGCCGTACGATGCAACAGTCTTTTCGTGTACAATTGCCACGACGCATTGATCGCAGCGTGATGCTCTTAGCTGTTTTTAACATTACGTAAATATTTACATTGATCGGTTAGTCATGCTGGTATCCTTTTATGTTCACGTGTATCTTAACAATATTGCGCAACGAATATCAACGGACTCTCTTTATCTCAGACAATTATACTACTGACAAGCAATTCACGGCGTGAAGCATTTGTGGTAGCAGTCTTTGCAAAAGACCAACATATAATTTAATGGCAGTAAATGACGATAAAATCATTCATAAGCCTACGCTTATGATAACAAGGATATGCTCTTAATTAATTTGTATGGTAATCGGCACTCATTTCCTGCCGATCAAACTATATAATCCTTCTCCAATGTTGTGGATGATAGCATGCTTTAACAATGTTTTAGAAACTAGAGTGTTGCCAATTAGGTTATTACACAAATTGGGCCACACATTCATATTAATCCGCATAGATGAATATTAACAGGCCAAACCGACTCCCTGGGCTCGTTAAGAATCCAACTTGCTATTATCCCGATATTTCAGAACTATGAAAGGCGCTGAAGCGTGTAATCAAACTAATCGACTACAACGTGACGCTACTGCATCTCTTATTATGCGCCGTATCTCATATTGAGGTGATATAATAAGGCCAAATCCCCCGCTGAAGGATGTCTGGGCGCAAATCAAACACCATACTACGGAGAAAGATAGTTCATGTTAATGAACATATATAGCCTAAATTACGTTTTATTTCGGCATATGACCTCCACTTGTTTGCTTTACATAACAATAGGAGGATGATGAGCACCGGGGGACGGTGTCTTTGTCGATAGCATGCTTTCACTGATAAAAGTTTAATTCAGCTAAACAGAAAAAATGAGGGTCGTGTCAAATTGTCCTGTAAATATCAACCCCACGCCCTGATATTTTCAAGAAACAGACTGGTGGTGGTTGTTCTTACTCCACTCCGAGACAAAGTCGATAAATGCCTTCATGTATATTAATTCTAATTTGCGGTGCAATATTTCGAAAATAATGGGGACCCTCCACGATCATTAAGGCAGCGTCCATTAACCAGGAAAGTAAGTACTAATAGCCAGGTGCCTTCCAAAGTATCCAGGTTGATGATATGTTGATTGATGATCTGATTAACTACAGTACATACAGAGATATACTATAGACAGCACATAGTGTCAGCAAACAGCTACAATATATAACGCATCGTGCGATTGGTACCTGATATGGCACCTTGATGACTAACCGCTCCGTCGTTGGTCATTAGGCTACGCCAAACTAACTTGTCAAGGGTATTTACTCGCATGCATTTAACTCTGTTACTTGGCAGGTGTGCAACAAATTATGTGCTCTTGCTGACATGTATGGTTTGTAATCGGTCCAATGATGCTAAAATGGTTACCTCACGCGAATTAATGCAAATTGGTTTTAAGTAAAGGTATCTCTCGGGGCGTGCAAATATCGTTTTATACGTAACTGTTATGCTTTCATTCATAGAAAAAATACACTTTTCGAGGGTTTGTTTCATCAATAAAACTTAATGCACAGGTTTGCCAAATTGTCATGAGCTAAAGGAAAAATGGATGTAAATTATAATCGCTATTATGATCATGGCATCGACTCGCTACATCGGTGTAGACATACTATGCTACCAGTCTGTCTTCATAAACGTTAGCAACTAAGCGTATTGAGTCAGCACACGTGCCAACTCAATGTGTGTATTATTCCATTGCTAGGCAAATACTGAAAACAATGTGGCATGAAATAGCACACATGGCCTGATGTCACATCTAATCCACGGATAAACGTCAAATGGTTAACAATGAGTTATTGCTAACATCATCCTACTGGACATAATCCGCTGAGAGACGTCGGCCATTCAATTGACAAGCGATTACTATGTCATCCGCCATGAACTATTATGAATGTCCTCAATTTGAAATTCCGTCGCGGTTATCGAGTTCTGAGGAACACGTAACTTAGCAAGTTTAATTGTGTTGCTTTGCTCGCTCAAAGGAAAAGTATTCGCGCTATATATACCGGCGTTCATAGATATTGTGAAGGAAATCCTGACTGACATGCTCTCTAATACGCTACTTGAAGAGGCTCGAATTTACGTGGTTAACAATCCACATACTCTCACATATTGATCGTAACTTATACTCCGTTTGATTGATGCGTTAAGCTAACACGACGAAATACGGTTTGGTGGGCGATTACTCACATAGCATATTTTGTTTTTCTATCGTATACAAAAGAATGCCTGAAAGCTCTTATTTTCGAACGATCTTTCCGCCTGTTCGGAGTTAACAAATGTGTTGAAATGCGCCACAACGCATAATGTTTCTAGGCACAAGAAAAACAGGTTATTATTAGATACAATGGCATACGAATCTACCATGGATTGTACCCATACATTGTGGTAAGTTGCGATACGGTCAACCTATTGTAAATGTGCATGACAAACTCGGCTGCGCCAGCAGATGTGTCGATGCAAACAAACGATGTTATCATAATCAGCCAATCTTAAAATCAATTACTGATTTTCAGATTCACGATACCGGGCCTTCACTCGACGAAGGCCTGTCATCCTGGCGTCATCGTGGACGTTGCAGCATACAACATCTAGCTGATGCTCCTGATTGAATTGCGCATCGTGTTATGGTTTATGTCTAAACCGCTGTACTTCTTTATAATGCACATACACTTACAGTTCATTAACCATATACCATATAGTTGCCTCTTTAAAACCTCCTTTCATATCTTGTGCTAAACGCTATTAATATTAATATACTATTCTAGCTTGCCATAATGTGAGTCTACAGTTGAATATTTGTTGAGGGTGATTTAGGACTAAAACTTCTGCCGTTTATTAGTTGTTTTGTGCACCTCATATGCGAAAGCGATATTAACCCATGAGAGAACGCCTGCATCTATGAGCGAACAGCTGGTGTATGCAGCATATAATTTTAATATAAATGCAATATGCGTGGCTCATTGAGTTCACTCGCCTAAGTCATTTGTCAATATCGTGCGACTTTCTACTGGGTTATTTCGACCCCGTTGCCATATCCCTGTATAGAACCCGTAGTAGTTAAGGTAGCATGTTTTCGGCAGCACAGCGTTTTGTGTTAGTGTCAGCCGCCGGGCCTCGCCAATTACTGGAAAACGCTCCAAAAACCCTAAACCTATGCTGAACTATTTATACGTTGGTAATTCCGAGCTCAGTACATCGCTCTCCAACAATATGACAAAGAGGTTAATTTGCGTTTAAAACCTTCAAAGTCACGTGTGCGTATTTTGTAACTATAATAAATCCGTTGTCGGTTAAAGATTCCCGACGAGGTCATAAAATATGGTTTGCAAGTCGATCCTGTATTCAAGGATCAATAACCTCTGCACTATAAACCTTAGACGATGAGTGGAAGTTGCACAACCATCGTTATTTTTTGTGTGCACTTCTTTTGCCAATTGCATTGCTAGACTACGCCTTCTTCGAGAGACAAAAATTATGATTGAGTTTTCCTAGTGCTATTCTGCGTCAATGTCTGTACTATACTTGTTGCTAGTTAAATCGCCGAGGGAGACCAACTCGTTGCAAAGAACTGGTATTTGCACGCAATATAGTCATTATATCATTTGCTAAAACTAAATAAAACATCTTCCAGTCTGTTTCAATGTATGAAACATGCGATTGCGATAAAAAAAAATCGCCGTTGTTATTCTGCTCTCGCTCAGAACCTCGTTCCATGTCATTACTGAATATATCTCCTAAATTTTGAGGCTGGTATTCTTTAATTAAAGAACGGTGGTATTAGATATCGCGGTCGGTATATAGAGAGATGGATCCATATTCACCAGAACATACTCAACAAATGCTCAACACTTTTTTATCGTCATTGTCTTGGCTGTGAACACATCTGTATCCTGAATGATGTAATAGTTTTCCTTTGTCTATAAATAATAACACCTCTTGCATTGAGGTTTCCAACATGAAACGTGTCTTCTTTCCCAGTGGTTCTATACACGACATGATTCACTTCAGAATCTGCTATATGACAGATTATATTGCGTCTAACCTAAGCAGTCGTAAGTATTGTGGGATGAGGTGCCTGGAGATATACTATATTTAAGAGCAGTCTGTAATGTGCTTTCGAGTATTAGGGCATTTTTCATTCTTTTTAGTAGAACGCCTTGTATAAACACGATTTTAGACAATCATTTTTAATGGCCATAAGCTATAGGGCCATTAAGGCAATTATGCGGGTGAACATCTAGTAGTATTTCCTTTGAAACAGTAAGCAGTAGCGATGAGCATTTAACCGATATATTTTATTTCATCTATTTCTGCCTCACAATATTAACAGTATATCAGTCTATGTAGCTATGCTATTCGTGGATCTCTTCGAATTGACATAAATAGTGCTATGGTGTAGGTATGCCGTTGTCCTTTGATCTCTATAAGGCTGCCCGATTTAAACTTGTCAAAGACTCAAACTGGTCAAGCTTATCTCAGAAATTGTGACGCCCTACGTTTTGTTTCAATATTTCCAACAAACGCTCGGCAAACGATTGCCATAATGTGGCTGCAGTGTACTCAAATATCTTACTGCAATGAAGTATGACTCTTAGTGTAGATGATAAAGAGAAACAGCTAAAATTTCACGATCCAAACCTTACGCGTAGCGTTCGTCTTTTAATGTAGTCTGTTACTTTGTCTGAAAATGCCTTTGTTAGTCTTCAACCGAGCATCCAATAAGCAATCACTCACTTAGTTGGACATGGCATCATCGTAATGGAGTTCGCAGTAGAGCGTCGATGTGCGTATCAATTTTGACCCTGAGGTTTCCTTGCTCTAACACCAATGTTTAATTGGACACCAGGCGAATGCTTCCCGGTAAAAACGTACCAAGCTACCCGTACCGATAGGGTCTATAATCTGGAGTAAGTCATGGGTTCGAAGCCAGCAATGATATTGGTTTGTTGGGTTAATTGAACGAGTTGCCACTATATGTATATCAAACCATCTTGCCTTCTTTACCATGGACAGGATATATGACGCGCCGTGGTAAATATTGACATCCGGATTTGTCTTTGAGGTGCTCAATATCACGCAGCAGTGACCATGGAAGCACATAGCGGTTTGTCATAAAAATTTCCAACGGGCCGCAACATATGAGTAGAAAACTGTTTTATTTATTTAGCTCTGACCTTCTTACTTTACAGAGATATTCATGAGGCACATTAATCACAACACTGTAGCAGTACAGCTCTAAACAAGTGTTGCAATGGCTTGGGTCCGTCGTCTGTGCATTACGATCGTATGTTTATCGGCAATGCATTGTCGTTGGTGGAACCCGACGATTTATCATTGATGCATTAATGGAATATAGACATGCGGTATATGCGTAAGCTACAGTTATGCGTTGGAGCGTCAATTTAATTATCCACATTGTAAGGCGCACATTCAATAAAAACTAAATATAATGTTTTCCGAACTCTTTTTTTTCAGATAGGATGAATAGCAATACTCTACCAAGAGTAACTCGACCGCGACCTTGTAAGAAACGTGTACGCTGCAGAAAATACTCATTGAATGTTATGATTGTATCAAATCGATTGCAAACTTAACTAATATTTAGCACACAGCAGAGAGTACTTGGTACCTGCTAAGACGGTAACTTCCCAGACATATGTTTCAGGCAAGACAGGGTTAAAAAGGATGTTTATGGTAGCCAGAAACCTGCCCTTAAATCGACTGTCAAAAGCGCAGTGACGCTGACTGCGGTGCTGCAGTATTAGGATACATGCCCCATGCATTACCAATTGATTCTTGCAGTGAAGATACTCTGCACAAGCTTTGCCATTATACATTATCATCAATGCAGCTAGTTTTCAAGCACAGAAACTTTCAATGCTGGAGATCGCATTTTGCAACACATTGAAATTTATCGCAAACCCTAAGACAATAACACAGCAGTAGTAGCTCCAAGATGTTTTTTTAATAAGCTGCTTATGGCGCACTGTCTGTATAAGTCTGCTTTTAATGGCTGCAGAAGTTGGGAACACAACCCTATGAGCAACCTCATATCTGTCATAAGTCCATGATAATTTACTGTTTATATTTACATCAGTGTTGATCAGGTTTTCATAATTGGTTTTAACATAAGTACAATTCGTATGATCAACATGGCTGAATTTCATAGCAATGCGCATTTGATATGGCAGAGCTTTTCCATTGATTAATATAAGTCTCTGTTACCGCATCATGCTGCATCTCACCGTTTGAAAATATCCCACAAAATAGACCGTTTATCTCTGTCTACAGATCAACTGAAACTATTTGCACGCCAAACTAGCTACCTCGATTTGTAGCGAATTAAACACACCATAGGTTTCATGCTAAACTATGCGAGGCACCGACGCTTGTTGATATCAACCACGACGTGTGGTTGCTCCATCTTCTAAGATCTAAGAGATCACATAATGCGTAAATGATGCAACCTCAACCTCGCGAAGACACCGGGCGTCAATTACCATACTCGAGAGAAGATTGCATTATCACATGTATGTTGTATAAGTCACATTCCGCACCTTAGTTGAACACTATGTGTGCATATTTACCCGGCTAAATTGGGCCTTACTAGGGAAACCTAGTGTTGTATATCATTTAAGTCGATTTATTGCATTCCGATGTTGTATCACTGGTATCAATAATTGATCAACGCTCAACTTATACAACTGGGTATATTGTCAAGCATATGCTTCTTAACATATTCTAATACAGCATAATTGGAAAAAAAGTGCATCATTTGAAATTTAAAACTAAGCCACAATTAGATGAGATGCTTCCATTAACCATCCATGTGCATTCATATGCATGCGATTACAGTCAGGAATCCAACCCAATCGAGAAACTTTGCAATAACATTGTCAAGTATAGGCATAAAGGTACTGGATATATTAATGGAAGGATTAACTTCCCTCCGATAGAATGATATTTGTTGCAGCAGCTGCAGAGGCGGTTCACCGAGCTGTGTTTCTGGAGGCATGTTCTGTATGCAAAATACATGTAATCCTCTTCACATTTTTATGCGTTCGTACCATAATCTGTGCGGAAATTATAGCTTTGTAAGTTTACAACATTCATTTGTATTATGATATGAAAAGTTTACGTATAAATTCGCCGTGTGCAATATAGAGTTTTATCCTTTTATTTGTGAGAGATGCTCGATCACGTTACAGAAAGCCAGAAAATAATTCTGCGTGAGACAAAATGTACTTGCTATGGGGAATTTGGTGTGCTTACTGTAAGGGTTTGCCCTCTTTATTGGAGTACTAGCACCAGCTATTTCATTTGAATACTAGTAGCCCTTTTAAGTCGACAAAAACAGCCACACCAAATCTGCTAATCAATGTGTGCTTGGTGTTAATGGAAATGCGAGAGGTAGTTGCTGGTCAGAGCATATTTCGACTTTCATCCGTTATTTGCTTTTCATTCTATGCTTAGAGTAATTAACCGCGTGTGTGAAACGAGCATGCGGCGCGGTGCAGTAATCCGGCTAAGCCATCTATTTCTTTGATCCCGTCTTATCAACATCCCTGTTCAAGGGAAGACCATAAATTTCTTCTTCTTTTTCTACCATGTTGTTATTGAACGAACCACATATTTAAACATACTGCAATTGACCAACCGTCCGAAAATAACAGGCAGCCGCTGTGTTCTAGTTGTGACCTTTGTGACGTTTTGCTGGCGGTCTTTCAAGTCACTGAAAAATGCTAAAATCTAGCGTTATACAATATGTATCGTAAAAACAAATTACAAAACATTTTCTGTTTAGCTTTGTGATAAGATAGGTAACGTCAACCAGACTAAACTCTTTGATTTTATTTAAATCTATTTCTGGTGGCGGCATGTGTTGACGTTGGCATGATAATTCAATCTGTCTGTAACATCTTCTCAAAAGAATGACCAATGCAAAGTCGATTGATTAAAGCACTTTCCCCTAATTTGTTACCTCTCTGCAAATATGTAGGTGTTATATGCCTTAAAACAATGAATGACAACAAATCCGTTTTGATGCTTCCACGTTATCTTTGTTCTCGAATAAAGAACGAATATATCATGCATACGAAGACTATAATCAAATAGAGCAGTGTCCCAGCTAATCAAGTCATTGTAATGTTCAGTAGGCCACCTGCCACACCCTAAAAACAGCTATCAAGCTTCTTCCAAAAGCAAACAAACCACGGAAATTGACAGGAAATGTGTCCTTTGAAAAATGGACGAAATGTCAGATACCACATGAGAGTATGCTACCGTGTCACTTAATCAGTAAGTAGGTTTGATTGAGATCAGAATGTAGTCTTGACCAGATTGTAAATTGCTCTTACAAAAATAAGTATATTAATTAGTTGCGTTTTAGCAATGGCAACTGCTGGAAATGAAATATTTGGAGGTCTTATGTCTGTAGGGTTATATGAATGTTTCATGTTTAGATGGATATTTCCAGGAAATAGATCATATTATTAATATTCACTTTGACATGGATCATATACGTTCAAGTTGAAGTGTGAAATTTTTTTTTTCTGGGGTGGAATATTTGTCTTCGATAGCCGCAATCAGGAATAAAAACGTTCATAACTGAACATAGGAAGTAAATGTATTGACTTTCAGTATTGTTGAAGACACAAGTAAGAAATAGAAATACACGTCTTGCCTTACATCGGCATTTTCCATTTTCCATGTGTGACAACATTGAATCTCAAATCATATGTGAAGACACACAATAAATATTAAGGTCTTTGCAGGACACAGAATGACTATACCGCTTACAGTTGCTATTTGTTAATTATGTTACAGCTCTAGTAACGTCAAATATGTAGAATAACCAGCGCAACCGTGTTGTTATTGCATTGGTCATTTTCTGGCAGTTTTGAAAACAAATATCACCCAATATTTGGCCATATGTCGAGCCCTTGCAATTAGCTACTAGACTGGTCTTAATACAGTGCGCAAAGCTATATGTTCGATGATTTTATTACGATGGGACGGGACCTCGCCCTGTTACGAATGCAATGATTGTGCTTTGACGCCGATTACACATTTTGCACAATTGCTGTGAGTACGCCATCTTAGTCATACACGTAACGCGTATAAATTAATATATAACATACACTTGACGATGAAAGCAATATGTTACATTGCGTTGAAATATACGTTATATGTAAGCATTGGACACTGCTTACTTGACCTGATATCACTCTTGGGAGAGAACACAAATTAACTTGAATCTGGTAGAGACTTTACGGAAGGTTAGAGGTACCATTTGAGGGATTTGTGCCATTAAAGGGTCACATAATTAAAAAAAAAACTATTATCACATGACGTGAAGTAAACATTAACGTGATACATATGGGGAAACACTTGGAAGACAATCCTAACAATTGATTGGATCTGTATTATGTTACAATAAACCATGAAGGAACCCTAATTAACGCATACTTCTTTGACCATTGGATTAATATGTGCTATGGTGCAAAATTGAGGGTTTGGACCATTAATTGTGGTGGATAACTTTGAACGCCATTACAACTATTAGAAGACAATGTGACTCTTTCGCTTGGTTGCCGAGGATGGTCGTTAATACTAATGGCAGTTAACCTGTAATACGTTGATCACATTTGTCTAAGGAAGTGCTTCCCCGAATAGATATAGCTTCATAAAAACTCTCACATCTGCAAGCCTGTCGAATACATCCCAGACAAAATCGCTACACCATTTCCCCTGGGATCATCAACGGAATTTTGCGTCGAACTGCAGACAATTAATGCTAATAAAATAGATATATGAATCTGTAATAATTTCATGGGATAACAAGTAGGCAGAGCAAAATTTAACTTGTGTTAAGCGCTACACAGTGACCGCAATGATTCCAACGAGTGGAATGATAATGAAGGATACCTGCCGGATGTTCAAAAATGGAGCATTTTCCCCTTTTTGCCAATCAACAGCGATCCGTTTGTTATTTTATTGATGTTGTGTTATATTTTAGACACGCTGTAAAAAACGGCAAGGCAAAAGATTGTGCTTGCTTCAATTCGAATATGGCCTGAAATATGCGCCTTTTCAATAAGACAACTTGACTTGCGCTATTCCAAGCTGACTTTTTGTGTGTAAATAACGACGTGGAATCAGCGGCATGACCATACATCAATGGATATCTATTGAGAAAAAATTGGGGCAAGGAAGTAAAATCCTTTCTCTCTGAGGTATTTTGGCGGGGTTGTGACTGATGGATGCGGCCCAGTATCTTGAATTTCCTACATGACTAATAAAGGCGCCATGTATCGTTCATAGCAAATAAAGGCGTCATGTATCTCTATGTTAACAAATATCACGTGTGTGCACCTAAAATATTCAGACACAGATAGCTGTGAAACCAAAAAATACTTGACAAAATTGTGTATTCTTGAGGCACTCATATAAAGAAATACCTTCGGCCCTGATGTCTTCTACGACTGACACTTCTATCGGGAATTCCAAATATGAGGTCATGATTCGAGATCATGTCTAATTTATGTACATCATCTGCTACATGCATTAATATATGGCCCTGCACCTTGAACATGCATAGCGTTGAGTTATGTAATGTGTAAATGTTAATTTTAGATTAGGTGTCCCTCTAATGGTCCAGAACCCTCCACCGGTACGATCTAACCTTCCATAATTTCTTAACCAAATTGACGTTGTTCCTACCAAAGAGTGATATCAGGCCTACATAGTAGCGCTCAATGTTTACAAATCACTTCGTTATTCACTCTTTTGACAGAATGGTACATATTGGTTTTATATTCAAGTGTATGCTATAAATTAATATTGTAATGCGTGTTACTTTTAATGACTTTGAAGGTGTGGCTTAGTAAAGGATCTGGATATACAAGATTGATTGATCCTGAAATTTAGCTAACATATTTATTGCCAATGGTAACGAGATGTTGGATAATTATAAATGCATGTTTTCTGTTGCTATATGAAAATAATCGTTATTTCGATAATCACGGAGGGAATTTTAATGCGACTTTGCGACTAGAGGTATAATAACAATTTATGCATTTTCATCTTTCCTGTAAATGAGACGAAAAGGCTCATATTGAGACAAAATGCTCCTATTGTATTGAAACAAAGTTCGTTTAAGCCAGGGATGGTTGGTAAAAAAACATAAAAAGATGTTCGACTTTCAGCAGAAAGGTAACTGGTTCTTCTAACCAAAGCATTACCATTACCACGCTTAAACATATACATTTTACGGCATCGACCCATTGCCGAAAAACCCTGGATGAGTAGCGCTTGATTGTAAATCGCTTTTACACAATTTGCTTTCTAAATTAAATTCAAACCTGCTAAGGGATATATAAGAACCGTGCAAAGGATTTTTTCGTTGCTTTCAAAATTGTATTGCAAGATAATGAAAACCGCATTCGAGATACAACCCACAATTTCAATGGGATCGAATGCATTATAAAGTTAGTGTATGCTGAATTGAAATGGAAAAGAATATATTGGATTACATGTGCATCTTCGCACTGATACATTTTGAATGGTGTGGTACTTTTGCAGGTAACCTTTCTAAAAGTCAATATCAAGCAACTTACATTGTGAGCATCATACCGCAATATCATCAAAATAAAAATTGTGTTCGGGTTGTTGTCTTGAATTATATCATAAATGGTATATCTGACATGCATGATATAGAAATGTATATGCATGGTATATAAAGCGGTTTGATTTTGAACATAATGCAATGCCACAGTTTGTTACATTTTTTCATCAAGCATTGAATATACCGTGGCAGTATAGGTATTCCTCGTTTCACTCAAAAGCAAAATGCGATGGTTTTACCGATATGTTTATTTGCCTGATCTATTAAAGTAACCGATGTTGCCAAGTAATTTCTTGTGACCTGTTAATCATGGGCCTTAACAGATGAACGACGCTATGCAAGCAGCCGCATACTTAATTAGCAACAACTCAAATATATACTCCAATAGAAATTGTTAACATTTTTGTTCTATCGCATTAAAGTACATTTGGCTATGCATAGAGCGATTGAAGTTCACTTCGTGTATGATGATAGCCATTTATTGTATATATAAATACACATATGTATATATATATATGTAAATATATATATATGTATATATATTTGTATATATATATACTTATTTATATATGTATATATATATATACATATATATATACATATATAAATAAATATATAGGTATATATATATACATATATATATTCATATATATATACATGTATATATATATATATATATATATATAAATATATATATATATATATATATATATATATATATATATATATATATATATATATATATATATATATTTATATATATATATATGTGGTGGCGATTACAACCATTCGTTGACTCAGATCATTCGTTGACAATATTTTTAGTTACTTTTTTGCTGTGTTAATGATGGATTAATATACATTTATATATATATATACATTTATATATATATATATAGATATATGCATATACATATATATATATATATATATATATATATATATGTATATATATATTCATATATATATACACATATATATATATATATATATATATATACATTATTTTGTTTTAGCAACTAATGTATGCAAAAGAAAAAAGGTCCTTGTGAGTCATATGTGAGTCATGACTCGTATTTTATATGTTACTGTGAAGCCTTTTAATGCTATAATACTACAGCATGGATATTGAGATATGTCTTAACAATTCGGGACGCATCGCATAGACAATATTTGTTCAACGATAGTCAATGATTCTGCTAGGTTTGATTTTAACCGTGCTTGAGATTTATGGAAATGACATTTACGTGCCGTAGCTATTCCCCTCTGTAACACATAACCTCTAGAAAACAACACGGGGCAGAAACACTGTATTTTGAGGCAAAAATTACCACAGATTTTACTAATACGCAATGTAACCACATATTGTGCTCACGCGTAATAACACGTGATTTGTTTTTGTTTTTTTGGAGCAATTGAATTGTAAATAGCTAATGTGTAAAGTGGAATTCACCAGCTCTTGTTGCTTGCCAAAATGAAGTTAATTAACCCCACTTGCGAATGCTCGCACTTGTGGCTGTTACAATGGCGGATTGCTTTAATGCTCATGTAAATGTGTTTCAGGAAAAACATTAGGTAGATACTGTTCTTTATTCATTTGCTGGCCCGAACTTATATCGCAGACATCACACCCCTGTCCCTTTATATCATTGTTTAAATCACAGCATTGATGGTGGTGAGTGTATCCCAATTGATTGTATGTACATTTACTGCATGGAAGCTTCCACTTGAAACATTGATTTCAATTGCTGCCTCAATTCAATGTTGCCTACAATTTAATAATGTAAACTGAGTGATTTTAATTGTTAAATCACCTTCATACACAGCCCAATATTCAATTAAAATAATATTACCTATTAGAAAAAATTTAACCGTCGTTGGTCGAATATAGAATTCCGGCTTAAGAGAAGTCTTTAATAAAGAATGAGATGTAGTTGCCTAATATAATTGATAATGAGCAAGTCAATGATGAACCTTCGCCTCAGCAGCATCAGTTCCTTATATGATAATTGTTGATCACACATAACTTAATAGGTACATCAAAACGCCCCGCTTGGTTAGCAATGCTCAATATATTTGCCGTCATATCGTTAGCTTCCTGCAGTAGTCAGGCCAATCGAGAAGCCTTCACATATGTTATTTGGTTACGGTAGAGCAATATGGAAGCTCGTATACACTGCCGCAAGACGCAGGTCACTATCTTTCTTGTAAGCTGGATTGAGTACTTCCGCCGTTAGCGAATTAGCTTATGCGCCGCCGAGAACAGCTCAAAGCAAAAATGCTATCAGATTTTCTTTACACTGGTTCTCGGAACAAAATCACTGTGAAAGGGGCCAGCAACCTGATAACCCTAACGCGCGTAAATTACAAAGCAACTGCAGCGCGGGTCTAGATACATTGCTTAAAATCAATACACCCGTGTGGAGGCTAATTTGGGCCAGCAGCATGGTGGCTCTCACATTTGCTGAGGCCGCAATTCTGTTATTAATTGCGGAAGCAACGTTGATACCAAGTGTGTTATGATTTATATCTTTGCAACAATGAACTTACAAATATTTTACCAGGTCCATGTCCAAGTGCCCATATATCAGCCACAGTAGTATCCCCAGTTATAGTAAAATAAAGACACAATAGACTATTTCATCAGTAACAACTGCTGTGGAAATCTTTCTTTCGTTTATGTATTACGTTCGCAACAAATTGATGAGCCATGACGTTTCATCAGCATCGAAAACTGATCTTATGTGCACCTGGTTGAAATGAATCAAACCCATGTTAGCGTATAACGTCACGCATTTATGTTGCACGCTTATTAATTCAAACCGCTGTAAGTGTAGTTCTTCACAAGCATATGTTACTTTTGTCACGCTTGCACGATCTTGGAACACTCAAGCGTGGTACATTTTGTATCTTTTTTCCACATAACTCCTAGCAAATAACTCATGCCTGCCAAAGCCACTTTATATGCACAAAAATTCCATTGGTGTAGGACTAGCGCAGCCGTACAACCACTGGGTTGAATGGCAATTACAAGTCAAATATTCTTCGAACGCAATTTGTTGGACATTAAGGGAAACATATGTGGTCAGAGATTCCAATTTACCGCTATTGCAACTGGGTCGTGCAAGGCTTAAATAGCGACAATGCTATGCAGCCAAATACGGCAATACAATAAAAATCATGATGGTCACTAGCTTCTAATGTATGCTGATGATCTCATTTAATTTGTGGTAGTTCTGAGTATGCTATTAAGACTGAGAGTTTTAGTTGTAATAACCTTAATATGTATATATCTATATATATATATATATATATATATATATATATATATATATATATATATATATATATATATATATATAGAGAGAGAGAGAGAGAGAGAGAGAGAGAGACAGAGACAGAGACAGAGACAGAGACAGAGAGAGAGACAGAGAGACAGAGACAGATAGAGAGAGAGAGAGAGACAGAGAGAGAGAAGGAAAGAGAGAGTTAATGATGATTAAATTCATGCTGCATGAATGTTTTTAGTATATGCTATGTCCTGAAATAATTCATTATTATATTGTTATTCAAAATAAGCAAGAATACATATTACATACGTCCGCACAGGGCACCCCATCAACCGACAATGCAGCTTGTTGATTCGTTGGAGGTTTGGGTGACAAATCAAATATCATTCAATCGGGAAATCATGAGCATGTATTTAATCCACTTCTTATATTCCGCCACAAATATGTCCACACTAATGACAAAACCAATATGATTCAAATTAATCTTTTAACATCAAATAAAGGTAGACTAGAAGTCCGACTGTGTCTTAAAAGGGGTTGAATTCAGCCCTACAGGACGTCTGAGTAAATATGTATTTTACCGTCCGATCGGGCTAGGCCTGGGGAAGATGCTGATATATGCGATTTCGTTCGAACGTTCATAAACAAATATTGTAGCTAATAAATCATCACACAAATCGATAAAAAGGTGTCAATAGTAATTGACTTTGTTTTTATGTATTGGCTCTATAAAAAAAGTCGTTAAATTTTAGAAATATAGCGGTATTTTGGGGTACATACCTTCGCCGATCGATCTTTTACCATTGAGCCACGCGATTTTTTTTTACATTTTAGCTTCCACAAAACCAGGTGGCGCGCTGGTCGCGAGCTTCACAACGGAAACGTCTGAGTCGGATATCTTATTATAGAAAGATCTTTGCCCGGACCCCCAAACCGGTAGTTACATCGATTTGCATAAGACGAAACTCTGACTCATTTTATCAATGCCATCCATTGTGACATAATGTGGCGACATCTTTTATTATGCGATGAATCTCGTAGAAGTACAAATGATTTTCAACGCGCGCAAACTCAAACGAAACCACAGTCATTGTATCACAAGTCAATCACTATGCATAGAATGCGATAGGTACATCGTAAAAGTCATAGATATATTGCGCAAAAATGAACGCCGTTTGTATTTCCTTTATAGGTTCTAGTAGATTAGTTTAACGAGTTCGCTACAGACATGGTGCAGTTTATATGGCAGGGTCGCCAGCGCGAGGTGTTTTATGTTATTATATCGGAGAGAGGAAGAGTTCTGGGATAATAGGCGGGGTCGATATCAGGAGGGAATCGGTTCTCAGATTTAACAATATAACCATGGTGCTATATATACATTAACAGGGTAATATACGTGATCATAATCAATTGAATAGTCGTTATATGCTTCGGTTTTTATGATGAGTACTCTACCTGTATTAGCAATCAATATTGGTCGGGAGAGCTTTGGCCACCTTATACAGTCGAGTCTTGCCTTTTCGTGCATGAGCAATAGTTAACTTTCATAGGATACGGCCGTTCCAATGAAATCCATTGTAAACTTTATCAATTTCCATTGTTCTAGCCCTTCCTGAAACCTGATGAATACAATAGATGACATCAGGTGTATGGACACTGAATCAATGAAAACAAAGGGAAACGATCCAGATGAAGGTCAGTGATAACATATGTTGTTTGTTAATGGGGATCATTAGCAAGAATAGCTATGTCTGGTTGTTAGCCGTTACTGTTATCTTACACGGCATATTTATAACCAGGATATTCCATCCAACTCTTACTTAAGTGGCAAGTTGAGACAACTACCACTGTGATATGTCACCCACTAAACCATTATATCTAACCAAACAAACTTTGAAATGAGGTAACACAAAGTCGCTTAGTTCAAGGAACCGAATGGTGGTTCTGGAAATACGGGATTTTGCAATCCTGAAATACGCAGGCACTTAATGGAGCTTAAAAGTTAAAAAACGCTGCCTTTCTATTCACACGAAAGGACGCGGTAGTCATGATTCCATGAAAAATATGCATCCATTAGTTTCTAGACCGTATGGCTCGAAGCGTCTATTTTAGTAATTTTGCTGACATTCCTGTCGATATTGTATAATAGAGGAAGCGATGGAACCTGATTATGCGAAGATTATGGGTTTTCCAAGCGCAATACATGTAACAAATATTGAACGCCTGAGCAAATTTACCTGAACCCGGCTATAATTGTTGAATCTCTCGAAAAACAGTAATAAAAAAAACAATGTGCTACATATAAGTTTGACTTATCTGGTGATATAACATAAGTATAGTTCTATAGTACGCGTTGGCTATTGCTACACTCCAATACACAGTACGTGTGACATTCTTGCAACGAATGTATCGCATATATCTCACATTTATAGCAGCAATTACTGTTTGTCGTTTCCCGTAAAATACCCGCAATGATCTTTGGTGGAGCAGAATTACGATTCTGTTCAAGGCTTTGGGCAGTTTATGTGACGCTCTTGTTGATCTGAGATGCTTTACTGTGCAATATGTATCACAGAACGCATCGCACGGGACCAATTATGGGAACGTATGGAAGTTGCACATCACCATTATAATAACAACATCTGCACAGAGATAAGACTGCTCTAGGTTATCATCGATAGATGGTTTGCTTAAATCTATGACAATTAACGGAAGATAACAATAATATTTGCGCATCGTTTCACAAGCTCAAAGCAGTAACGATACTCAGCAGTTGCAACACAACCAGAAAAAATATTAAGAACTTCGATAATGAGCTTTGCAACGGTTATATTTTCGTATCACGTCAGGGAAGAGTTTGATTTGATATTACTTGGTATTATAATGAGAATGTTAATGTATCATTTGTGTCATTACGAACAACACAGTATCACAAACCTAAGACGAGGATAAATGAAATGCAAATTATCATCGTATTTCATCATTGAACCCAATACGTATAAAATATGAAAATACCGATAATGGTGCAGAGAAGGTTGCCACAATGTTCTAGACGCTGGCCATACGTGGCCTATTTAATCATAACACCGTTGAAATTCATGTTTGATTGAGGAACTATAGGCTTGTGTAACTTGTTCCTCGCAAGAGAACTGTTTCATGTTTCAAACGCATGGTTAACAATACAAATAAGTAAAACGAGTCATGTAATTTCCCCACATATGCGATTTATGTTTTGAATTACGCGCAATAATGTTGGGAAACTAGGCATACTGCTCTGCCTGCACCATACGCCTTAACGCGACAACTTACAAGTGAATCAATTCGTTTAACACTCTACTTACTCTTCATCCTTTCGGCGCCACATGATTATTGTTAAGCCCCTTTTTTTGCAGTGGGGTTATATGCACATTGTATGGTTCACCACCTGGATTAAGGATCTATAAGCGGTGCGAGGAGCTTGTAACGACCCTGCTGTTCGTTGCAAGCCGCGTTTTTGTTGACGTCTGTACTGCACATTGCTATCAATCTAACACGGTTAAATACAAAAATTACCGATCTCGCGTGCACTATCGCCAATATATGCGCAATATCTTTTCTAGATGGGGTTTTACGTAGCCCATTCTTGTTATTAACTTAAGATTGATGAGCTATACAGGCATTTCTAACAAATGGGAACACCAAATAAATGGTCGATAATGGATCCTTCTTGTGTTCATTACATCGCATGACGGCTTGCGTGATACCACAGAACAATCCTTGTTTTTTAGCTGGTATATATGTAAATGTCTCAACCGCTGCAAGTTGCATGCCATCACTATATAAATCATTAATGGTGCCAAACTACATGGAAATTGTTGTCTGAATTTGACTGACATACATAACGAATTATAAACCTCGTGCTAATTTTGAATGTTGCATTGCATTTGCATATGTAGATCCGTAGACTTACACACAGGGTAGCAAGCAATTATTTAACTTTTTACCATCGCTGTGCTATTTGTGTTGGATAGTGATCTTTATTCAAGCAGGTCATCAAAATTTTGTTCGTTTTAATTGCCATGAACCCACTCGTGATCTCGCGACATTTAAGCCATATATCCCATGTAAATCAAGCGATTGTCATTGCTGTGGTCGCAATGCACGACCTATACCATTCCATGATGACGCGCTGATATGTAGCAGTAAGAATTCCAAAGTTTCACGGCAAAACATGGCAACTACATGATCGAAGCAAGAACATGATCTTAAAGCAAAATATAGATAGCCTTGTTTCGAAATTAAAGTCTAAAATATAGTTTTAAGATATTTTTAGTTTAGTTTTACAATGCCGGTATTCGGATAATGAAGAAAGTGTAAATGGATACGCAATCTTCCCTCTCCAATGGTTTTGATTACGTTTAACGATAACCAGACCCCACACAGCAAGCATTATATTTGGATTGGTAAGCTTATATGTTTGCTTGATGCATTCGTCATCTTCTCGTTTTTAGCGTTTGCCAGATAATCAATCGAGCCCTATTCTGAATACTGTGTATGAGAACGATCTTGTCCGTTCAAAACAATGCACTTAAATATCATATTGCAAACATGACACTCCAAATCTTCAACCACCGAGGCTTTATTCCCATCAAGAAAAGAGTCAGTTTCTGGCTACAAGAGGATCCTGCTAATCCTCCTCATAGACATTGAAATGTTTGCTTTACATTTCTGCCAGCTGCTCTAAAAGCACTCAGCACGCAATCGGGCAATGATAAAAATTGCACACTCAGTTCATCCCTGCAGATCAATTTAGCATATACAAGCATAATTTGAGATTGATCCAATACTTGTTACAGTTGACACCTAGATTCGTCCTATAAAAACGATCGGAAATAAGTATAGCATAATTAAACATAATACACGGTTATCTAATTAATCAGAATACCTTGCAAAATCAAAAACATTTTATATTGGACGTCATGGAATGTTTTTCTTCATTTGTTAGGTTTTATGGGTAGGTATGTTATGCTCTAAATGCTGTTTCGGCGCGTTAACGCGGCCGACGTTCCAATTATGAAGTTATCAATAATTTTATAACTGAAGACTATCGCCTTCCGCAACTGACAGCGATGCATGCAAATGTCTTCAGCTTAATCATTTCGGTCCTGTTAATATGTGTTCCAAAATATCAACTTGTTTTGTGATAGCTGCGAAAATGGGTCAGAGATGATATAATACTGTTTCATACTGCAGGTTTGAATATAACAATGACTTGTATTGGTTCGGCTTTCTGTTGGAAATCACGAGCTCCATCAAATTATGTTGCATTGTGGGAGTCAGCCATGTTGAGGTTTTGAACAAAGTTTCTCGACGTGCCGCACTTTCATAATGAAACTGAAATATAATACAATACTGTAGTAATAGTAACAGTCCTCGTGTCTTTTCTCGATATAATCTTTCATTTTGTCACAAATTTGCATTGCCTGGAGGAGTAAGTTTTTAGCGAGTTCATCTGTCATTTTGACTTCGGAACCTTAGAAATCTAGCAGGCGGCTCTACAGCGCGGATGTGAGAGATCGAAAGTTGTAAATAGCGCGGATACTGTCAGAGTCGAAGTTTCTGCGCCTAGCAAAACACCGCCTAGCATGTTGCTGAAGCCAGAGTTGGTTCGGCTCTCAAGAGGACCAGTAAACCTTACAACAGAAACTACAGGTGTTTCTGCAAATGAAACCATGAGCATAATAAAATCATAGAATGTAACTGCATGGTATTCATAGTTATGAAGCTTCAACTAACATGATTTTCATCCATTTTTATATTATGTGCACTGTAAGTACAAAGATGATCCACAGTTTAAATTATTTAATTATTATATGCTTGCAGCGCATTAGGAGCAAAAACAGCATACCATATAACGCTGCTTACTTTCGACACAAACTGCATATACATTAAGTAAAGTTGGCAATATTTCGTATAGTCGGGCAACAGGATCACATATATGTCTTCATGACAATTAGGTTGTGTATTTGCTTACCCGTCTCTATTGCCGCTTAACAGTCAGACATGTAATATGAGTTGCCGCTGCAATATGCAAACATATGTATGTTATGCTATATTGCCTAAACCTCTTAGCAAATCACTTGTGCTTATTATTGTCGGAACATTATTTGCTTGATAGCGTGACACGTACATTATATATGTACTCAACAATAACCTTTTTGAGACTTACGCTAAAGCCGTTTTTTCGAGATAGTTAACTGAACAATTAATTGTAATCTAGTTTCACGTTTGTGGTTGGAAATGATTACAGATATGTTATATTGCGTAAATATCAAATTGTACGCTGAGGTTTGGAATACCAAAAGTAGTAAGGCTGCTTTATTGTGTTCAATTATCGATGGCCTTGGGATACAGTTGGTACAGCAAACACAAACTGCGTAAGGTGCAGTAGCTGCGAATCATCATGCATTTTTTGTTATTTCTGGAAAACGTTATGTAATGCATATATAGCCCAGATAAATTATTATACACCATACGTTCATATCCAATCGTCTAATAATGCGTGAACAAGTACATTATACAACAAATATCCATGGGGAGAAGTAACCAAGGCGCAGATTAATGACACATGTAGCATTTATGTGTGCAGAGGCTGAGTTCTTGATAGTTATTGTCAGCTCCGGCAAATCACGCAAGCTAAAAGAATCATTCTTGGCACTGCATTTTGTAGATTGTGGTGGATAGCCTTGTTCGGTGCAAATACTAGATATGTATTGTTAAGATATAGTCTGCTAGATTTGGCAAGCCATAGATTATTTTTTTTAAACATAAGGTTCGGTAATGTGAGTTCGATTAACAATGACTGAATAAATAATTCTGTCTATACGCATGGTTAAGTAGGAGTCATCTTTACGAAGGCAATCCGGCCACATCCATCCATTTCTACCTTTTCGCATCCAACCCTCACATCCCCATCCTTGCTAAGGCTGTTACACTATCTACATATTACTCGTCATACTGTGATTGACACCTTAAACAATGCCATCACGTGCGGAAGGAGGAAATGGGTTAAAGTAAACTGGTCCGTCGAACAAAGATGGCATTGCCTTGAATCGATATGAAGATTTCGGCTTTGTTTATTTAGCGGCATTTCTTTTGCGCTGTGATCATTGTGTTTCATCCCAAGCAATTAACGAATAGTAAAATATGTTTAAACGTTGCTCGTGACCCAAATCCGCAAAATCGATCCAAAATCTATTTTGACATATCGGCTTTAAGCATCTCGTCCTCTGGTGTGCTTTGCAGGCAGATTTTTAGCATTTGACATGAAGCTCGCCTTTTGATGGCAGTATCGGCTGAAAAGTACGGGTTAATTGGACCCTTGAAGATGGCCAAAATGTTAACCTGATTCCGTACGGGGTTGATAATTGCACCAAAACGTAACATAGCTTCCGTGTCCCATACATGTAACAGTGAACACCAAGGACGTTATGGCCCAGCACTTTAATGAAAACGCATTTATCATCAAGGATATAAAAGAACTCATGGCAAGCACTCAACCTGCCGCCGGCGGTTTTCTGCATTTGCCTCGCTGAGCAATCGATGGATCGATAACCTTCCTTTTGTTTTTAAGAGGAATAAGTCGTCGGGACATAAACAGTAAATTTCTAATGATAGTACTGGGGAAAAGACCCAGGTCAACTTAATACTTTTGTCAATCGTTCTTAACTTTTTGTGCAATCTAGGCACTGTTTTGCCACCGCTCAACTCTTGCCAGTAGCTAGAGCTAACCAATAAGACTAAGGAAATGTAATTCAACCAAGCTTGTGGAACAGAAGATCCGCCTTAGTTTTGCTATAATCCACAGAACAGCGACAATGAGAACATTAAGGCAGACACACGAACTAGGAATCTAAATTTTGTGCCACTAATAATGCAATACTAGCAGACGGGAAATGATTGGATGAATATTGCATGTCTCACGTGCACTTGCAAGGAACCTCAAATGCCATATACTACCATTAACACTGTTCTTGGCGCACTGCGGTTAATTTGGGTGTATTTGGACGCATTATGGACCTCATGGATTCACTACACTATCAGTTTGGTTTGGTTGCTTACCTTGCTCCGTCATAAAACAAACCAAGAACATTATCTATAATTAATGCTATCTTAATACCTTTCTAAATTATATTGATTGATGAAAGATGAAAATCTTCATCTCATAAATAATTATCCCTCATCACTGAATGAATTCTCCTTGAAAAATTTGTGTGCCAATATTTCGGTTTAAACAATTCATGCACAACTGCTCGAACTATATTCTCTTCATTTGAGCATATATTTATCGACAGAAACGCCACAAAACTTCATATAACATGGTTTTTTCGCATAAAATAAAAAGGATATTATGGTAAAGGTTATAATTACAATATTTGTCCATATACTACCAATTTGCGATAGGTATCAATATCGTTAGTTTGCGCAATCTTGAGACTGTCAGCTGCTCAACAATCATCCCGGTACACTTCTAATACATATTGAATGATGATTGTAGTAGGGTGGTGAGATGCCGCTTATGACACACAGACACGATACGTATCGCTATATAGCTACATATGCAAACTTTGTGGAGCTAAATGAATGATGCAAATAATTAACCTTCTGGGGACATATAACGGTGTGAACAGTACATTATCCCAGTAGCATGATCAGCTACGACACACTCACGGACGGACAAAGTGTTAAAATGCATCGTGTAAGGACCTTAATCCAATAGTCTTGCACAACTTCTGGCTGATCTAAAGTTCAATGTCTGCACATCCATAGCGTAAATGAATAAGCTAACATTTTCTGCCTCGTTTTTCACATTTGGTGGATTTCAGTGCGCGCTGTCTGTGAAGTAGAGCCTTTCAGTAGGGCATTATGCGTTAATGTGATCCTTTGTGACAATATAAAAACAGTCGAGCAAAGGGCTCTTTGCAAAAAGGATCACATGACGGCTGTGGAACCAGGAATGAAGGTTTAGTTCATAGGGGTTAACAATACTTATTCACATTAACCTTTGTTTTTTGCAGTTCCGGGCTCTGTTAATAAATGTCACTCATTGGGGCTAATCATGGCTCACCCAAAGTATCAAAGTAGCCAAGGAAGGAATTAGAGGTTGGTTGTGTGTGCTGCTTAATGCTTGCCGGCTCTGGATGCATCTTTGATTGTAAACCAGGCTTCTCGTGATTAGGAAATCAAAAACCAATCTGAATAGAAAGGGTCAGCTCTCGTTTGCATAAGATATAACGATACAGAAAGCAGGGAATTTGCTTCACTTTCAGGATTACTTTCAAGTAATCACAACAGGAACAGATATAGATGTATGTGATATGTTGTTCCTTGATCTCACATCATTTGCGTCAGTTATTCGACACCATCATATATATATATATATATATATATATATAGATAGGATATATATATATATATATATATATGATATATATAGATATATATATATATATATATATATATATATATATATATCTATATATATATATATATATATATATATATATATATATATATATATATATATATATATATATATATATATATATATATATATACCAACCGGACGCGCCAGCCAAATGAATTATCCCGTTGTGAATAGGTCGAATGAGTGAAATTCTGGTGCTAGATGGCAAATGATTCCTCCGCAAAAAGGCAAAGAATGGTAATTGCACCGGACACTCACCCACAAGGTTACAAAGATACTTCTATATTGATATAATTGATAGAATTAAACCAATAGACGGGATGTGTTCTACTTCAGACGAGTGTCAGGTCAATGTATGCATCAATTTATGTAGGTGATATTGGTTGTTATGACCAAAAAAGTCCTTAGCCTGACATGTGTAATGATTTAGCACGAAAAACATCAAAATTCGTTTCAAACGTTATAACACTGACATCCTTTATGCTCTCTAATAAGTCTCATCACCTGGCGCCATCTCATGCATTTCTATGCCTTGTTATGTAGGGAAGGTTTCTGCTAGATAAATGATCGGGGCGCGTCGGTACATACTTTGTTAAATATCCTAAAGTTGGAAACCTTTATATAAATAACTAATGCTAAGTTAAACAATCATATCATTCGGCTTACAAGCAACATAACACCACATACTGTCTGCCAAATAATGTTGATAACTCTATAACAATAATTCGTACAATACTAAGCAACATATTGATACGTGGAAGGTATACCCAATTAGCATCATTGGCAGTGCATTCACCGAGTTGGATAATGCGAATCCTATTCTGGTTGAATGCCATACAGCTGCAAATTGTCCGTTCAGGCACTCTTAGAATGATCTACCATCTGTTACCATTAACAATATATAAGAGGTTTTATTGCATTGTGTGGCGATAGCTATTGGGTTTTAGAGTTTTATCGCTCGGTGTTGTTAGCTCATTGTTCACACCCAAAGCATAAAAACACGACGCTTTGCGTCGGCGCTTTATATTAACGAAGAAAAAGGCAGCAACGTACTGATTTGCTGCAACGAATAATTGGCATGACTCGTGGGTCCTAATGGCATTTATATTGTATAAAACCTGTGTCGGCTATAATTGGCTCTCCATATCATGGCGACCCGTGTTCATTCCAAATTTGCACAACATGCCAGATTGGCAATTGGACCACATCCCTTGGTTTTCGTCGGTTCGTTCTGTATGCCTGCTTGTCAATATTGTGGTAATGGTAGAGGCAAGACATTGAGGTCCTAGAGTATATATATATGGCGCAATCCTAGAGGATCTAGGATCTCATTAAAGCAAGCTAATTTAGCTGAGTGACATTTTGAATGATAGTGGCCACGTCACGTATACTGTCCAGCAGGCGCCAAGGCAGATGGTATTGAATGAATGACATATTACCGGCGTGTAATTCAGTTATGGGGAGCCAAAAATTCTTAAACCCTGATAGACTGTCATACACACCATAATCCGCTCAGGCATTATACGAACATGACATCATAACAACGAATAAATACCCCTAGACATGTCAAGGCTCAACCGCTATCAATTTAAACAACATAGACCTCGAGCATGTTTAGTCAAATGAAAACGAAATTGTCATTGTAATTATAGCATGTTGGCGGATAGCGGTCGGTTTAATAAACACAAGATTAGTCATGAAATCCAAACATCAAAGGTCGGAAAAGGAACACACATTAATACACAGGCAATTTGTCGGGGATATACTCCATTAGGTGCAGCCATTATCTTGCCAAATCTATTGGATATCTCAATATATCGCTTTGCACTATCCTCATAACATACGAACTAAACAGTCTTGACTAAACTTGATATTAAAATGTAATTATTTGCTAAAAAGCAGTACACACAAATCCATTTTGACTAGTCGGTAATGATAATGAGAAGGAACTATGCAAAACACACGGTCCTAAAAACGGTAAATTACTCTGAACCTGAGCCAGCAGACACATTGAATTGCTACAGAACTATTGCTACAGCTTTTTCTATGGCGTTGTTGCTCTATGGTAGAGCTAACCAGGCATGATCGTTTCAGCCAGCCCACTAAACTCAAATGCAAGCTTAGTATTATACAATCATAGTGGTATTTGATATATGCACCAATAAACATCCAGCATTCGTTTAATTCAAAAGAAACAGCAGGATGGCATATTAATCTTCCAAGCGATTCCGTCCCCGTGCTGCTGCCATCACGGTTTCGGTTGGCTACTGCAAACTGATGCCAAACATCAACGATACCGAGACAAATACGTCATTGATGTTACACCTGCTCCTCGAATATTTCCATGACTTCGGAAAATGTCACCATCTCACTCTTGTACGGCATCTGATGTCGCTTATGAACGTAAGCAACCGCATGCAGCTCCGAAATAGTGGCACATGTTGGTCAATCTGATAATATAATTTGTATTTGTTATAACAACCAGGGTTGAGTATAAGTGTGCCTTACTTTCTACAATCAGCATGTAGACACGATTGTTTTGGATATTATCACCAATTGACGCCCATACGTGGCGATATTCCGCGTTATTTGTCAAACCGCAGGAACCTTGAAATAACGATTGTTGTGGTATTCTCGTGAGTCTTCCAATTAGTGACGGTCACAAATTTATAATAATGAAATTGCATTCTCTGAATACTCGCACAATAATAACGGAAAAGTTATACCAGTTGAAGTGGAATTTTCACAGCCTCTATTGATTATTGAATAAACATTCTGCATAGCAGCACTCGATGCTGTCTCACTGGTCCAGTCATTTCGATCAAAGCCAGGGATCCTTAAAAGTAATCATCGCGCGATAATGGAAATGATGTTTTGATCCCTCTGGGTTTTATGAAATTTACCAGTGATTACTTGGCCGTTATTATTGGGTTAGCGTTCCTGATCGCAATATCAGAAAGGTAATTGGATATAAATATCGCTGTCTCCCGAAACACGGAAACGGTAAGTGCATTTTTTACATCGCAATTACCGGCAAAACGGGACAGGCCACAATGGTTGTTAGAAAATTGTGCTATCGTACCGCACAGTTAAGGTGTAGGATGGATTAATGACATTTCGGCATATTGTTTGCGTGTACTGGTTGTTTAGGGTTTTAAAAATTTTGACTCTTTTTGGATCCAGGATTAGATTAAAGCGATATGAACACTTGGTGACTTATGCAGATGATTTAATAGCAAAGCAACTTGTTTTATATTTTCTAAGGATTCACTTTGGTCAGAAACGGCTCTCTCATGGTTT
>CM067357.1:24799692-24879692 GCA_034190875.2 Urechis unicinctus
AGTGACTAAATTCATAAACATAGAGGGGCATTCTTTGGTCAATTAAAAAAAAAAAAATATTAGCGTTTTGCCATATCTATTCAATAAAACAAGATATTTGAAACCGTACACAACAGTCTGAGGACTTGTTATTCACATTTTTGCTGATAACGATACGTAATTATCAGCCGGTCTTACCCATGCTTTTCAAATTGAGCAGACGGCGTAAGATTAAAACAACATGTGCATTGAAGGTTCGCAAAACAACGTAATGAGGTCTTAAGCAGCCTGAATTCAATAAAAGGCAGAAGTTTGGTTGAGAAAATGATACCACTGCATGGCCACTAATTCAAAATCAGCATGTCTCTACGATTATTGGTAAACTTTTACATTGAGACAAAATATTTGAGTGATAAGAGTACGTTGATGCAGGAAACGTTGAACTAACCAAATATTTTCACTTCAATGTGTTTACATGGGGATACCTGCCAATAAACTTATTCATTTACCGCGAGCTGTCAACTACAAGCTATTCATCAGTTATCAAATATCTGCAGAGGGAGTCAGCGTAATGCGACTTTTACAGCACTTTTGGTAATGAATACTCTCCTCACGCCTGCAAAACGTCCCAAGAGACACACAAGACCGTAATAAATTGTGAATTTTGACTTCTTTGACTCTGTCTTAGTGCAAAAGGTATGTTCTTCAGCAACACGTAACTGATTGCAAATCTACATCAAGACGTGACAAAATAATATTCTTGGCTGCACCAATAAAGGTAGTTATTAGTTCATCGTTATTCCTTAATAGAACATTTACCAGATATTTGTCAAGGTACAACTTATCCGAGTTGAGTGTAGTAAAATCTGAAATAGCTTGCAGTTCTGCGCTAAGGGGATACAATTCTGATACAATTTGTTCCATGTTGCCAACACATGTTCCCTGTAGTCCAATTATATTGGAACTTGGTGGTATGGTCGTCTGACACAATGTTATTCCGAATGTAATTGCACAGTTTGTCTGTTTAGGAAAGCCAGTTCGAATGTTACATCTGTAATCGTGTCGAACCATATAATGAGCGACCATATTAGTTTTAAAAAATCTGATAATTGACTTGCATCGGAGCAGCAAGTACTACTGTTGTCCGATTGTTTATACGAAGTGGGCAATTATTGTGCATTCATAGAGATACTTTGGCGAAGACGCAAATATCAGACGTTGACTTCTTGGTCCACTTTTCGCGATTAAAAGAGAAGCTGACCCTGAAAAAATGTGAAAAGCACGAGTATTTAGTGACTTAATATATCCTTCTTGTTTCTATGTTATTTCGAGAAAAATTATTGTATTCTGACAGGTGGTCTTTGCGATGTTTTAGGCATCAGTTGTGAGTTTGCTTTAAATTATGCATGTAGTGGCTCAGTTGGTAATCACCACTTAGATATGTCGACGTAAGCCCGACAGGTTAGTAAACAATATCGTATATTTAGCAGAATCACTATTACTTATGATATAGATAGGGCGCGGTATATGTACGGTAAGTGCAATTTAGCAAATACTAACTGCAACTGTGGCCATTAGAGCCATATTGCTAATGCCACTTCTATGAGCTTTTCTGTGATATAAATGGCTTCAATGAAAACTGCACTTTCATTCGGGTCTATGTTACGATGTGAGGCTGTTAAACACAAATCAATGAGCTCAGGCAGTACAAGAGTTATCATTATACTCAGAACATGGTTCTTATAGAAGCGATGAAAATATGTACCGAATACGAAACTGACCTTGAAAGCGGCCATTTGTAAGCTAATTCATTTTGTCAAAGTAAAAGCACTTATCACGCATAAACAATGACCATGGTAACATAAATATTAAAAATTTGCACCCAGTGAATATACATGACCACAAAAATCCCAGCATGCTCTCTTGCTCTAATTATTGTTAAGAATTCTTCAAAATTCTGATCGACGTCACCCATAATAAACATATCGTTTCGGATAATACGGCCAGATTATTTCACTTGTTAATATACATATAATATATATATATATATATATAAATCGTTTTTATATATATATATATATATATATATATATATATATATATATAAATATATATATATATATATATATATATATATATTTGCATATACATATATATGTATATATATATTATATATATATATATATATCTCTATATATATATATCTATATATCTATATATATATATATATATATATATATATATATATATATATATATATATCTATATTTGTTAAACTATGAAATATAACCTTTATGGGTGCATAGATTGTTCGTGCATGTATTTCGTATACCTAATTGCGAAAGCGTATTTTAAAAGTATGCATCGAATCAAAGAACTGTATTAGTTTCATCGAGTTATTTACCAGCCGATTTGCCATTGAAAGCTCATATTCATTGTTATTTACCCCAGTAAACCAGTCTATTTGAAATTGAAATGATCGTATTGTGTTGAGAGCTGACAACCAATTGTACATTTAGTGTTACCATTCATCTATGTTTATAACTGACTGCGCCTTGGTATTGCATTATTATGTAAGTAGCCCTATTGGCGGGGGTTTCAGTGAGTAATCATTTCCAAATATATGGAAAATTGGTTTATCTGATCGTCCAGGCATGAAAAGAACAGCGACAACAATAGTATAATCATATTCTTATGATTGCTCATACCAAAGCCCATGGGATTAATCAGCACTTCGAATTGATACACAAAGGGTCGTAGGATTACCACGGAGACGCCTGTTTAGCATCGGTTAGGCATTGTTTGTGCCTGGTTGTTGTAAAGCCGTTTTGAAGAGAATTGCTCTTTTAGCGGTTTGATATACGAAACAAATATTTCCATGACACCATTAAGCAGACAAATCGGATAACGCTACGGGTTTGGTTTCTTACAACATTTCAGAGACTGATCTGTCCCAGCCTATTCAATACTTATCCAATGATATAGTTTTTAGGTGAGCCTTGGTTAGGCTACGGATATGTTTACATTGCAAAATGCGAGCAATTACGTAATTTGTGCTTGTTTATTAAATTATAGGACAATAAAATTGCTTCTGAAATAAGCTTTTCTCTGTAATTGTATGTAAATAGCCCATAATAAACCTTACAATATGTTTCAATTTTTACCTTAATAGGAATATATGTTCTTATAATCCGCCATATAAGAAGGTAACCCATTTAACACATAGTCAACAATATGCAGTGATGGCGAGTAGGACGGTGGGAATGCTATTTATGAGCAAGTTAATGACTGTGATAATGATAATGATAGCGTCAATGAGAATGATGCAATTATGTAGGCTTATCGTGTTGTGACGAAAGCAATTTTAGTAAACTCGTTTGATCCAACGATCCAATCCCAATGTGGCTTCTAAACAGTGTGTGTTCTTTTGTTAACTGATATTGTAAACTGTTCGCTGGTGATCCAATCAATTTTATCAAAAGAGCAATTGTCACTCCACTACTGGAAAGTCCCCATAGGACCCTGAACTCATGAGAGATGTCCGGCCCATTTCAAAGGATTTCCATAAATAAAGTATTGTAGATGGTAGATTAAAGTCATGTGCATGCTTTTTGTTTGCACTTCTTGTTTGCAGCGAACAAAGGAGATCATATACTCCAGAACATCCGGGTTAGGCACAAAACATGCGCATATTGAATTAAAAGAAGACAATGTTGATTGTTTATGACATTCATCAGTGGCCATCATATAATGTTGCTGAAGTATTACTAATTGCTGTAATGACCAGTGTTACCCAGTGTTTTGTGAAATTCTTCCTGGTTCGTCTAGAAAGCATGCTAATGCTTTTCTAGGTTGATGCCGCTAAAACCATCTCTTAAGCTGTTAACACAACTCGCCTAATGGAATAAGCTGCCTGCAGGTGTGTTTGACAGTTTACAGCACAAAATACATAGTATATAGAACCACGCAGCGCGTATTATAGCCAGATGTTCACGACATGCACACATTAGACATGTGACGAAGCTTGCACTGGCTACTAAAGAGAGTCCGGATAAGCTTCACTGTATGATGTTTGACAATCCGGCTTGTCACTTACGATCAAATGCTTTATTGATGAAATCAGGCGTGGAAGAACTTTTGAAAAATCAAAATTCACTTTTTGACATTCGTATAATAACTGAAATCGTACTTTTAAGAAATTCATTTTTAGAATCGCATAGAAAATTAAATGGATTGTTACATCGTCTATGCTGGATATTTGATGTATGTGCAGCACTATATAGTTTTGATTTATATACCTATTATGATAATGATAAAGATAATAATTAAAAAAGAAAATAATGACAATAATAATAATAATGTATTTCTTTCGGAATGATTTTCTTTAATTAAATCAAGCCGAGATCAAGGAGTCGGCACCGACGTAAGCGCGCCATGTCATCTGATGGTAGATTGATCCACGGGTCACATAAATGTTCTCGCTTTAAAACAGTGTGATTTCGAACGTTCATAAGCGGTTAAGTTATTTCAAAACAATACTGGATTAACAGCTGATAACAGTCCCAAAAACATATCGTTAAATTGATGATGCGTATTTCTTGGCGATGTTCATACATAGCTTTTATGGAATCAACGTTAGAGCGCCCACAACCAATAGTCTCTTATAAAAGTCAAGGCGCAAACAATCAGCAAGCACGCTGTAATATAATGCCTTGCTAGAGATTCGACAGAAAAAGCACCTCATTTGCGGCTTTGTCAGATGTGATATTCAGAAAACCACTATATTGCAGTGGGTATTCTAGAAGTATTGACTGGCAGACGTCTAACGTGGAATATATAACTTTCAATAAAGACCAGTATATGGCACTTACACGTCTCTTTGGTTAACCCATTAATCTTAATTGTGAATTAAGTGTCAGGATTGACACTTTAAGCGTTACAACAGCAACCACTATTGGTACACTATAACATAAACACGTATATATCAAATTAAGAATTCATCCGGTTTCAACTATTCGGAAAAAGTTGAAATATATGAGGCTTTCACAACAACGTTGTCGAATTTCTGTAAAGAAAAGATATACTCCAAGTATATTATAAACATCGTCTATGCATGCCCTCACCCTGTACCCCCACATCCCTCCCTAACCGCACATTTCTAAAGTGCAATATATATATATACATTTGTGCTGCTAGAAGCCAACTCACTCAGCATGGTCAGAAAATATTCACTTCTGACATTATGCATTCCACAAAAGTTTACCCTTAATATGTGCTTTGATAAATGTGTGTCAGTCGCTAAAGTACAAATGAAGTGTTGAATGGCACCATGCTAAAACTAAACTGATGCTCTCCCGAATATCGCCTTGCATATAGGTGCAAATTTCGATTAGTGTCGTGAAGCCCGCATGTCTTCTGGTTACAGTTATCATGCCCATAAGCCATCATAAAAAGTATTCGTTATAGCTATTAGACATCCGCTGTATCGTATGTGTCAGGAGAACTATCAGTAACATTGCATACGTTGGAGCTTCGGATCTATTTGGTATTTGAACTATTCAGTAATCTTGATTGGACATGAAGTTGAGATTAACTACAAGCAGCTGGAATATCGCACCGGTACGCTAGGCTATGTTAAGCGTTCCGCCATGTATTGCCAAAGGACGCCAATACAGTGAGAATGTACCTGCAGGTAACGTCATGCGACACATAATTCAGAGCCGTACGATGCAACAGTCTTTTCGTATACAATTGCCACGACGCATTGATCGCAGCGTGATGCTCTTAGCTGTTTTTAACATTACGTAAATATTTACATTGATCGGTTAGTCATGCTGGTATCCTATTATGTTCACGTGTATCTTAACAATATTGCGCAACGAATATCAACGGACTCTCTTTATCTCAGACATTTATACTACTGACAAGCAATTCACGGCGTAAAGCATTTGTGGTAGCGGTCTTTGCAAATAAAGACCAACATATAATTTAATGGCAGTAAATGACGATAAAATCATTCATAAGCCTACGCTTATGATAACAAGGATATGCTCTTAATTAATTTGTATGATAATCGGCACTCATTTCCTGCCAATCAAACTATCTAATCCTTCTCCAATGTTGTGGATGATAGCATGCTTTGACAACGTTTTAGAAACTAGAGTGTTGCCAATTAGCTTATTACACAAGTTGGACCACACATTCATATTGATCCGCATAGATGAATATTAACAAGCCAAAACGACTCCCTGGGCTCGTTAAGAATCCAACTTGCTTTTATCCCGATACTTTAGAACTATGAAAGGCACTGAAGCGTGTAATCAAAGTAATCGACTACAACGTGACGCTACTGCATCTCTCATTATGCGCCGTATCTCATATCAAGGTGATATAATAAGACCGAATCCCCTGCTGAAGAATGTCTGGTCGCAAATCAAACACCATACTACGGAGAAAGATAGTTCATGTTAATGAACATATATAGCCTAAATTAAGTTTTATTTCGGCATATGACCTTCACTTGTTTGCTTTACATAACAATAGGAGGATAATGAGCACCGGGGGACGGTGTCTTTGTCGATAGCATGCTTTCACTGATAAAAGTTTAATTCAGCTAAACAGAAAAAATGAGGGTCGTGTCAAATTGTCCTGTAAATATCAACCCCTCGCCCTGATGAGTTAAAGAAACAGACTGGTGGTGGTTGTTCTTACTATACTCCGTGACCATGTCGATAAATGCCTTCATGTATATTAATTCCCATTTGCGGTGCAATATTTCGAAAATAATGGGGACCTTCCACGATCATTAAGGCAGTGCCCATTAACCAGGAAAGTAAGTACTAATAGCCAGGTGCCTTCCAAAGTATCCAGGTTGATGATATGTTGATTGATGATCTGATTAACTACAGTACATACAGAGATATACTATAGACAGCAAATAGTGTCAGCAAACAGCTACAATATATAACGCATCGTGCGATTGGTACCTGATATGGCACCTTGATGACTAGCCGCTCCGCCGTAGGTCATTAGGCTACGCCAAACTAACTTGTCAAGGGTATTTACTCGCATGCATTTAACTCTGTTACTTGGCAGGTGTGCAACAAATTATGTGCTCTTGCTGACATGTATGGTTTGTAATCGGTCCAATGATGCTAAAATGGTTACCTCACGCGAATTAATGTAAATTGGTTTCAATTAAAGGTATCTCCTCGAACGTGCAATGTAAAATTGCAGATATCGTTTTATACGAAACTGTTATGCTTTCATTCATAGAAAAAATACACTTTTCGGGGGTATGTTTCATCAAAAAAACTTAATGCACAGGTTTTCCAAATTGTCATGAGCTAAAGGAAAAATGGATGTAAATTATATCGCTATTATGATCATGGCATCGACTCGCTACATCGGTGTAGACATACTATGCTACCAGTCTGTCTTCATAAACGTTAGCAACTAAGCGCATTGGGTCAGCACAAGTGCCAACTTAAAGTGTGTATCATTCCATTGCTAGGCAAATACTGAAAACAATGTGGCATGAAATAGCACACATGGCCTGATGTCACTTCTAATCCACGGATAAACGTCAAATGGTGAACAATGAGTTATTGCTAACATCATCCTACTGGACATAATCCGCTGAGAGACGTCGGCCATTCAATTGACAAGCGATTACTATGTCATCCGCCATGAACTATTATGAATGTCCTCAATTTGAAATTCCGTCGCGGTAATCGAGTTCTGAGGAACACGTAACTTAGCAAGTTTAATTGTGTTGCTTTAATCGCTCAAAGAAAAAGTATCCGCGCTATATAGACCGGCGTTTATAGATATTGTGAAGGAAATCATGACTGACATGCTCTCTAGTACGCTACTTGAAGAGACTCGAATTTACGTGGTTAACAATCCACATACTCTCACATATTGATCGTAACTTATACTCCGTTTGATTGATGCGTTAAGCTAACACGACGAAATGGCGGTTTGGTGGGCGATTACTCACATAGCATATTTTGTTTTTTCTATCGGATACAAAAGAATGCCTGAAAGCTCTTATTTTCGAATGATCTTTCCGCCTGTTCGGAGTTAACAAATGTGTTGAAATGCGCCACAACGCATAATGTTTCTAGGCACAAGAAAAACAGGTTATCATTAGATACAATGGCATACGAATCTACCATGGATTGCACCGATACATTGTGGTAAGTTGCGGTTCGGTCAACCTATTGTAAATGTGCATTACAAACTCGGCTGCGCCGGCAGATGTGTCATGCAAACAAACGATGTTATCATAATCAGCCAATCTTAAAATCAATTACTGATTTTCAGATTCACGATATCGGGCCTTCACTCGACGAAGGCCTGTCATCCTGGCGTAAATCTGGTGTGGACGTTGCAGCATACACAGCTAGCTGATGCTCCTGATTGAATTGCGCATCGTGTTATGGTTTATGTCTAAACCGCTGTACTTCTTTATAATGCACATACAGTTACAGTTCATTAACCATATACCATATAGCTGCCTCTTCAAAACCTCCTTTCAGATCTTGTGTTAAACGCTATTAATATTGATATACTATTCTAGCTTGCCATAATTTGAGTCCACAGTTGAATATTTGTTGAGGGTGATTAAGGACTAAAACTTCTGCCGTTTATTAGTTGTTTTGTGCACCTCATATGCGAAAGCGACTTAACCCATGGGAGAACGCCTGCATCTATGAACGAACAGCTGGTGTATGCAGCATATAATTTTAATATAAATGCAATATGCGTGGCTCATTGAGTTCACTCGCCTAAGTCATTTGTCAATATCGTGCGGCTTTCTACTAGGTTATTTCGACCCCGTTGCCATATCCCTGTATAGAACCCGTAGTAGTTAAGGTAGCATGTTTTCGGCAGCACAGCGTGTTGTGTTAGTGTCAGCCGCCGTGCCTCGCCAATTACAAGAAAACGCTCCAAAAACCCTAAACCTATGCTGAACTATTTATACGTTGGTAATTCCGAGCTCAGTACATCGCTCTCCAACATTTAGGAATATGACAAAGAGGTTAATTTGCGTTTAAAACCTTTGTCTTAAGTACGTGTTCTAAGTCACATGTGCGTATTTTGTAACTATAGTAAATCCGTTGTCGACGTCATATAGTATGGTTTGCAAGTCGAGCCTGTATTCAAGGATCAATAACCTCTGCACTATAAACCTTAGACGATTAGTGGACGTTGCACAACCAACGTTATTTTTTGTGTGCACTTTTTTTGTCAATTGCGTTGCTAGACTACGCCTTCTTCGAGAGACAAAAATTATTATTGAGATTTCCTAGTGCTATTCTGCGTCAATGTCTGTACTATACTTCTTGCTAGACAAATCGCCGAGGGTGACAAACTCGTTGCAAAGAACTGGTATTTGCACGCAATATAGTCATCATGTGATTTGCTTAAACTAAATAAAACATCTTCCAGTCTGTTTCAATGTATGAAACATGCGATTGCGATCAAAAACATCTGCGTTGTTATTCTGCTCTCGCTCAGAATCTCGTTTCATGTCATTACTGAATATATCTCCTAAATTTTGAGGCTGGTACTCTTTAATTAAAGAATGGTGGTATTAGATATCGCGGTCGGTATATAGAGAGATGGATCCATAATCACCAGAACATACTCAACAAATGCTCAACACTTTGTTATCGTCATTGTCTTGGCTGTGAACACATCTGCATCCTGAATAAGGTAATAGTCTTCTTTTTTCTATAAATAACAACACCCCTTGCATTGAGGTTTCCAACATAAAACGTGTCTTCTTTCCCAGTGGTTCTAACCACGACATGATTCACCTCAGGACATTCTATATGACAGATTACATTGCGTCTAATCTAAGCAGTCGTAAGTATTTAAGTAATATATTTAAGAGCAGTCTGTAATGTGCTTTCGAGTATCAGCGCATTTTTCATTCATTTTAGTAGAACGACTTGTATAAACACGATTTTAGACAATCATTTTTAATGGCCATAAGCTATAGGGCCATTAAGGCAATTATGCGGGTGAACATCTAGTAGTATTTCCTTTAAAATTGTAAGCAGTAGCGGCGAGCATTTAACCAATATATTTTATTTCACCTATTTCTGCCTCACAATATTGACAGTATATCAGTCTATGTAGCTATTCAATTCGTGGATCTCTTCGAAATGACATAAATAGTGATATGGTGTAGGTACGCCGTTGTCTTTTGATATCTATAAGACTGCCCTATTTAAAAATGGCAAAGACTCAAACTGGTCAAGCTTATTGTGACGCCCTACGTTTTGTTTCAAGATTTCCAACAAACGCACGGCATACGATCACCATGATGTGGCTGCGGTGTACTCAAATATCTTACTGCAATAAATAAGACTCTTAGTGTAGATTATAAAGAGAAACAGCCAAACTTTCACGATCCAAACCTTACGCGTAGTGTTCGTCTGTTAATTTAGTCTGTTAATTTGTCTGAAATACCTTGTTAGTCTTTAACCGAGCATCCAATAAGCAATCACTCACTTAGCTGGCCATGGCATCATCGTAATGATGTTCGCAGTAGAGCGTCGATGTGCATATCAGTTTTGAATCTGACGTTTCCTCGCTCTAACACCAATGGTTAAGTGGACACCAGGCGAATGCTTCCCGGTAAAAACGTAAAAAGCTACCCGTACCGATAGGGTCTATAATCTGGAGTAAGTCTTGGGTTCGAAGCCTGCAATGATATTGGTTTGTTGGGTTAATTGAACGAGTTGCCACTATATGTATATCAGACCATCTTCTCTTCTTTACCATGGACAAGATATATGACGCGCAGTGGTAAATAGTGACATCCGGATTTGTCTTTGAGGTGCTCAATATCACGCAGCAGTGACCATGGAAGCACATAGCGGTTTGTCATAAAAATTTCCAACGGGCCGCAACATATGAGTAAAAAACTGTTTCATTTATTTAGCTCTGACCTCCTTACTTTACAGAGCTATTCATGAGGCACATTTATCACAACACTGCAGCAGTACAGCTCTAAACAAGTGTTGCAATGGCTTGGGTCCGTCGTTTGTGCATTGCGATCGTATGTTTGTCGGCAATGCATTGTCGTTGGTGGAATCCGACGATTTATCATTGATGCATCAATGGAATATAGACATGCGGTATATGCGTAAGCTACAGTTATGCGTTGGAGCGTCAATTTAATTATCCACATTGTAAGGCGCACATTCTATAAAAACTAAATATAATGTTTTCCGAAATCTTTTTTTCAGATAGGATGAATAGCAATACTCTACCACGAGTAACTCGACCGCGACCTTGTAAGAAACGTGTACGCTGCAGAAAATACTCATTGAATGTTATGATTGCATCAAATCGATTTCAAACTTTACTAATATTTAGAACACAGCAGAGAGTACTTGGTACCTGCTAAGACGGTAACTTCCCAGATATATGTTCCAGGCAAGACAGGGTTAAAAAGGATGTTTATGGTAGCCAGAAACCTGCCCTTAAATCGACTGTCAAAAGCGCAGTGACGCTGACTGCGGTGCTGCAGTATTAGGATACATGCCCCATGCATTACCAATTGATTCTTGCAGTGAAGATACTCTGCACAAGCTTTGCCATTATACATTATTATCAATGCAGCTAGTTTGCAAGCACAGAAACATTCAATGCCGGAGATAGTTTCCATTGCAACAAATCGCATTTTGCAACACATTAATACTTATCGCCAACCCTAAGACAATAACACAGCAGAAGCAGTTTTTCCAAGAAGTTTTTTATTAATAAGCTGCTTATGGCGCAATGTCTGTATCAGTCTGCTTTGAACGGCTGCAGAAGTTGGGAACACAACCCTATGAGCAACCTCATATCAGTCATAAGACCATGATAATTTCCTGTTTATATTTACATTAGTGTTGATCAGGTTTTCATAATTGGTTTTAACATAAGTACAATTCGTATGATCAACATGGCTGAATCTCATAGCAATGAGCATTTGATGTGGCAGAGCTTTTCCATTGATTAATATAAGTCTCTGTTACCGCATCATGCTGCATCTCACCGTTTGAAAATATCCCGCAAAATAGACCGTTTATCTCTGGCTACAGATCAACTGAAACTATTTGCACGCCAAACTAGCTACCTCGATTTGTAGCGAATTAAACACACCATAGGTTTCATGCTACACTATGCGAGGCACCAACGCTTGTTGATATCAACCACGACGTGTGGTTGCTCCATCTTCTAAGATCTAAGCGATCACATAATGCGTAAATGATGCAACCTCAGCCTCGCGAAGACACGGGGCGTCAATTACCATACTCGAGAGAAGATTGCATTATGTTGTATAAGTCACATTCCGCACCTTAGTTGAACACTATGTGTGCATATTTACCCGGCTAAATTGGGCCTTACTAAGGAAACCTAGTGTTGTATATCATTAAAGTCGATTTATTGCATTCCGATGTTGTGTCAACGCTCCACTTATACAACTGGGTATATTCTCGAGCATACGCTCCTTAACATATTCCTATACAACACATTTGGAAACAACGTGCATCATTTGAAATTTAGAACTAAGCCGCATTTAGATAATAAGCTTCCATTACCCATCCATGTGCATTCATATGCATGCGATTACAGTCAGGAATCCAACCCAATCGAGAAACTGTGCAATAAAATTGTCAAGTACAGGCATAAAGGTACTGGAGATATTAATGGAAGGATTAACTTCCCTCCGATAGAATGATATTTGTTGCAGTAGCTGCGTAGACGGTTCCCCATGTTTTTCTGGAGGCATGTTCTGTATGCACAATAGATGTATTCCTCTTCACATTTTTATGCGTTCGTACCACAATCTGTAAGTATCTGTGCGAAAATGATAGCTTCTTACCGTTTACAACATTCATTTGTATTATGATATGAAAAGTTTACGTATAAATTCGCTGTGTGCAATATAGAGTTTTATCCTTTTATTTGTGAGAGATGCTCGATCACGTTGAAGAAAGCCAGAAAATAATTCTGCTTGAGGCAAAATGTACTTGCTTAGGGGAATTTTGTGTGCTTACTGTAAGGGTTTGCCCTCTTTATTGGAGTACTAGCACCAGCTATTTCATTTAAATACTAGTAGCCCTTTTAAGTCGACAAAAACAGCCACCCCAAATCTGCTAATCAATGTGTGCTTGGTGTTAATGGAAATGCGAGACGTAGTTGCTGGTCAGAGCATATTTCGACTTTCGTCCGTTATTTGCTTTTCATTCTATGCTTAAATCTAACCGCGTGTGTGAAACGAGTAATCCGGCTAAGCCATCTATTTCTATTATCAACATCCCTGTTTAATAAACGACCTTAAATTTCTTCTTCTTATTCTACCGTGTTGTTATTGAACGAACCAAATATTTAAACATACTGCAATAGACCAACCGTCCGAAAATAACAGGCAGCCGCTGTGTTCTAGTTGTGACCTTTGTGACGTTTTGCTGGCGGTCTTTCAAGTCACTGAAAAATGCTAGAATCTAGCGTTTAACAATATGTATCGCAAAAACAAATTACAAAACATTTTCTGTTTAGCTTTGATGAGATAGGTAACGTCAACCAGACTAAACTCTTTGATTTCTGGTGGCGGCATGTGTTGATGTTGGCATGATAATTAAATCTGTCTGTTACATCTTCTCAAAAGTATTACCAATGCAAAGTCGATTGATTTAAGCACTTTCCCTTAATTTGTTACCTCTCTGCAAATATCTAGGTGTTATATGTCCTCTTTCAACAAATAGATCAGACCGTCATACCAATATTATCAACACAGCAAATATCCATATGAAGACAAATATATTCTGAACATTATTTCCAACGCCTGAGAGCATAATAATACATTCAAGATGGCGGTCTTGAAACTTGTTGAAATCTTCTTTCAGCCGCTCATTTGGAATTTCTTCACATCATCTCTACTTTGAGACTCATATTTATGTTGGCAATGACCGCATAGGCATATCAAGTTGCGAATAAAGACAAATTATTTACTTCATGGCAACTGCAGAAAAATGTATATTACCACCGTCATTTGCATGTCGAAAATACAAAATATGTAACCAATATGAAACAATTAGTAAACCCTGCATTAATGAAGGTGATTATAACGTAGATATAGTGGGAATATATTATACATGATAGTTCTGGGGCAATGCAGCTACAAATACGATTGTTTGGTTCCCCATGGTGCTCACCTGCGTCAATGCTCCCACATCCCATTCCATAGCAAATGCATCTCTCGGGACATCTGTTTAGGTCCCGAGATTGTCGCGACTGCGCCCAGTGAGAGGCATCATTGAGCACCTATCAAGGTGTCAGTAACGTAATCGAATGTCAGTTGTCAATTTTGTGACAATAACTAATCCTACAAATAAATCAATATTGCAGATTTAAGCGGCTATTTCAAGGTTTATTGTGCTTGGAAAATAACCAACGGCACATATGCTACCATAGACAAATATAAGCGGGCAGATTGATCCGCAGAACCGGAATGAATTATTATTATGTAATCAAGCAGCAATGTCTGGAAACCAGGTTGGTGACTTGGCTCATATACGAAAAAAAAGACTGACAACAAATCCATTTGTGAGACTTCAACGTTATCTTTGTTCTCGACTAAAGAAAACATATGTCATGCATACGAAGCCTATAATCAAATAGAGCAGTGTCCCAGCTAATCACGTTTGTGTTATGTTCAGTAGGCCACTAGCCACACTCTAAAAAAAGCTATCAAGCGCAAACAAACTACGGAATTTGGCAGGAAATGACCCCTTTGAAAAATGGATGAAATGTCAGATGCAACATGAGAGTATGGATAAAATATGTGCCTTGTTCTCTTTTCATGCTACCGTGTCACTTAATCAGTTAGTAGGTTTGATTGAGATGAGAATGTAGTCTTAACCAGATTGTAAATTGCTCTTTCAAAAATAAGTATAATTATTAGTTGCGTTTTAGCAATGCCAATTGCTAAAAATAATTATATTTGGAGGTCTTATGTCTTTAGGGTTATAGAAATGTTTCATGTTAAGATGGCTATATCCAGAAAATAGATCACATTATTAATATTCACTTGGACATGGATCATATACGTTCAAGTTGAAGTGTGAAATTTTGGAATTTTTGGTGGAATATTTGCCTTAGATAGCCGCAATCAGGAGTAAAAACGTTCATTACTGGACAGAGGAAGTTACTGTATAGCCTTAGAGTATTGTTGAAGACACAATTAAGAAATAGAAATTGTCCTGTCTTACATCGGCATTTTCCATTTTCCATGTGTGACAACATTGAATCTCAAATCATTTGTGAAGACACACAAGAAATATTAAGGTCATTGCAGGACACAGAATGACCATGCCGCTTACAGTTGCTATTTGGTGATTATGTTACAGCTCTAGTAACGTCAAATATGTGTTGTTACAACATTTTCTGGCAGTTGTGAAAACAAATATCACCCAATATTTAGACATATGTCCAGCAATTGCAATTAGCTACAAGAGTGGTCTTCATACAGTGCGCAAAGCTATATGTGCGATGATTAGATTACGATGGGAAGGGACCTCGCCCTGTACCGAATGCAATCATTGTGCTTTGTCGCCGATTACACATAAAGCATTTTGCACAATTGCTGTGATTACTTAGTAAGCCACGCCTTCTTAGTCATTAAAGTAACGCGTATAAATTAATATATAACATCCACTTGACAATGAAAGCAGTATGTTACATTTCGTTGAAAGATACGTAATATGTAAGCATTGGGCACTGCTTACTTGACCTGATATCACTCTTGGGAGAGAACACAAATCAACTTAAATCTTGTAGAGACGTCACGAAAGGTTAAAGGTCCCATTTGAGGGTTTTGTGCCATTAGAGGGTCACATAGTCAAAAAAACCTATTATCACATGACGTGAAGTAAACATTAACGTGATACAAATCAGGAAGCACTCGGAAGACATTCCTAACATTTGATTCGATCTGTATTATGTTACAATGAAACCATGCAGGAACCCTAATAGACGCATACTTCTTTGACCGTTGGATTAATATGTGCTATGGTGCAAAATTGAGGGTTTGGACCATTAATTGTGGTGGATAACATTGGACGCCATTACAACTATTAGAAGACAATGTGACTCTTTCGCTTGGTTGCCGAGGATGGTCGTTAATACTAATGGCAGTTAACCTGTAATACGTTGATCACATTTGTCTAAGGAAGTGCTTCCCCGAATAGTTATAGCTTCATAAAAACTCTCACATCTGCAAGCCTGTCGAATACATCCCGGACAAAATCGCTACACCATTTCCCCTGGGATCATCAACGGAATTTTACGGCGAACTGCAGACAATTAATGCTAATAAAATAGATATATGAATCTGTAATAATTTCATGGGATAACAAGTAGGCAGAGCAAAATTTGACTTGTGTTAAGCGCTACACAGTGACCGCAATGATTCCAACGAGTGGAATGATAATGAAGGATACCTGCCGGATGTTCAAAAATGGAGCATTTTCTCCTTTTTGCCAATCAACAGCGATCCGTTTGTTATTTTATTGATGTTGTGTTATATTTTAGACACGCAGTAAAAAACGGCAAGGCAAAAGATTGAGCTTGCTTCAATTCGAATATGGCCTGAAATATGCGCATTTTCAATAAGACAACTTGACTTGCGCTATTCCAAGTTGACTTTTTGTGTGTAAATATCGACGTGGAATCAGCGGCATGGCCATACATCAATGGATATCTATTGAGAAAAAATTGAGGCAAGGAAGTAAAATACTTTCTCTCTGAGGTATTTTGGCGTACACACAAATCCATTTTGACTTGTCGGTAATAATAATGAAAAGGTACTATGCAAAACACACGGTCCTAAAAATGGTGAATTACTCTGAGCCAGCAGGCACATTGAATTGCTACAGAACTATTGCTACAGCTTTTTCTATGGTGTTGTTGCTCTATGGTAGCGCTAACCTGGCATGATCGTTTCAGCCAGCCCACTAAACTCAAATGCAAGCTTAGTATTATACAATCATAGTGGTATTTGATATATGCACCAATAAACATCTTGCATTCGTTCAATTCAAAAGAAACAGCAGGATGGTGTATTAATCTTCCAAACGATTCCGTCCCCGTGCTGCTGCCATCACGGTTATGGTTGGCTACTGTAACTGATGCCAAACATCAACGATACCGAGACAAATACGTCATTGATGTGACACCTGCTCCTCGAATATTTCCATGACTTCGGAAAATGTCAACATCTCACTATTGTACGGCATCTGATGTCGCTTATGAACGTAAACAACCGCATGCAGGTCGGAAATAGTGGTACATATTGGTCAATCTGATCATATAATTTGTATTTGTTATAACAACCAGGGTTGAGTATAAGTGTGCCTTACTTTCTACAATCAGCATGTAGACACGATTGTTTTGGATATTATCACCAATTGACGCCCATACGTGGCGATATTCCGCGTTATTTGTCAAACCGCAGGGACCTTGAAATAACGATTGTTGTGGTATTCTCGTGAGTCTTCCAATTAGTGAAGGTCACAAATTTATAATAATGAAATTGCATTCTCTGAATACTCGCACAATAAGAACGGGACAAGTTATACCAGTTGAAGTGGAATTTTCACAGCCTCTATTGATTATTGAATAAACATTCTGCATAGCAGCACTCGATGCTGTCTCACTGGTCCAGTCATTTCGATCAAAGCCAGGGATCGTTAGAAGTAATCATCGCGCGATAATGGAAATGATGTTTTGATCCCTCTGGGTTTTATGAAATTTACCAGTGATTACTTGGCCGTTATTATTGGGTTAGCGTTCCTGATCGCAATATCAGAAAGGTAATTGGATATAAATATCGCTGTCTCCCGAAACACGGAAACGGTAAGTGCATTTTTTACATTGCAATTACCGGCAAAACGTGAAAGGCCACAATGGTTGTTAGAAAATTGTGCTATCGTACCGCACAGTTAAGGTGTAGGATGGATTAATGACATTTCGGCATATAGTTTGCGTGTACTGGTTGTTTAAGGTTTTAAAAATTTTGGCTCTTTTTGAAGCCAGGATTAGATTAAAGCGATATGAACACTTGGTGACTTATGTAGATGATTTAATAGCAAAGCAACTTGTTTTCTATTTTCTAAGGATTCACTTTGGTCAGAAACGGCTCATGGTTTGGTTAAAACGATGATCTTTGCCATTCACATGTATTTTTTCGATATCGCACAATGCATTAATATATAGATTCATTGTTGGTAACATCATGAATAAACTCTTTCAACTGACAATTGTCGGGGTTTTATCAACTTTTGCTAGACAAGGACACTGGTAAAACTTAAATGTAAGAGCTAGTACAGCAGTAATTCCTGTTGGAACATCAGTCATTCAATACAGGGGAGGGCCACTGATATGAGAAACATGTGAGATGCATTATGTCCGCTAGCAAACGCCTCATTCGATACGTACGTATTTGTGCCCCATAACATTTTCGTCATGTATTGCGAGATTGACCCTAAGATATAGGCCACATGGCAGTACATATATCTCTAATTTCTATCTTGCAACGATCGAGCCTCTTCGTTCGTTGACATGAACGACTTCAGCTTTGCTTTTTACATCCTTTATAAATGAAGCTGGTTTTATTGACATAAAATGTCCTTGAACAATTACACCTTCTGCCTTCATTTATCATAGCGTTATTGAGATGACAATACATCCATTGACAGACAATGCTAAATTACAACAGATGCATGCACGCTTAGAACAGTTGTACGAGCCAAGGCTACATTAGTGAGCCGACCAGTTTAGTGACCTAGCACGGAAGTATGTGGTAATATTAGTTGTAAGCTTTATTTTGAATGCAATCAAACAGTGTGCAAACAGGAATATTAGATAAAAGGACCGATTGAATTTCATCAGCTGTATTACACCCCACGATGTACAATGCTGGCTTGGACTCTTATCTGGCCGATTTATTTCGTCAACGAGAAGTGAATGATGTAAGCCATAGCTGAGGTTTTTGCCCCGTGTTTTTGTTTTTAAAAACTATCCGTAGAGACTTGTCTAACATGAATTATTTTTCAATCGTTTATTAGCTCCAGACTATCCCACGCCATCGACTCGATGGTCCACGAAAACTCCTGAAACGTAGTCAGTGGCTTATCAGAGTTTAATGAGAGTAGTCTCGCGATAGAGAATTAAAGAATCTACTGGGTCAACGACTATTAATCATTTGCCTATTCAATCGTGGTATCCTTCTTTCTCACTGTTTCACAACAGGATTGACTGATAATCGCTCAAATATATGCAACAATTTGAAAGGAGCTCTCAATTCACTTTCCGGAGATTTTGGCGCTCATTCACGGCAATCGATCAAAGTTATTGGCGTAGTAATATTAACGTCGGCTGTCTCGGAAGCGCTTTCTATAATAGACACAATAGAAACGCGAATAGCAACAGCTACTTAAAAAGTATAAAGAACCGAGAGGTAACAAAATCCGTAAATGCATTGTATAACCATAACTTACAGGTTTTTTTATATGTTGAGCTTGTGTTATCATTTTGATTCATTCTTCCATTCCTTACAAAATGTGGGTTTTGCTTGGCCAAGGTGTAAATTCTTTTCTATAGAGTGTATTCACATGCATCAACATTATCATGCACTGCGACGGGATTGCATTGTTTTATTTTCTGAATCTATATTTGTACGATCACAAAAGCTTCCAAAGCAGCATGGCGACAGTTGTTGCAAAATAAATAAATAATGATATAAAATTAAATATAAATATTGACATATATATTTTATATTGTGTATATATATATATATATATATATATATATATATATATATATATATATATATATATTTATATATATATATATATGTATATATATATATATTGTTGCTATCTATCGTGGGTTATTACTATTATCGGTAATAAAGTGTATTTATCAAAGCCTACTAACTGGTCAGGGATCAATTATGTTTCCCCACTGTCTAGCTTACAACAAATTACCGGCATAGCCGTGTTGTAATGTCCTTATATATAACGTTTGGCAATACTTCTGCCGTTACATGGTGGGCTTGTCCTGAGCAGCAGCTATAATTTCTGGTTACAAAGCAATTTATAAAGGTTAAAACGAACACATGGAAACATCCTCGGCGATATTTGAACCATAAGGCAAACGTTGTCCAGAAAATTAGCAAATGAGACAATGGCTTCTGAAGAAATTGAAGGACGAATTACAGACCAACGATAACCATGTAACGCATGTTCATAAGTAAAGATAATATAGATATGCTTGACGTTGATATTCAATAGATAGCAATAACTCGCTTATTAGATCTTTGTTTTGACAGGATGGTTGGCAATCACAGCGGTAGTAAAAATGATGAATGACCTAAATGATGCAAGCGAATGGGCTGATTTTTAATTAGAATAATATGTAAAGTAAGTACCCAAGCTTACACAAACACATCGCTCCTTGTTTAACTTGATACGGATATAATTAATTATGGATCGGGCAACAGCCTCAGTTTATACTCTACGCACTCATAGTGGCTGAATAAGTTAAGCCCAAAAAAGGACTAGCACATGAAAGAAATCTAATTAAGGTTTTCAACGAAAAGAAATAAACGAAGGCTTAGAATGCAGTTGACATAATAGACATTGATTTAGCTGTCGACATGTGTCGATTGGCAGGTGTGCGTGCGGCGTGATGCATAGGGGGGCAGAGGGTAATAAAGGCTACACTGTTTACCTTACATTTTGCTACTGCTGTGACGTTGCTGGGGATACTGGGCGTCGTTGAAAAATTCATAAGATGATGTTAGCTCGCTATTATTAAAATGAATGGTTTGACACGCGAGATCTTACAACGCTGGACGATAATGAATGGATGAGAGAACTTAATGCAATCAGATGGGGGGGATTTAGGCAAGTACTACTGTAGCATATGAGGTTATCATAATTTATTCAAAGCAAACAAAACTCCCTATAACTGCTTCACATGGCTTTGGGTTTTACAAAAGAAAGCAAAATTTGTTTCCCCTGTTTTCTGTAATTATCCAAATAAGATGATACTAACACAGACATAGATCGGTTCTGTAAATGTCAACACTAATTGGACCAACACATCGCCCGATAAATCAAGCCAATATTATATTTTGCAATACATGTCAGCTCAGAAAACTGCGTACCTATGGTCAAGCATGCACCAACATCAATGACAATTTATAAGACTTACCTTGAATTCATGTTCGACATAATGGTAATACCAAGTCAAAACTATAGATGCATATTATCTTTGTAACGGCAACGATCTAGGTTAAAAAAAAACTAAGCAACGTTGTTATTCCTTGGAATATTATGACAGCGAGTCACCGGGGAGAGTTCAGTCACATACGAGGCACGGTGGCTTAACAACCTTTGGTAAAAAATGACTGTTGTTCAATACTAATTATTTTGTTGAGGCGAAACTAAGCATTTAGCCAAAATATTTATCTTTGCGTACTAGACTGCTATGTGATTAGCCCACATCCTACAAGACTTAACTTGCCTTTAGCTTTCATAATCGAGTCTACTATGTCTTACACACAGAGCATCGACAGTTTTCCCGGTTGTTCAGTTGTACAGTCATTCTTCGTGGGAATCGTATATCTAACCAATGGAATACACCCAACCACGAGGGAAGGTATGTTGTTTGCGAACCTCAGCGTCGAGGTTCACATTATGATCAACAGGCTATGGGGGCTTTCCAAGGCAACATCATCGGCTTTTTACAGGCTGGCTGACAAGAATGGCGCCGTGGTGACAAATAGTGCTCTTGCCAGATAAAGAACCTGTCTGGGCATTTTTGTCAACGTGACCAGCTTTAATATGTCGTTTGGCGATCACACAGCAGCGCGTGAGGGATATAAGCCAATTTACATATGATTTGTGTAAGTTTTAATGACACCCTAATTTGCCTATAAGTTATTGTCGACGCATGCAGTGACTAAATTCATAAACATAGAGGGGCATTCTTTTGTCAATTAAAAAACAACAAACAATATTAGCGTTTTGCCATATCTATTCAATAAAACAAGATATTTGAAACCGTACACAACAGTCTGAGGACTGGTTATTCACATTTTTGCTGATAACAATACGTAATTATCAGCCGGTCTTACCCATGCTTTTCAAATTGAGCAGACGGCGTAAGATTAATACAACATGTGCATTGAAGGTTCGCAAAACAACGTAATGAGGTCTTAAGCAGCCTGAATTCAATAAAAGGCAGAAGTTTGGTTGAGAAAATGATACCACTGCATGGCCACTAATTCAAAATCAGAATGTCTCTACGATTGTTGGTAAACTTTTACATTGATACAAAATATTTGAGCGACAAGAGTACGTTGATGCAGGAAACGTTGAACTAACCAAATATTTTCACTTCAATGTGTTTACATGGGGATACCCGCCAATAAACTTATTCATTTACTGCGAGCTGTCAACTACAAGCTATTCATCAGTTATCAAATATCTGCAGAGGGAGTCAGCGTAATGCGACTTTTACAGTACTTTTGGTAATGAATACTCTCCTCACGCCTGCAAAACGTCCCAAGAGACACACACAACCGTAATAAATTGTGAATTTTGACTTCTTTTGACTCTGTCTTAGTGCAAAAGGTATGTTCTTCAGCAACACGTAACTGATTGCAAATCTACATCAAGAAGTGACAAAATAATATTCTTGGCTGCACCAATAAAGGTAATTATTAGTTCATCGTTATTCCTTAATAGAACATTTACCAGATATTTGTCAAGGTACAACTTATCCGAGTTGAGTGTAGTATAATCTGAAATAGCTTGCAGTTATGCGCTAAGGGGATACAATTCTGATACAATTTGTTCCATGTTGCCAGCACATGTTCCCTGTAGTCCAATTATATTGGAACTTGGTGGTATGGCCGTCTGACACAATGTTATTCCGAATGTAATTGCACAGTGTGTCTGTTTAGGAAAGCCAGTTCGAATGTTACATCTGTAATCGTGTCGAACCATATAATTAGCGACCATATTAGTTTTAAGAAATCTGATAAATGACTTGCATCGGAGCAGCAAGTACTACTGTTGTCCGATTGTTTATACGAAGTGGGCAATTATTGTGCATTCATAGAGATACTTTTGCGAAGACGCAAATATCAGACGTTGACTTCTTGGTCCACTTTTCGCGATTAAAAGATAAGCTGACCCTGAAAAAATGTGAAAAGCACGAGTATTTAGTGACTTAATATATCCTTCTTGTTTCTATGTTATTTCGAGAAAAATTATTGTATTCTGACAGGTGGTCTTTGCGATGTTTTAGGCATCAGTTGTGAGTTTGCTTTAAATTATGCATGTAGTGGCCACTTAGATATGTCGACGTAAGCCCGACAGGTTAGTAAACAATATCGTATATTTAGCAGAATCACTATTACTTATGATATAGATAGGGCGTGGTAGATGTACGGTAAGTGCAATTTAGCAAATACTAACTGCAACTGTGGTCATATAATTTAGAGCCATATTGATATGAGATGCCACTTCTACTTAGTTTGGACTGTGATATATGTATGATGGCTTCAATGAGCTAATATTTCACTTTCATCTCGGGTCTATGTTACGATGTGAGGCTGTTAAACACAAATGCAGCTTTTATCTGGTGTTTCGAGCTCAAAAGGCAGTACAAGAGTTATCATTATACTCAGATATGTCTTTGGTTCTTATAGGAGCGATTGAAAACTCGATGTGCCGAATTCGAAACAGTTGACCTCAAAGCGGCCATTTGTAAGCTAATATGCATTTTCTCAAAGCCCAATAAAACTGCACTTTTCACTGCATAATCAATGACCATGTTAACATAAACATGTTAATAAATATTAACTGTTGATTTCTTGTCAGTGAAGATAAACGCATTATCCGGGTCACAAAATTTGCACCCCCAGCATGACTCTCTTGCTCTAATTATTGTTAAGAATTCTTCAAAATTCTGATCGACGTCAAGCCATAATAAACATATCGTTTCGGATAATAAGGCCAGATTATTTCATTTGTTAATATACATATATATATATTCGTTTTTAGTATGTATATATATATATATATATATATATATATATATATATATATATATATATATATGTATATATATATAGATATATATATATATATATATATAAATAAATATATATATACATATATATATATTTATACGTATATATTTGTATATAAATATATATATAAATATATACGTATATATATACACATATATATATATTTATATATATGTATATATATGTATATTTATGTCTCTATGTATCTTTTATATATATATATATATGTATATATATATCTATATATATATATCTCTATATATATATATATATATATATATATAGATATATATATATATATATATATATTAAAATATATAAACACATATATATATTTATACATTTTAGCTTCCACGAAACCAGATGGTGCGCTGGTTGCGAGCTTCACAACGGAAACGTCTGAGTCAGATATTTTATTATAGAAAGATCTTTGCCCGGACCCCCAAACCGATAGTTACATCGATTTGCATAAGACGAAACTCTGACTCATTTTATCAATGCCATCCATTGTGACATAATGTGGCGACATCTTTTATTATGCGATGAATCTCGTAGAAGTACAAATGATGTTCAACGCGCGCAAACTCAAACGAAACCACAGTCATTGTATCACAAGTCAATCACTATGCATAGAATGCGATAGGTACGTCGAAAAAATCATAGATATATTGCGCAAAAATGAACGCCGCTTGTATTTCCTTTATAGGTTCTAGTAGATTAGTTTAACGAGTTCACTACAGACATGGTGCAGTTTATATGGCAGGGTCGCAAGCGAGGTGTTTTATGTTATTAAATCGGAGAGAGGAAGAGTTTTCTGGGATAATAGGCGGGGTCGATATCAGGAGGTAATCGGTTCTCAGATTTAACAATATAACCATGATGCTTTATATACATTAACAGGGTAATATACGTGATCATAATCAATTGAATAGTCGTTATATGCTTCGGTTTTTATAATGAGTACTCTACCTGTATTAGCAATCAATATTGGTCGGGAGAGCTTTGGCCACCTTATACAGTCGAGTCTTGCCTATTCGTGCATGAGCAATAGTTAAATGTCATAGGATACGGCCGTTCCAATGAAATTCATTGTAAACTTTATCAATTTCCATTGTTCTAGACCTTCCCGAAACCTGATGAACACAATAGATTACATCAGGTGTATGGACACTGAATCAATGAAAACAAAGGGAAACGATCCAGATGAAGGTCAGTGATAACATATGTTGTTTGTTAATGGGGAATATTTAGCAAGAATAGCTATGTCTGGTTGTTAGCCGTTACTGTTATCTTACACGGCATATTTATAACCAGGATATTCCATCCAACTCTTACTTAAGTGGCAAGTTGAGATTTTGAAAACAACTACCACTGTGATATGTCACCCACTAAACCATTATATCTAACCAAACTTGTGCTTATTATTGTCGGAACATTATTTGCTTGATAGCGCGACACCTACATTATATATGTACTCAACAAGAACCTTTTTGAGACTTACGCTAAAGCCGTTTTTTCGAGATAGTTAATTGAACAATTAATTGTAATCGAGTTTCACGTTAATGGCTGGGAATGCATAGATTAAAGATATGTCATATAGCGTAAATATCAAATTGTACACTGAGGTTTAGAATACCAAAAGTAGTAAGGCTTCTTTATTATGTTCAATCATCGATGGCTTAGGGATACAGTTGGTACAGCAAACACAACTGTGTAGGCTGCAGTAGTCGACCGAATCATCATGCGTTTTGTTATTTCTTGAAAACCGTTATGTTATGCATATATAGCCCAGATAAATTATTATACACCATACATTCATATCCAATCGTCTAATAATGCGTGAACAAGTACATTATGTCAACAATATATCATTGGGGAGAAGTAACCAAGGCGGAGATTAATGACACATGTAGTATTTATGTGTGCAGAGGCTGAGTTCTTGATAGTTATTATCAGCTCCGGCAAATCACACAAGCTAAAAGAATCATTATTGGCCCTATATTAAGTAGATTGTGCTGGATAGCCTTGCTCGGTGCAAATACTAGATATGTATTGTTAAGATATATTCTGCTAGATTTGGCAAGCCATAGATTATTGTTTTAAAACATAAGGTTCGGTAATGTGAGTTCGATTAACAATGACTATACGCATGGTTAAGTAGGAGTTATCTTTACGAAGCCAATCCGGCCACATCCATCCATTTCTGCCTCTTCCCACCCCCCTCTCCTTCCCATCCTTGCTAAGGCTGTTACACTAGCTTCACATTATTCGTCATACTGTGATTGACACCTTAAACAATGCAGTCACGTGCGGAAGGAGGAAATGGGTTTAAGTAAACTGGTCAGTCAAACTAAGACGGCATTGCCTGGAATCGATATGAAGATTCCGGCTTTGTTTATTTAGTGGCATTTCTTTTGCGCTGTGATCATTGTGTTTCATCCCAAGCAATTAACGTAAAGCGAATAATAAAATAAGTTTAAACGTTGCTGATTAATCCGCGAAATCAATCCAAAATCTATTTTGACATATCGGCTTTATGCATCTCGTCCTCTGGTGTGCTTTACAGGCAGATTTTTAGCAGTTGACATAAAGCTCACCTTTTGATGGCTGTATCGGCTAAAAAGTACGGGTTAATTGGACCCTTGAAGACACAGATGGCCAAAATGATAACCTGATTCCATACGGGTTGATAATTGTACCAAAAAGTAACATAGCTTCCGTGTCCCATACATGTAACAGTGAACACTAGGGACTTAATCGCCCAGCACTTTAATGAAAACGCATTTATCATCAAGGATATAAAAGGACTCATGGCAAGCACTCAACCTGCCGCCGGCGGTTATCTGCATTTGCCTCGCTGAGCAATCGATGGATCGATAACCTTCCTTTTGTTTTTAAGAGGAATAAGTCGTCGGGACATAAACAGTAAAATTCTAATGATAGTACTGGGGAAAAGACCCAGATCAACTTAATAAGTTTGTCAATCGCTCTTAACTTTTTGTGCAATCTAGGCACTGTTTTGCCACCGCTCAACTCTTGCCAGTAGCTAGAGCTAACCAATATGACTATGGAAATGTAATTCAACCAAGCTTGTGCAACAGTAGATCTGCCTTAGTTTTGCTATAATCCAAGGAACAGCGACAATGAGAACATTAAGGCAGACACACGAACTAGGAATCTAAATTTTGTGCCACTAACAATGCAATACTAGCAGACGGGCAATGATTGGATGAATATTGCATATCTCGCGTGCACTTGCAAGGAACCTCAAATGTCATATACTATCATAAGCATTGTTCTTGGTGCACTGCGGTTAATTTGGGTGTATTTGGACGCATTATGGATCTCATGGATTCACTACTCTATCAGTTTGCTTTGGTTGCTTACCTTGCTCCGTCATAAAACAAACCATGAACATTATCTATAATTAATGCTATCTTTATACCTTTTCTAAATTATATCGATTGATGAAAGATGAAAATCTTCATCTCATAAATAATTATTCCTCTGTCCGCCAATATTTCGGCTTAAACAATTCATGCACAATTGCTCGAACTATATTCTCTTCATTTGAGCATATATTTATCGACAGAAGCGCCTACAATACACATAGAATAGGGTTTATCACATTAAATAAAAGGATTTTATGGTAACGGTTATAATTACAATATTTGACCCAATACTACCAATTGGACGATAAATATTAGATATCAGGAGTTTGCACAATCTAGAGACTGTCAGCTACTCAGGAATCATCCCGGTACACTTTTAGTACACATTGAATGATGATTGTAGTAAGACGGTTAGATGCTGCTTTATGACCCGCAGACACGGTACATATCGCTATATAGTCCCTTATGCAAATTTTGTGGGGATTGATGAACGATACAAATAATGACCTTCTAGGGACATTATAGCAACTCAGGCATGGTTTGTTTCCTATCTGTGTACTGTGCATTAATATAGGTTTCCATTTGTTCAGAACTTCTTCAGCCGGTCTGCTATTTGCACTTAATGAATGCTCCTCGAATAAATCTGTCCGCCAGTATTTCGGCATAAACAATTCATGCACAACTGCGCGAACTATATTCTCTTCATTTTAGCATATATTTATCGACAGAAACGCCACAAAACTTCATAGAACATGGTTTATCACATAAAAGAAAAAGGATTTTATGGTAAAGGTTATAATAACAATATTTGTCCATATACTACCAATTTGACGATAGGTATCATATATCGTTAGTTTGCGCAATCTTGAATGATGCAAATAATTAACCTTCTGGGGACACATTACGGTGGCGAACAGTACATTATCTCAGTAGCATGATCAGCTACGACACACTCACGGACGAACAAAGTGTTAAAATGCATCGTGTAAGGAACTTAAGCAAATAGTCCTGCACAACGTCTGGCCGATCTAAAGTTCAATGTCTGCACATCCATAGCGTAAATGAATAAGCTAACATTTTCTGCCTCGTTTTTGACATTTGGTGGATTTCAGTGAGCGTTGTCTGTGAAGTAGAGCCTTTAAGTAGGGCATTATGCGTTAATGTGATCCTTTGTGACAATATAAAAACAGTTAAGCAACCATGAGTAAGCTTCATGTTGGGCAAATCAAATTAGTGCAGCATGTAGAGTTCGTGACTTCTCAGTTCCCATATACAATAGATCTTTATGCAGTGAATACGTCAACAAGAGAGCCATACCTACGTTACAAGACATTTTAGAATGAACACCTATAGCATCCTGCATTATAAACAGACAATTGTGACTATAGAACTCGTTATGTTAAATGATCCTTTGCAAAATCATATCAGCAGTAATGTCCTGTAAACTACTAAAGTTAAAGTAGACACATTAGAGATCGTTAACGACGGTCCGACTCCACCAATGGTCATTTCCACGCGGACAACACAACTAGCAACGCTATTTCGTCACATAACATTTGATTCAGGGTTTCACTCTGGCTAGGATCAATTGCTATTATTGCTAACATAATGAGTCTTTCTGCTTTCTTATAACGCTGAATCATAGGTAACTGGAAAATGTTTCTTAGAGTGTCTCGGTTTTTTAGGAAGTGATGGCACATTACGTCAATTCATGCCTCATGACGCTGTGCATCGCACTGAACTTAAACAAAGAGTCATGATCATTACAGGCCTCACCAAAAGTATTGCAAAAAGGATCACATGACGGCTGTGGAACCAGGAATGAAGGTTTAGTTCATAGGGGTTAACTGTACTCATTCACATTAACTCTTGGTTTTTGCCGTTCCGGGCTCTGTTAATAAATGTCACTCATTGGGGCGAATCATGACATGATATCAATGCCGGGCTCACCCAAAGTATCAAAGTAGCCAAGGAAGGAATTAGAGGTTGGTTGTGTGTGCTGCTTAATGCTTGCCGGCTCTGGATGCCTCTTTGATTGTAAACCAGGCTTCTCGTGATTAGGAAATCAAAAACCAATCTGAATAGAAAGGGTCAGCTCTCGTTTGCATAAGATATAACGATACAGAAAGCAGGGGATTTGCTTCACTTTCAGGATTATTTAAAGTAATCACAACAGGAACGGATATAGATTAATGTGTTATGTTGTTCCTTGATCTCACATTATTTGCGTCAGTTATTCGACACCACCATATATATATATGTATATATATATATATATATATAGATATATATAGATATAGATATATATATATAGAATATATATAGATATATAGATATATATAGATATATATATATATATATATATATAGATATATATATATATATATATATATATATATATATATATATCTATATATATATATATATATATATATATATATATATATATATATATATATATATATATATATATACCAACCGGACGCGCCAGCCGAATGAATTATCCCGTTGATCTTCCAATTAGTGACGGTCACAAATTTATAACAATGAAATTGCATTCTCTGAATACTCGCACAATAATAACGGGAAAAGTTATACCAGTTGAAGTGGAATTTTCACAGCCTCTATTGATTATTGAATAAACATTCGGCATAGCAGCACTCTATGTTGTCTCGTTGGTCCAGTCATTTCGATCCAAACCATGGATCCGTAAGAGTAATCATCGCGCGATAATGGAAATGATGTTTTGATCCCTCTGGGTTTTAAGAAATTTACCAGTGATTACTTGGCCGTTATTATTGGGTTAGCGTTCCTGATCGCAATATCAGAAAGATAATTGGATATAAATATCGCTGTCACCCGAAACACGGAAACGGTAAGTGCATTTTTTACATCGCAATTACCGGCAAAACGTGAAAGGCCACAATGGTTGTTGGAAAATTGTGCTATCGTACCGCACAGTTAAGGTGTAGGATGGATTAATGACATTTCGGCATATTGTTTGCGTGTACTGGTTGTTTAGGGTTTTAAAAATTTGGCTCTTTTGGATCCAGGATTAGATTAAAGCGATATGAACACTTGGTGACTTATGCAGATGATTTAATAGCAAAGCAACTTGTTTTATATTTTCTAAGGATTCACTTTGGTCAGAAACGGCTCTCTAATGGTTTGGTTAAAACGATGATCTTTGCCATTTTTATGTAATTTTTCTATATCGCACAATGCATTAATATATAGATTCATTGTTGGTTACGTCTTGAATAAACTCTTCCAACTGACAATTGTCGGGGTTTTATCAGCTTTTGCTAGACAAGGACACTGGTAAAACTTAAATGTAAGTGCTAGGACGGCAGTTATTCCTGCTGGAACATCAGTTATTCAATACAGGGGTACGCCACTGATATGAGAAACATGTGAGATGCATTATGTCAGCTAGCAAACGCCTCATTCGATACGTACGTATTTGTGCCCCATAACATTTTCGTCATGTATTGCGAGATTGACCCTAAGATATAGGCCACATGGCAGTACATATATATCTCTAGTTTCTATCTTGCAACGATCGAGCCTCTTCGTTCGTTGTCATGAACGACTTCAGCTTTGCTTTTTACATCCTTTATAAATGAAGCTGGTTTTATTGACATAAAATGTCCTTGAACATTTACATCTTCTGCCTTCATTTATCATAGCGTTATTGAGATGGCAATACATCCATTGACAGACAATGCTAAATAACAACAGATGCATGCGGGCTTAGAATAGTTGTACGAGCAAAGGCTACATTAGTTTAGTGACCTAGCACGGAAGTATGTGGTAATATTAGTTGTAAGCTTTATTTTGAATGCAATCAAACAGTGTGCAAACAGGAATATTAGATAAAAGGACCGATTGAATTTCATCAGCTGTATTACACCCCACGATGTACAATGTTGGCTTGAACTCTTATATGACCGATTTATTTCGTCGACGAGAGGTGAATGATGTAAGCCATAGCTGAGGTTTTTGCCCCGTGTTTTTGTTTTTAAAAACTATCCGTAAAGACTTGTCTAACATGAATTATTTGTCAATCGTTTATTAGCTCCAGACTGTCTCACGCCATCGACTCGATGGTCCACGAAAACTCCTGAAACGTAGTCGGTGGCTTATCAGAGTTCAATGAGAGTAGTCTCGCGATAGAGAATTAAAGAATCTACTGGGTCAACGACTATTAATCATTTGCCTATTCAATCGTGGTATCCTTCTGTCTCACTGTTTCACAACAGGATTGACTGATAATCGCTCAAATATATGCAAAAATTTGAAAGGAGCTCTCAATTCACTTTCCGGAGATTTTGGCGCTCATTCACGGCAATCGATCAAAGTTATTGGCGTAGTAATATTAACGTCAGCTCTCTCGGAAGCGCTTTCTATAATAGACAAAATAGCAACGCGAATAGCAACAGCTACTTAAAAAGTATAAAGAACCGAGAGGTAACAAAATCCGTAAATGCATTGTATAACCATAAATTACAGGTTTTTTTTATGTTGAGCTTGAGTTAACATTTTGATTCATTCTTCCATTCCTTACAAAATGTGGGTTTTGCTTGGCCAAGGTGTAAATTCTTTTCTATAGAGTGTATTCACATGCATCAACATTATCATGCACTGCGACGGGATTGCATTGTTTTATTTTCTGAATCTATATTTGTACGATCACAAAAGCTTCCAAAGCAACATGGCAACAGTTGTTGCACAATATGATCCGTGAACAGTGTCTAATGATATTTGTAATTGCACATTTATCGTAACAATCAGCTAGGCAGTATTTGGGTTAACGTATAGAAGAAAAATCAAGATGATAGATATGCAAATTTTGACTTTAGTACCAAATCCATTCCAGATTGATATTGTATGACTGTTTTAGTCCTACCCATACAACATACAACCGTAGGAGGAAAGCATGCTTTGAGGTAGATCAGTGAAGACGCGCAAATTACACAGATCCAAGTAACTTTGGTCATGAATGCCTGTTACACATCGCTGCAATATATATGCATATATATATTTACAAAAAAATATATATATATACATATTTTTATGAATATATACACATATAGGGAGATAATAGATAGAGATATATAGATATAGATATAGATATAGAAAGGGATATATATAGATATAAAATAGAAATACATATACATATAAATATAGGTATATATATTTATATATATACATGTGTATATATATATATATATGGAGAGATATATATACATGATAAAGTATATACAAATATAATTAGATAGATAGATTTATATATATCCCTCTAGATATAGAGAGAGAGATAGGAGAGATATAGATATAATATATATAGACTATATATCTATATATATATTTATCTTATATATATATGTATATATATATATATATATATATATATATAAGATATATATACATATACATATATTCATATGGGTATATATATATATATATATGTTTGTATATATATATAATATATATATATACATATATATACATGAGATATATATATAATATAATATATATATATATTTTTTAGATATATACATATATATATATACATATATATATACATATATTATATATATATAGAGAGATATTTATATATGCATATATATATATGATCTATATATATATCTTTATATATATATTATGATATATATATTTATATTTATTTTATATATAGATATATATATATATATATATATATATATATATATATATATATATATATATATATATATATACATATATATATATATGTATATATATATATATATATATATATATATATATATATATATATATATATATATATATATATATATATATATATATATATATATATATATATATATATATATATATATATATATATATATATATATATCTCTCTTGTTATATATATATCTATATCGTAAGTTATTACTATATATAGTATTTATCAAAGCCTACTCACTGGTCAGGGATCAATTATGTTTCCCCACTGCCTAGCTTGCAACAAATTATCAGCATAGCCGTGTTGTAAAGTCCTTATATATAACGTTTGGCAATACTTCTGCCGTTACATGGTGGGCTTGTCCTGAACAGCAGCTATAATTTCTGGTTACAAAGCAATTTATAAAGGTTAAAACGAACACATGGAAACATCCTCGGCGATATTTTAACCATTAGGCAAACGTTGTCCAGAAAATTAGCAAATGAGACAATGGCTTCTGAAGAAGTTGAAAGATCGAATTACAGACCAACGATAAAGGAGAACCAAGTAACGCATGTTCATAAGTAACGATAATATGATATGCTTGACGTTGATATTCAACATATAGCAATAACACACTTATTAGATCTTTGTTTTGACAGGATGGTTGGCAATCACAGCGGTAGTAAAAATGATGAATGACCTAAATGATGCAAGCGAATGGGCTGATTTTTAATTAGAATAATATGTAAAGTAAGTACCCAAGCTTACACAAACACATCGCTCCTTGTTTAACTTGATACGGATATAATTAATTATGGATCGGGCAACAGCCTCAGTTTATACTCTACGCACTCATAGTGGCTGAATAAGTTAAGCCCAAAAAAGGACTAGCACATGAAAGAAATCTAAATAAGGTTTTCAACGAAAAGAAATAAACGAAGGCTTAGAATGCAGTTGACATAATAGACATTGATTTAGCTGTCGACATGTGTCGATTGGCAGGTGTGCGTGCGGCGTGATGCATAGGGGGGCAGAGGGTAATAAAGGCTACACTGTTTACCTTACATTTTGCTACTGCTGTGACGTTGCTGGGGATACTGGGCGTCGTTGAAAAATTCATAAGATGATGTTAGCTCGCTATTATTAAAATGAATGGTTTGACACGCGAGATCTTACAACGCTGGACGATAATGAATGGATGAGAGAACTTAATGCAATCAGATGGGGGGGATTTAGGCAAGTACTACTGTAGCATATGAGGTTATCATAATTTATTCAAAGCAAACAAAACTCCCTATAACTGCTTCACATGGCTTTGGGTTTTACAAAAGAAAGCAAAATTTGTTTCCCCTGTTTTCTGTAATTATCCAAATAAGATGATACTAACACAGACATAGATCGGTTCTGTAAATGTCAACACTAATTGGACCAACACATCGCCCGATAAATCAAGCCAATATTATATTTTGCAATACATGTCAGCTCAGAAAACTGCGTACCTATGGTCAAGCATGCACCAACATCAATGACAATTTATAAGACTTACCTTGAATTCATGTTCGACATAATGGTAATACCAAGTCAAAACTATAGATGCATATTATCTTTGTAACGGCAACGATCTAGGTTAAAAAAAACTAAGCAACGTTGTTATTCCTTGGAATATTATGACAGCGAGTCACCGGGGAGAGTTCAGTCACATACGAGGCACGGTGGCTTAACAACCTTTGGTAAAAAATGACTGTTGTTCAATACTAATTATTTTGTTGAGGCGAAACTAAGCATTTAGCCAAAATATTTATCTTTGCGTACTAGACTGCTATGTGATTAGCCCACATCCTACAAGACTTAACTTGCCTTTAGCTTTCATAATCGAGTCTACTATGTCTTACACACAGAGCATCGACAGTTTTCCCGGTTGTTCAGTTGTACAGTCATTCTTCGTGGGAATCGTATATCTAACCAATGGAATACACCCAACCACGAGGGAAGGTATGTTGTTTGCGAACCTCAGCGTCGAGGTTCACATTATGATCAACAGGCTATGGGGGCTTTCCAAGGCAACATCATCGGCTTTTTACAGGCTGGCTGACAAGAATGGCGCCGTGGGTGACAAATAGTGCTCTTGCCAGATAAAGAACCTGTCTGGGCATTTTTGTCAACGTGACCAGCTTTAATATGTCGTTTGGCGATCACACAGCAGCGCGTGAGGGATATAAGCCAATTTACATATGATTTGTGTAAGTTTTAATGACACCCTAATTTGCCTATAAGTTATTGTCGACGCATGCAGTGACTAAATTCATAAACATAGAGGGGCATTCTTTGGTCAATTAAAAAACAACAAACAATATTAGCGTTTTGCCATATCTATTCAATAAAACAAGATATTTGAAACCGTACACAACAGTCTGAGGACTGGTTATTCACATTTTTGCTGATAACGATACGTAATTATCAGCCGGTCTTACCCATGCTTTTCAAATTGAGCAGACGGCGTAAGATTAATACAACATGTGCATTGAAGGTTCGCAAAACAACGTAATGAGGTCTTAAGCAGCCTGAATTCAATAAAAGGCAGAAGTTTGGTTGAGAAAATGATACCACTGCATGGCCACTAATTCAAAATCAGCATGTCTCTACGATTGTTGGTAAACTTTTACATTGATACAAAATATTTGAGCGACAAGAGTACGTTGATGCAGGAAACGTTGAACTAACCAAATATTTTCACTTCAATGTGTTTACATGGGGATACCCGCCAATAAACTTATTCATTTACTGCGAGCTGTCAACTACAAGCTATTCATCAGTTATCAAATATCTGCAGAGGGAGTCAGCGTAATGCGACTTTTACAGTACTTTTGGTAATGAATACTCTCCTCACGCCTGCAAAACGTCCCAAGAGACACACACGAACGTAATAAATTGTGAATTTTGACTTCTTTTGACTCTGTCTTAGTGCAAAAGGTATGTTCTTCAGCAACACGTAACTGATTGCAAATCTACATCAAGAAGTGACAAAATAATATTCTTGGCTGCACCAATAAAGGTAGTTATTGGTTCATCGTTATTCCTTAATAGAACATTTACCAGATATTTGTCAAGGTACAACTTATCCGAGTTGAGTGTAGTATAATCTGAAATAGCTTGCAGTTATGCGCTAAGGGGATACAATTCTGATACAATTTGTTCCATGTTGCCAGCACATGTTCCCTGTAGTCCAATTATATTGGAACTTGGTGGTATGGCCGTCTGACACAATGTTATTCCGAATGTAATTGCACAGTGTGTCTGTTTAGGAAAGCCAGTTCGAATGTTACATCTGTAATCGTGTCGAACCATATAATTAGCGACCATATTAGTTTTAAGAAATCTGATAAATGACTTGCATCGGAGCAGCAAGTACTACTGTTGTCCGATTGTTTATACGAAGTGGGCAATTATTGTGCATTCATAGAGATACTTTTGCGAAGACGCAAATATCAGACGTTGACTTCTTGGTCCACTTTTCGCGATTAAAAGAGAAGCTGACCCTGAAAAAATGTGAAAAGCACGAGTATTTAGTTATTTAATATATCCTTCTTGTTTCTATGTTATTTCGAGAAAAATTATTGTATTCTGACAGGTGGTCTTTGCGATGTTTTAGGCATCAGTTGTGAGTTTGCTTTAAATTATGCATGTAGTGGCTCAGTTGGTAATCACCACTTAGATATGTCGACGTATGCCCGACAGGTTAGTAAACAATATCGTATATTTAGCAGAATCACTATTACTTATGATATAGATAGGGCGTGGTAGATGTACGGTAAGTGCAATTTAGCAAATACTAACTGCAACTGTGGTCATATACTTTAGAGCCATATTGATATGAGATGCCACTTCTACTTAGTTTGGACTGTGATATATGTATGATGGCTTCAATGAGCTAATATTTCACTTTCATCTCGGGTCTATGTTACGATGTGAGGCTGTTAAACACAAATGCAGCTTTGTATCTGGTGTTTCGAGCTCGAAAGGCAGTACAAGAGTTATCATTATACTCAGATATGTCTTTGGTTCTTATAGGAGCGATTGAAAACTCGATGTGCCGAATTCGAAACAGTTGACCTCAAAGCGGCCATTTGTAAGCTAATATGCAATTTCTCAAAACCCAATAAAACTGCACTTTTCACTGCATAATCAATGACCATGTTAACATAAACCTGTTAATAGATATTAACTGTTGATTTCTTGTCAGTGAAGATAAACGCATTATCCGGGTTACAAAATTTGCACCCCCAGCATGACTCTCTTGCTCTAATTATTGTTAAGAATTCTTCAAAATTCTGATCGACGTCAAGCCATAATAATCATATCATTTCCGATAGTAAGGCCAGATTATTTCATTTGTTAATATACATATATATATATATTCGTTTTTAGAGATATATATATATATATATATAGATAGATATATAGAGAGAGAGATAGAGAGATATATATAGATATATATAGATATATATAGCGAGAGAGAGAGAGATATATATATATATATATAGATATATATATATATAGATATATATATCTCTATAGATATATCTATATATATATATATATATATATATATATATAGACATATAATATATATATATTTATATATATATTTGTATATAAATATATATATATAAATATATACGTATATATATACACATATATATATATATATTATATATATATAGATATGTATATATATGTATATATATACATTTTATATATATATATATATATATATATATAGATATATATATATAGATATATATATATATATATATATATATAATATCTATATCTATATATCTCTATATTTATACGTATATATTTGTATATAAATATATATATAAATATATACGTATATATATACACACATATATATATATATATATTTATATATATGTATATATATATGTATATACGTATATCTATATATATATATATATATATATATATATATATATATATATATATGCATATATACTTCAAACAATTATATATAACCTTTATGGGATTACAAAACATATAGATTGTTCGTGCATGTATTTCTTATACCTAATTGCGAAAGCGTATTTTAAGAGTATGCATCGAATCAAAGAACTGTATTAGTTTCATCGAGTTATTTACCAGCCGATTTACCATTGAAAGCTCATATTCATTGTTATTTACCCCAGTAAACCAGTTTATTTGATATTGAAATGATCGTATTGTGTTGAGAGCTGACAACCAATTGTACATTTAGTGTTACCATTCATCTATGTTTATAACTGACTGCGCCTTAGTATTGCATTATTATGTAAGTAGCCCTATTGGCGGGGGTTTCAGTGAGTATTCTTTTCCAAATATATGAAAATTGGTTTATCTGATCGTCCAGGCATGAAAAGAACAGCGACAACAATAGTATAATCATATTCTTATGAAAGCTCATACCAAAGCCCATGGCGATTGGGATTAATCAGCACTTCGAATTGATACACAAAGGGTCGTTGGATTACCACGGAGACGCCTGTTTAGCATCGGCTAGGCATTGTTTGTGCCTGGTTGTTGTAAGGTCGTTTTGAAGAGAATTGCTCTTTTAGCGGTTTGATATACGAAACAAATATTTCCATGACACCATTAAGCAGACAAATCGGATAACGCTACGGGTTTGGTTTCTTACAACATTTCAGAGACTGATCTGTCCCAGCCTATTCAATACTTATCCAATGATATAGTTTTTAGGTGAGCCTTGGTTAGGTTAAGGATATGTTTACATTGCAAAATGCGAGCAATTACGTAATTTGTGATTGTTTATTAAATTATAGGACAATAAAATTGCTTCTAAAATAAGCTTTTCTCTGTAATTGTATGTAATAGCCCATCATAAACCTTACAATATGTTTCAATTTTTACCTTAATAGGAATATATGTTCTTATAATTCGCCATATAAGAAGGTAACCCATTTAACACATAGTCAACAATATGCAGTGATGGCGAGTAGGACGGTGGGAATGCTATTTATGAGCAAGTTAATGACTGTGATAATGATAATGATAGCCTCAATGGGAATGATGCAATTATGTAGGCTTATCGTGTTGTGACGAAAGCAATTCTAGTAAACTCGTTTGATCCAACGATCCAATCCCAATGTGGCTTCTAAACAGTGTGTGTTCTTTTGATAACTGATATTGTAAACTGTTCGCTGGTGATCCAATCAATTTTATCAAAAGAGCAATTGTCACTCCACTACTGGAAAGTCCCCATAGGACCCTGAACTCATGAGAGATGTCCGGCCCATTTCAAAGGATTTCCATAAATAAAGTATTGTAGAAGGTAGATTAAAGTCATGTGCATGCTTTTTGTTTGCACTTCGTGTTTGCAGCGTGCAAAGGAGATCATATAACTGCTGTAATGACCAGTGTTACCCAGTGTTTTGTGAAATTCTTCCTGTTTCGTCTAGGAAGCATGCTAATGCTTTCCTAGGTTGATGCCGCTAAAACCATCTCTTAAGCTGTTAACACAACTCGCCTAATGGAATAAGCTGCCTGCAGGTGTGTTTGACAGTTTACAGCACAAAATACATAGTATATAGAACCACGCAGTGAGTATTATAGCCAGGTGTTCACGACATGCACACATTAGACATGTGCTGCGAAGCTTGCACTGGCTACTAAAGAGAGTCCGGATAAGCTATTAGATCATCCTGCTTGTATGTATGATTCAAAACAACATGGCGTCTACATTCCCATGCAACCACGTCGTGCCATACAATCCGGCTTGTCACTTGCATTAAAATGCATTATTGATGATTTTCAAGATCAGTCAGAGCGCGTATGTTTGGAAGAACTTTTGAAAAATCAACGAATTCACTGTTGTTTGACATTCGTATAATAACTGAAATGCGTACTTTTAAGAAATTCATTTTTAGAATCGCATAGAAAATTAAATGGATTGTTACATCGTCTATGCTGGATATTTGATGTATGTGCAGCACTATATAGTTTTGATTTATATACCTATTATGATGATGATAAAGATAATAATTAAAAAAGAAAATAATGACAATAATAATAATAATGTATTTCTTTCGGAATGATTTTCTTTAATTAAATCAAGCCGAGATCAAGGAGTCGGCACCGACGTAAGCGCGCCATGTCATTTGATGGTAGATTGATCCACGGGTCACATGAATGTTCTCGCTTTAAAACAGTGTGATTTCGAACGTTCATAAGCGGTTAAGTTATTTCAAAACAATACTGGATTAACAGCTGGTAACAGTCCCAAAAACATATCGTTAAATTGATGATGCGTATTTCTTGGCGATGTTCATACATAGCTTTTATGGAATCAACGTTAGAGACACGTAAATTAGAGCGCCCACAACCAATAGTCTCTTATAAAAGTCAAGGCGCAAACAATCAGCAAGCACGCTGTAATATAATGCCTTGCTAGAGATTCGACAGAAAAAGCACTTTATTTGCGGCTTTGTCAGATGTGATATTCAGAAAACCAATATATTGCAGTGGTAATTCTAGAAGTATTGACTGGCAGACGTCTAACGTGGAATATATAACTTTCAATAAACACCAGTATATGGCACTTACATGTCTCTTTGGTTAACCCATTAATCTTAATTGTGAATTAAGTGTCAGGATTGACACTTTAAGCGTTACAACAGCAATCACTATTGGTAAACTATAACATAAACACGTATATATCAAATTAAGAATTCATCCGGTTTCAACTATTCGGAAAAAGTTGAAATATATGAGGCTTTCACAACAACGTTGTCGAATTTCTGTAAAAAAAAGATGTACTCCAAGTATATTACAAACATCGTCTATGCATGCCCTCACCCTGTACCCCCACAAAAAAACCTCTCCCGAATATCGCCTTGCATATGGGTGCAAATTCCGATTAGTGTCGTGAAGCCAGCATGTCTTCTGGTTACAGTTAACATGCCCATAAGCCATCATAAAAAGTATTCGTTATAGCTATTAGACATCCGCTGTATCGTATGTGTCAGGAGAACTATCAGTAACATTGCATACGTTGGAGCTTCGGTCTATTTGGTATTTGAACTATTCAGTAATCTTGATTGGACATGAAGTTGAGATTAACTACAAGCAGCTGGAATATCGCACCGGTACGCTAGGCTATGTTAAGCGTTCTGCCATCTATTGCCAAAGGACGCCAATACAGTGAGAATGTACCTGCAGGTAACGTCATGCGACACATAATTCAGAGCCGTACGATGCAACAGTCTTTTCGTGTACAATTGCCACGACGCATTGATCGCAGCGTGATGCTCTTAGCTGTTTTTAACATTACGTAAATATTCACATTGATCGGTTAGTCATGCTGGTATCCTATCATGTTCACGTGTATCTTAACAATATTGCGCAACGAATATCAACGGACTTTATCTAAGACAATTATACTACTGACAAGCAATTCACGGCGTAAAGCATTTGTGGTAGCAGTCTTTGCAAATAAAGACCAACATATAATTTAATGGCAGTAAATGACGATAAAATCATTCATAAGCCTACGCTTATGATAACAAGGATATGCTCTTAATTAATTTGTATGGTAATCAGCACTCATTTCCTGCCGATCAAACTACATAATCCTTCTCCAATGTTGTGGATGATAGCATGCTTTAACAACGTTTTAGAAACTAGAGTGTTGCCAATTAGGTTATTACACAAATTGGGCCACACATTCATATTAATCCGCATAGATGAATATTAACAAGCCAAACCGACTCCCTGGGCTCGTTGAGAATCCAACTTGCTATTATCCCGATACTTTAGAACTATGAAAGGCGCTGAAGCGTGTAATCAAAGTAATCGACTACAACGTGACGCTACTGCATCTCTCATTAGGCGCCGTATCCCATATCAACGTGATATAATAAGTCCGAATCCCCCGCGGAAGGATGTCTGGGCGCAAATCAAACACCATACTACGGAGAAAGATAGTTCATGTTAATAAGCATATATAGCCTAAATTAAGTTTTATTTCGGCATATGACCTCCACTTGTTTGCTTTACATAACAATAGGAGGATGATGACCAACGGGGGACGGTGTCTTTGTCGATAGCATGCTTTCACTGATAAAAGTTTAATTCAGCTAAACAGAAAAAATGAGGGTCGTGTCAAATTGTCCTGTAAATATCAACCCCAGGCCCTGATGAGTTAAAGAAACAGACTGGTGGTGGTTGTTCTTACTCCACTCCGAGACAAAGTCGATAAATGCCTTCATGTATATTCATTCTAATTTGCGGTGCAATATTTCGAAAATAATGGGGACCTTCCACGATCATTAAGGCAGTGCCCATTAACCAGGAAAGTAAGTACTAATAACCAGGTGCCTTCCAAAGTATCCAGGTTGATGATATGCTGATTGATGATCTGATTAACTACAGTACATACGGAGATATACTATAGACAGCACATAGTATGGCACCTTGATGACTAGCCTCTCCACGTAGGTCATTAGGCTACGCCAAACTAACTTGTCAAGGGTATTTACTCGCATGCATTTAACTCTGTTACTTGGCAGGTGTGCAACAGGTTATGTGCTCTTGCTGACATGTATGGTTTGTAATCGGTCCAATGATGCTAAAATTGTTACCTCACGCGTATTAATGTAAATTGGTTTCAATTAAAGGTATCTTCTCGGAACGTGCAATGTAAAATTGCAGATATCGTTTTGTACGAAACTGTTATGCTTTCATTCATAGAAAAAATACACTTTTCGGGGGTATGTTTCATCAAAAAACTTAATGCACAGGTTTTCCAAATTGTCATGAGCTAAAGGAAAAATGGATGTAAATTATAATCGCTATTATGAACATGGCATCGACTCGCTACATCGGTGTAGACATACTATGCTACGGGTCTGTCTTCAAAAACGTTAGCAACTAAGCGCATTGGGTCAGCACAAGTGCCAACTTAAAGTGTGTTTTATTCCATTGCTAGGCAAATACTGAAAACAATGTGGCATAAAATAACACACATGGCCTGATGTCACTTCTAATCCACGGATAAACGTCAAATGGTGAACAATGAGTTATTGCTAACATCATCCTACTGGACATAATCCGCTGAGAGACGTCGGCCATTCAATTGACAAGCGAATACTATGTCATCCGCCATGAACTATTATGAATGTCCTAAATTTGAAATTTCGTCGCGGTTATCGAGTTCTGAGGAACACGTAACTTAGCAAGTTTAATTGTGTTGCTTTAATCGCTCAAAGAAAAAGTATTCGCTCTATATAGACCGGCGTTTATAGATATTGTGAAGGAAATCATGACTGACATGCTCTCTGGTACGCTACTTGAAGAGACTCGAATTTACGTGGTTAACAATCCACATACTCTCACATATTGATCGTAACTTATACTCCGTTTGATTGATGCGTTAAGCTAACACGACGAAATGGCGGTTTGGTGGGCGATTACTCACATAGCATATTTTGTTTTTTCTATCGGATACAAATGAATGCCAGGAAGCTCTTATTTGCGAATGGTCGTTCTACCTGCTCGGAGTAAACAAATGTGTTGAAATGCGCCACAACGCATAATGTTTCTAGGCACAAGAAAAAAAAGGTTATTATTAGATACAATGGCAAACGAATCTACAATGGATTGCACCGATACTTTGTGGTAAGTTGCGGTACGGTCAACCTATTGTAAATGTGCATGACACACTCGGCTGCGCCGGCAGATGTGTCAATGTAAACAAACGATGTTATCATAATTAGCCAATCTTAAAATCAATTACTGATTTTCAGATTGACGATACCGGGCCTTCGTTCGACGAAGGCCTGTCATCCTGGCGTAAATCTGGTGTGGACGTTGCAGCATACAACAGCTAGCTGATGCTCCTGATTGAATTGCGCGTCGTGTTATGGTTTATGTCTTAACCGCTGTACTTCTTTATAATGCACATACACTTACAGTTCATTAACCATATACCATATAGCTGCCTCTTCAAAATCTCCTTTTAGATCTTGTGCTAAACGCTATTAATATTAATATACTATTCTAGCTTGCCATAATGTGAGTCCCTAGTTGAATATTTGTTGAGGGTGATTTAGGACTAAAACTTCTGCCGTTTATTAGTTGTTTTGTGCACCTCATATGCGAAAGCGACTTAACCCATGGGAGAACGCCTGCATCTATGAGCGAACAGCTGGTGTATGCAGCATATAATTTTAATATAAATGCAATATGCGTGGCTCATTGAGTTCACTCGCCTAAGTCATTTGTCAATATCGTGCGGCTTTCTACTGGGTTATTCCGACCCCGTTGCCATATCCCTGTATAGAACCCGTAGTAGTTAAGGTAGCATGTTTTCGGCAGCACAGCGTTATGTGTTAGTGTCAGCCGCCGTGCCTCGCCAATTACTGGAAAACGCTCCAAAAACCCTACACCTATGCTGAACTATTTATACGTTGGTAATTCCGAGCTCAGTACATCGCTCTCCAACATTTAGGAATATGACAAAGAGGTTAATTTGCGTTTAAAACCTTTGTCTTAAGTACGTGTTCAAAGTCACATGTGCGTATTTTGTAAATATAATAAATCCGTTGTCGGTTAAAGATTTCCGACGAGGTCATAAAATATGGTTTGCAAGTCGATCCTGTATTCAAGGATCAATAACCTCTGCACTATAAACCTTAGACGATTAGTGGACTTTCCACAACCGACGTTATTTTTTGTGTGCACTCTTTTTGCCAATTGCATTGCTAGACTACGCCTTCTTCGAGAGACAAAATTATTATTGAATTTTCTTAGTGCTATTCTGCGTCAATGTCTGTACTATACTTCTTGCTAGTCAAATCGCCGAGGGAGACAAGCTCGTTGCAAAGAACTGGTATTTGCACGCAATATAGTCATCATATGATTTGCTAAAACTAAATAAAATATCTTCCAGTCTGTTTCAATGTATGAAACATGCGATTGCGATAAAAAAAATCTCCGTTGTTATTCTGCTCTCACTCAGAATCTCGTTTCATGTCATTACTGAATATTTCTCCTAAATTTTGAGGCTGGTATACTTTAATCAAAGAATGGTGGTATTAGATATCGCGGTCGGTATATAGAGAGATGGAACCATAATCACCAGAACATACTCAACTAATGCTCCACACTTTGTTATCGTCATTGTCTTGGCTGTGAACAAATCTGCATAAGTCGTTAGTATTTTGGGATGAGGTGCCGGGAGATATAATATGTGTAAGAGCAGTCTGTAATGTGCTTTCGAGTATTAGGGCATTTTTGCATTCTTTTTAGTAGAACGCCTTGTATAAACACGATTTTAGACAATCATTTCTTATGGCCATAAGTTATAGGGCGATTCAGGCAATTATGCGGGTGAACATCTAGTAGTATTTCCTTTGAAACAGTAAGCAGTAGCGGCGAGCATTTAACCAATATATTTTATTTCACCTATTTCTGCCTCACAATATTGACAGTATATCAGTCTATGTAGCTAGGCAATTCGTGGATCTCTTCGAAATGACATAAATAGTGCTATGGTGAAGGTACGCCGTTGTCTTTTGATATCTATAAGACTGCCCTATTTAAAAATGGCAAAGACTTAAACTGGTCAAGCTTATTGTGACGCCCTACGTTTTGTTTCAATATTTCCAACAAACGCTCCGCAAACGATTGCCAGGATTTTGCTGCAGTGTACTCAAATATCTTACTGCAATAAAGTATGACTGTTAGTGTAGATGATTAAGAGAAACAGCTAACATTTCACGATCCAAACCTTACGCGTAGTGTTCGTTTGTTAATGTAGTCTGTTACTTTGTCTGAAAATGCCTTTGTTAGTCTTCAACCGAGCATCCAATAAGCAATCACTCACTTAGCTGGCCATGGTATCATCGTAATGGAGTTCGCAGTAGAGCGTCGATGTGCATAACAATTTTGACCCTGACGTTTCCTTGCTCTAACACCAATGGTTAAGTGGACACCAGGCGAATGCTTCCCGGTAAAAACGTAGCAAGCTACCCGTACCGATAGGGTCTATAATCTGGAGTTAGTCTTGGGTTCGAAGCAAGCAATGATATTGGTTTGTTGGGTTAATTGAACGAGTTGCCACTCTATGTATATCAGACCATCTTGTCTTCTTTACCATGGGCAGGATATATGACGCGCCGTGGTAAATATTGACATCCGGATTTGTCTTTGAGGTGCTCAATATCACGCAGCAGTGACCATGGAAGCATATAGCGGTTTGTCATAAAAATTTCCAACGGGCCGCAACATATGAGTAAAAAACTGTTTCATTTATTTAGCTCTGACCTCCTTACTTTACAGAGCTATTCATGAGGCACATTTATCACAACACTGTAGCAGTGCAGCTCTAAACAAGTGTTGCAATGGCTTGGGTCCGTCGTTTGTGCATTACGATCGTATGTTTATCGATTTATCATTGATGCATTAATGGAATATAGACATGCGGTATATGCGTAAGCTACAGTTATGCGTTGGAGCGTCAATTTAATTATCCACATTGTAAGGCGCACATTCTATAAAAACTAAATATAATGTTTTCCGAACTCTTTTTTTCAGATAGGATGAATAGCAATACTCCACCAAGAGTAACTCGACCGCGACCTTGTAAGAAACGTGTACGCTGCAGAAAATACTCATTGAATGTTATGATTGCATCAAATCGATTTCAAACTTTACTAATATTTAGAACACAGCAGAGAGTACTTGGTACCTGCTAAGACGGTAACATCCCAGACATATGTTCCAGGCAAGACAGGGTTAAAAAGGATGTTCATGGTAGCCAGAAACCTGCCCTTAAATCGACTGTCAAAAGCGCAGTGACACTGACAGCGGTGCTGCAATATTAGGCATGATACATGCATTACCAATGATTTTCGCAGTGCGGTGAAGATACTCTGCTCATGCTTTGCCATTATACATTATCATCAACGCATCTAGTTTTCAAGCACAGAAACATTCAATGCCGGAGTTAGTTTCCACTGCAACAAATCACATTTAGCAACACATTAAAACTTATGGCAAACCTTAAGGCAATAACACAGCAGTAGCGGTTGTTCCAAGAAGCTCTTTGTTCAATAAGCTGATTATGGCGCATTGTCTGCATTAGTGTGCTTTTAATGGCTGCAAAAGTTGGGAACACAGCCCTATGAGTAACCTCATATCAGTCATAAGTCCAAAAATAATGTACTGTTTATATTTACATCAGTGTTGATCACGTTTTCATAATTTGCTTTAACATAAGTACAATTCGTATAATCAACATGGCTGAATTTCATAGCAATGCGTATTTGATGTGACAGAGCTTTTTCATTGATTAATATATGTCTCTGTTACCGCATCATGCTGCATGTCACCGTTTGGAATAATCCCACAAAATAGACCGTTTATCTCTGTCTACAAATCAACTGAAACTATTTGCATGCCAAACTAGCTACCTCGATTTGTAGCGAATTAAACCCACCATAGAGTTTCATGTTATACTATGAGAGGCACCGACGCTTGTTGATATCAACCACGATGGTGTGGTTACTCCATCTTCTAAGATCTAAGAGAACACATAATGCGTAAATGATGCAACCTCGGCCTCGCAAAGACACCGGGCGTCAATTACCATACCCGAGAGAAGATTGCATTATCACATGTATGTTGTATAAGTCACATTCCGCACCTTAGTTGAACACTATGTATGCATGTTAACCCGGCTAAATTGGGCCTTACTAAGGAAACCTAGTGTTGTATATCATTAAAGTCGATTTATTGCATTCCGATGTTGTGTCAACGTTCAACTTATACAACTTGGTATATTCTCGAGCATACGCTTCTTAACATATTCTTATACAACATATTTGGAAACAACGTACGTCATTTGAAATTTAGAACTAAACCGTATTTAGATAAGATGCGTCCATTAACCATCCATGTGCATTCATATGCATGCGATTACAGTCAGGAATCCAACCCAATCGAGAAACTGTGCAATAAAATTGTCAAGTACAGGCATAAAGGTACTGGAGATATTAATGGAAGGATTAACTTCCCTCCGATAGAATGATATTTGTTGCAGTAGCTGCAGAGACGGTTCACCGAGCTGTGTTTCTGGAGGCATGTTCTGTATGCACAATACATGTATTCCTCTTCACATTTTTATGCGTTCGTACCACAATCTGTAAGTATACGTGCGAAAATGATAGCTTCTTACCGTTTACAACATTCATTTGTATTATGATATGAAAAGTTTACGTATAAATTCGCTGTGTGCAATATAGAGTTTTATCCTTTTATTTGTGAGAGATGCTCGATCACGTAGACGAGAGCCAGAAAATAATTCTGCTTGAGGCAAAATGTACTTGCTTAGGGGAATTTTGTGTGCTTACTGTAAGGGTTTGCCCTCTTTATTGGAGTACTAGCACCAGCTATTTCATTTAAATACTAGTAGCCCCTTTAAGTCGACAAAAACAGCCACCCCAAATCTGCTAATCAATGTGTGCTTGGTGTTAATGGAAATGCGAGACGTAGTTGCTGGTCAGAGCATATTTCGACTTTCATCCGTTATTAGCTTTTCATACTATGCTTAAAGTAATTAACCGCGTGTGTGAAACGCGCATGCGGCGCGGTGCAGTAATACTTTGATCCCGTCTTATCAACATCCCTGTTCAAGGGACGACATTAAATTTCTTCTTCTTTTTCTACCTTGTTGTTATTGAACGAACCACATATTTAAACATACTGCAATAGACCAACCGTCCGAAAATAACAGGCAGCCGCTGTGTTCTAGTTGTTACCTTTGTGACGTTTTGCTGGCGGTCTTTCAAGTCACTGAAAATGCTAGAATCTAGCGTTTAACAATATGAATCGTAACATCAAATTACAAAACATTTTTTGTTTAGCTTTGATGAGATAGGTAACGTCAACCAGACTAAACTCTTTGATTTTATTTCAATCTATTTCTGGTGGCGGCATGTGTTGACGTTGGCATGATTATTAAATCTGTCTGCTACATCTTCTCAAAAGTATTACCAATGCAAAGTCGATTGATTAAAGCACTTTCCCCTAATTTGTTACCTCTCTGCAAATATGTAGGTGTTATATGCCTTAAAACAATGTCCTCTTTCAACAAATAGATCAGACCGTCATACAAATATGATCAACACAGCAAATATCCATATGAAGACAAATATATTTTGAACATTATTTCTAACGCCTGAGAGCATAATAATACATTCAAGATGGCGGTCTTGAAACTTGTTGAAATCTTCTTTCAGCCGCTCATGTGGAATTTCTTCACATCATCTCTACTTTGAGACTCATATTTATGTTGGCAATGACCGCATAGGCACATCAAGTTGCGAATCAAGACAAATTATTTACTTCATTATTTATAACTGGCAACTGCAGAAAAATGTATATTACCACCGTCATTTGCATGTCGAAAATACAAAATATGTAACTAATATGAAACAATTGTTAAACCCTGCATTAATGAAGGTGATTATAACGTAGATATAGTGGGAATATATTTTACATGATAGTTCTGGGACAATGCAGCTACAAATACGATTGTTTGGTTCCCCATGGTGCTCACCTGCGTCAATGCTCCCACATCGCATTCCATAGCAAAGGCACCTCTCGGGCCATCTGTTTAGGTCCCGAGATTGTCGCGATTGCGCCCAGTGAGAGGCATCATTGAGCACCTATCAAGGTGTCAGTAACGTAATCGAACTAATCCTACAAATAAATCAATATTGCAGATTTAAGCGGCTATTTAAAGGTTATTGTGCTTGGAAAATAACCATCAGCACATATGCTACCATAGACAAATATAAGCGGGCAGATTGATCCGCAGAACCGGAATGAATTATCATTATATAATCAAGCAGCAATGTCTGGAAACCAGGTTGGTGACTTGGCTCATATACGAAAAAAAAGACTGACAACAAATCCATTTGTGAGACTTCAACGTTATCTTTGTTCTCGAATAAAGAAAACATATGTCATGCATACGAAGCCTATAATCAAATAGAGCAGTGTCCCAGCTAATCAGGTTTGTGTTATGTTCAGTAGGCCACTAGCCACACTCTAAAAAAAGCTATCAAGCTTCTTCCAAACGCAAACAAACTACGGAATTTGGCAGGAAATGTCCCCTTTGAAAAATGGATGAAATGTCAGATGCAACATGAGAGTATGGATAAAATATGTGCCTTGTTCTCTTTTCATGCTACCGTGTCACTTAATCAGTTAGTAGGTTTGAATGAGATGAGAATGTAGTCTTAACCAGATTGTAAATTGCTCTTACAAAAATAAGTATATTTATTAGTTGCGTTTTAGCAATGCCAATTGCTAAAAATAATTATATTTGGAGGTCTTATGGCTTTAGGATTATAGGAATGTTTCATGTTAAGATGGCTATATCCAGGAAATAGATCACATTATTAATATTCACTTGGACATGGATCATATACGTTCAAGTTGAAGTGTGAAATTTTTTGGTGGAATATTTGCCTTAGATAGCCGCAATCAGGAGTAAAAACGTTCATAACTGGACAGAGGAAGTTACTGTATAGCCTTACAGTATTGTTGAAGACACAATTAAGAAATAGAAATTGTCCTGTCTTACATCGGCATTTTCCATTTTCCATGTGTGACAACATTGAATCTCAAATCATTTGTGAAGACACACAAGAAATATTAAGGTCATTGAAGGACACAGAATGACTATGCCGCTTACAGTTGCTATTTGGTGATTATGTTACAGCTCTAGTAACGTCAAATATGTGTTGTTACAACATTTTCTGGCCGTTGTGAAAACAAATATCACCCAATATTTGGACATATGTCCAGCAATTGCAATTAGCTACAAGAGTGGTCTTCATACAGTGCGCAAAGCTATATGTGCGATGATTAGATTACGATGGGAAGGGACCTCGCCCTGTACCGAATGCAATCATTGTGCTTTGTCGCCGATTACACATAAAGCATTTTGCACAATTGCTGTGAATACTTAGTAAGCCACGCCTTCTTAGTCATTAAAGTAACGCGTATAAATTAATATATAACATCCACTTGACAATGAAAGCAGTATGTTACATTTTGTTGAAAGATACGTAATATGTAAGCATTGGGCACTGCTTACTTGACCTGATATCACTCTTGGGAGAGAACACAAATCAACTTAAATCTTGTAGAGACGTTACAAAAGGTTAAAGGTCCCATTCGAGGGTTTTGTGCCATTAGAGGGTCACATAGTCAAAAAAACCTATTATTACATGACGTGAAGTAAACGTGATACAAATCAGGAAACACTCGGAAGACATTCCTAACATTTGATTCGATCTGTATTATGTTACAATGAAACCATACAGGAACCCTAATAGACGCATACTTCTTTGACCGATGGATTAATATGTGCTATGGTGCAAAATTGAGGGTTTGGACCATTAAATGTGGTGGATAACTTTGAACGCCATTACAACTATTAGAAGACAATGTGACTCTTTCGCTGGGTTGCCGAGGATGGTCGTTAATACTAATGGCAGTTAACCTGTAATACGTTGATCACATTTGTCTAAGAAAGTGATTCCCCGAATAGATATAGCTTCATAAAACTCTCTAACATCTGCAAGCCTGTCGAATACATCCCGGACAAAATCGCTACACCATTTCCCCTGGGACCATCAACGGAATTTTTGCGGCGAACTGCAGACAATAATGCTAATAAAATAGATATATGATTCTGTAATAGTTTCATGGGATAACAAGTAGGTAGAGCAAAATATGACTTGTGTTAAGCGCTACACAGTGACCGCAATGATTCCAACGAGTGGAATGATAATGAAGGATACCTGCCGGATGTTCAAAAATGGAGCATTTTCCCCTTTTTGCCAATCAACAGCGATCCGTTTGTTATTTTATTGATGTTGTGTTATATTTTAGACACGCAGTAAAAAACGGCAAGGCAAAAGATTGCGCTTGCTTCAATTCGAATATGGCCTGAAATATGCGCCTTTTCAATAAGACAACTTGACTTGCGCTATTCCAAGCTGACTTTTTGTGTGTAAATAACGACGTGGAATCAGCGGCATGACCATACATCAATGGATATCTATTGAGAAAAAAATGGGGCAAGGAAGTAAAATCCTTTCTCTCTGAGGTATTTTGGCGGGGTTGTGACTGATGGAGGCGGCCCAGTATCTTGAATTTCCTACATTATGACTAATAAAGGCGCCATGTATCGTTCATAGCAAATAAAGGCGTCATGTATCTCTATGTTGACAAATATCACGTGTGTGCACCTAAAATATTCAGACACAGATAGCTGTGAAACCATAGAGTAACCGGCAAATTTGAATAATGCGATATGCATATACTAAGGAAAAGGCCGCAACAAAATACTTGACAAAATTGTGTATTCTTGAGGCACTCATATAAAGAAATACCTTCGACCCTGATGTCTTCTACGACTGACTCTTTTATCGGGAATTCCAAATATGAGGTGATGATTCGAGATCATGTCTAATTTATGTACATCAACTGCTACATGCATTAATATATGGCCCTGCATCTTGAACATGCATAGCGTTGAGTTATGTAATGTGTAAATGTTAATTTTAGATTAGGTGTCCCTCTAATGGTCCAAAACCCTCCAACGGTACGATCTAACCTTCCGTAATTCCTTAACCAAATTGACGTTGTTCGCACCCAAGAGTGATATCAGGCCTACATAGCAGCGCTCAATGTTTACAAATCACTTCGTTATTCACTCTTTTGACAGAATGGTACATATTGGTTTTATATTCAAGTGTATGCTATAAATTAATATTATAATGCGTGTTACTTTTAATGACTTTGAAGGTGTGGCTTAGTAAAGGAACTGTATATACAAGTTTGATTGATCCTGAAATTTAGCTAACATATTTATTGCCAATGGTAACGAGATGTTGGATAATTATAAATGCATGTTTTCTGTTGCTATATGAAAATAATCGTTATTTTGATAATCACGGAGGGAATTTTAATGCGACTTTGCGACTAGAGGTATAATAACAATTTATGCATTTTCATCTTTCCTGTAATGAGACGAAAAGGCTCATATTGAGACAAAATGGCTCCTATTGTATTGAAACAAAGTTCGTTTAAGCCAGAGATGGTTGGTAAAAAAACATAAAAAGATGTTCGACTTTCAGCAGAAAGGTAACTGGTCCTTCTAACCAAAGCATACCAATACCACGCTTAAACATATACATTTTACTGCATCGACCCATTGCCGAAAAACCCTAGATTAGTAGCGCTTGATTGTAAATCGCTTTTACACAATTTGCTTTCTAAATTAAATTCAAACCTGCTAAGAGATATATAAGAAGCGTGCAAAGGATTTTTTCGCTGCTTTCAAAATTGTATTGCAAGATAATGAAAACCGCATTCGAGATACAACCCACAATTTCAATGGGATCGAATGCAATATAAAGTTAGTGTATGCTGAATTTGAAATGGAAAAGAATATATTGGATTACATGTGCATCTTCGCACGGATACATTTTGAATGGTGTGGGACTTTTGCAGGTAACCTTTCTAAAAGTCAATATCAAGCAACTTACATTGTGAGCATCATACCGCAATATCATCAAAATAAAAATTGTGTTCGGGTTGTTGTCTTGAATTATATCCTAAATGGTATATCTCACATGCAATATATAGAAATGTATATGCATGGTATATAAAGCGGTTTGATTTTGAACATAATGCAATGCCACTGTTTGTTAAATTTTTTCATTAAGCATTGAATATACCGTGGCAGTATAGGTATTCCTCGTTTCACTCAAAAGCAAAATGCTATGGTCTTACCGTTATGTTTATTTGCCTGATCTATCAAAGTAACCGATGTTGCCAAGTAATTTCTTGTGACCTGTTAATCATGGGCCTTAACAGATGAACGACGCTATGCAAGCAGCCGCATACTTAATTAGCAACAAATCAAATATATACTCCAATTGAAAATGTTAACATTTTTGTTCTATCGCAATCAAAGTACATTTGGCTGTGCATAGAGCGATGGAAGTTCACTTTGTCTATTATGATAGCCATTTATTGTATACACAAATATTTTATATATATATATATATATATATATATATATATATATATATATATATACATATATATATGCATATATATATATATATAGTATATATATACATATATATATATATATATATATATATATATATATATATATAGATATATATAAATATATATATATATATATATATATATATAAATGTATAGATGTATATGTATATATATATCTATGTATATATATATAGATATATGTATATATATACATATATATATACATATATATAAATATATAGTATATATATATACATATATATATTTATATATATATATATATATATATATATATATATATATATATATATATATATATACATATATATATTCATTTTATATATATATATGTAGTGGCGATTACAACCATTCGTTAACTCAGATCATTCGTTGACAATTTTTTTACTTACTTTTTGCTGTCGTTAATGATGGATTAATGATGCGGCATATATTGATCTATGTAATGAAAACGATTAATGCAAATTAAAGGTTTTTTAAGCTTGTTATTCCTTATATATACTTTTGGTTCTCTAAAGGTCGTCCACGAATGGTCCAGACACTTATTTATACGAATCTTTTGTAATGATTTTCATCGATCATGGATTAGAAAAACAATATTTATTATAGATGTGTTCATTATGAATGATTAGCAAATGAGAAAAAATGAGGTTTTCGGCCATAAAATTTTATAATCAATCAAATACTTAAACAGTCATGTTTAAGCAATATTTCGGCCATTTGGGTCAAATTATATATAGTTACAGGTAAGATATTGACGTTTGCGTGTTATGTCAACGAATTGTTAGCCGTAAAATTTGATTTTGCTTTGATTTTCAAAATTCAATGAAATCATTTTGAAAAGGTTATCTTCGCACGTTACCAACACTAGACTATTATATTAAAATGGTTAAACCAAAATATTTTCAAACATTTTGAACGCAAATGTACATTGACTTTATGCGGACATAGCGGTATATCCTTTCGTGGACCCAAGTCTACGAAAGGTTGGTGGTTTGTCCACCAAATGTTGCGTTCGTGCTAATATATACAATCCATTTATATTCTTATGTATATATATGTATATATATATATATATAAATATCTATATATATATCTATATATATATATAGATATTTAGAAAAACATATATATAAATATATAGGTATAAAATATATTTTAGAGATATATAAATTTATATAGATATAGATATTTATATATATGCATATATATAGAATTACATATATATAAATATACATATATAGATATTTATGTATATAATTTATAGATACATGTAGATATAAAGGGAGAGATACAGAGGGAGAGAGAGAGGGAGATATGGAGACAGAGAGAGAGATAGAGGAAGATTAAGAGAGATGGATACAGACAAAGATAGAGATATATTTTATAGAGAGAAAAAACAGATATAGAGAGATAACTATATACAGACTCTATACATATATATGTATGTAGAGATATATATATCTCTTTTATATCTATAGTGTATATATATATGTATATATATAAATATATATATATATAGATATATATATATCTATCTATATATATATATATATATATATATATCTATATATATATATATAATATAAACTGGCGTGTACCGAAATGTTTATCAAATTTTTTGTTGAAGTAACGTGTAACAGCCCGCTAAGTGATATGGACTCATTGGCTTCATTGCTTTCTGATCTTAGTTCGACGCTTAAATCGTTTGCATGGACATATTTGTAATTGAAGGCGGCCCAACGCACGCTGAGCGGTTGAAGCTTTCCAGATTTGGTGCAACAGGCAATAGGTTTACCTGTACAAATGACCGGCAATGCTGCCAACAAACATACCAAGCCATCATGATCAAGAATGTCACGATTAGTATCTGGCCCAGCCACATTGCAGAATGATTGTGGTGTTTGATTATTAGTGACTCTCCTCCTTAAACAAATTTCCGCAAATAATCTCAGAGGACCCTTGCTTCTATTTATATGAGCATAAAGAACCTAACGTCAGCCGCCCTGCCCCATTAACTACATAGCGCCTAGAGCTTAATCGTTTTAATGTTTAATGTCAAATGAAAGACATTTAAAGACTGTTATATATCGCGCATACCAATCCTAGATGTTTTGCAATTTTACACACAGTGAATTAATTTGGGTTGATAAAACGGTATTGGATTAATATTTGTCAGTTCACGAGCAAAATATAGATATACCATTAACGTTCGATGAAGCACATGGTGTGTACAATAGACATAATTTACCTCAAAGAGACATGAATCACAAAATGTGTCGGGAGTACTGTCGTGAATTGGAAGGCAACTCAAAAGGTTAAACTAGATACATTGCAACGGTGCGTACCAATTAAATGTAGCTTCATATCGATATGGATCATCTAACAATATTTACTGCGGTTACAGGTTTGCATAAACCTATCATCAGTTTTCTTTTTGGTGCTGAGCCGCAATTTATCTAACGTGTGATACATACCCCTACTGTTTTTATTAAAAGATGCAAAATTTCGGATGTTCAATTTGCACAAAATATCTTGGAATCTTAGACATTATTTTATACATCGTGTTGTAACTCTCTGTGAAAACTTTGCACGTTCACGTGAGACCATAATACATCCGAGTGCCATAAGCTGTTAAATTACGAGTGTATACCTAGCATTAGCGACAATGCCATGATTACCGGTGCAATGACTGTTACAAGCAACGGGTACGTTTGGCGACCATCACGTTATCAAGGCACTTAAATGTGTTATGTAATAAATCTACGGGGGAAATTACTGTCATCATAATAATAATCACCTTCGTCTCCGTCCTTATAACGATCATCGTAACCATCATCATTTACATCTTCAACATCGCAATCACCACTATTATAATTGTTGTCATGGAAACACTTATAACTACTCAGCCCAGTGTGTTCCGATTTAAGGCCTAACAGAGATTGGTTTGTTTGCAACGTATATACGCACGGACATTTGCATTTTATGTATCGTAAAAGGCGCATATTGATACATTGTACCAGTACTAGCGACACATAATCTATTTGAGTCGCAACTGATGCAAAGCCCATATTGATGCTTTCAGGGTTTGCTTCACCCGGCGCCAGAATAATAAGCAGAATGAACCTGAAGTGTTCAAGCTTCCGAGGGCACGCTTGGCAGCCTTGCTGAAAACGAATGAGGGTAAACGTATCTACAGCTGTCGCGTTATAGCATTCAATGCGTCATTAAGAGAGTTACTATGCAACACTTTAGGCTCATGATCCGACTTAATGTGCAACTTATATCCTTTGAGAATAAACAATTTCTAATGAGTGCCTAATACATCGGCGCAACGGGCTACAACTGGCTCACTCTTTTAGTGCATGGATCTATCAATACAACCTTTGATTAATTCAGTGAAAGGGGATGTCCAGTCTAATCTTTATGACTCACCAGTCGGCTTTTCAGAATGACAGCTGAAATATCACTGGCATGTTATTTTTATCCGCCTCTGAAAATCTGTCATCTATTATAGCCTGGTGATTTTTAACCAAGCACCATTCTGCACTGGGCGCCATGGTAAATGGATTAAAATGTAAATTTATGATCAATTGTATGAATAGGAATCACTTCGTGGTAAGGGTAATCGTTGCCGATCTAAGTGGTGTGATTATTTGCAGGAACTGAGTTTGACAAATACTTCATTATGCTTTAAAGTACAACTTTGGAACCTCCACTGGTTGTAAAAGGCGAACATGGCTGTTTTAACCTCATATTAAAACCTATTGTCTTTACTACTGGTAAATCGAACATCCGCTCTCTTGGAAAGGATATTTAGGCCAGCCTGATAGCTGAAAATGAATACAGGCAGATAATATTTACAATGGCAATTACTAATTGTACTTAAATTTCAAACATCCATATGCAGGTGCACTAATTGATATTTGCATCTATTTAGTGGTTGTTTTAGTTGCAACATCGTCCTAGCATTGACCCTACGTAGGTCACAGGTTTATTACCTGCCATTGCTTGTGGCTGCACAAAACTCTTTCTTAGGTAACATTCTAAATCATGCATAATTCAGTTTTTATTTCTTAATTGCAGCGTTCATATACAAATTTAATCACTCAAAGATGAGCGATTGTTAATAATTGCCTTAACAGTATGCAATAAAGGTTGAAACGCGTAAGCAACCAATAAAAGAGAATGCAACTGTTAAATTAGGCATATGGAGCCAGCATATCCAGCTTCGTGTAAGTTTTCTCGTTATGATTCTCAACCATGCGTTGAACGCGTAATGACCAATAATGATCTAAGGTTAGTTAAACCAAATATGCTTATCATAATAATACCTGCCATTACTATGCATTACAACACATAGCAAGTTAACTATGATCAAAGGCGCGCATGAATATCCTGAGGGTGCAAAAGACACTTGGCTGAGGTTAAATTATAAGGAGCGATATCCAAGAACTGCTATCATTACTGCAGGATATATGTGATACGGCCACGACGATAATGTCACATGCACTTTATGATATATTAAAGCAATCGCCAGTGCGAGCAAAAAATGTTGTATCTATGACATTGCAGCTAATTAATGGGATAGCTGAGCCATACACCATGAGAACAAAGTAACTTTTGTGTGTTACCCAGTTATGATAGAATATTACTGCGTCAGGCTGTTGAAGATAAACTATGTAACATTTAGTGTCCAAAGTAGCTTTATTGATTTTCGCAGATTCACAAATTGATTGTACATTTTTAACTTCGGGCGCATGCCAATTTGGTATTGTGATGCGATGTGTTGTAAGGTAGGGTTTACCTGTATGTAAATATAACGCATCAGCGGCAATTAATTGCCTAAAAAGAGATGTTATTTTAATGTGCAAATACTTATATGCGTACATGTCATAATCATCGGAGTTATTTTGCAAAAAGGGAGCGGCCCAACCTCAATTTGCCTCGTTCATCTCTTCGTCGCCGAAAACCCAATCACCATAAGCGTGCTAATATGTGGTTGTTAATGATTGCCAGCGATGTAAAACCAAAGCTTTACTTGAGAAAGGGTATGGTTTTGTATTGGCTAATCAGTCATCATTCGGAACGTAGTTGGACGGCAAACAATATGCCCGGGAACATTAAAATACTATTTTAACGATTGTAACCTGGTTGAACGCCAAGAAGACAGACGACGTTATACACAGGCGTAAGCGGGCAGAAATTATTGCCAATATAATATAGCGCATAGACTGAAGTGAATCAACACAAATTGCATTGATCGAATATACACAATGGATCATTGAAGTATGGAAAATGAATGCTAATATAAACCTGCGTAGCAGATAGAGTGCAGATACACTGCTCCCCAATGCAGCCTACCGAAAGCTAGATAAAGTGTATGTCAAAAATAAATTTGTGGACAAACATGATATATAATGCGAGTGTAAAACCATGACACTAACTAAACAAATTGGTCAGCGTCAGATGTCGTATACACCAGGAACTGATAATCGCCCATCCTCATAATTGAATTACGTACATTGTCCTTGGATAAGAGAATACTTACCGCAGAGCAAATCAAAGCGTACTTCTAATAATTAATATACTGCCTTTTATAGTCACGTTAATGATGGCTAGCCGCATCTGCATCAACATCCTCAATTTAGATTATCCGTATGTTTTGCACTTTAACGAACTGAGTTGACCTTTATGTAACAGCTATGCGATGACGGTGCTCTCACAGAAAATCCTTACTAGGCCATCTCATGTTCAGCTCATTAAACAGTTCGCACATTGCGGTGTGTAGAGTGGATTCGTGTTTTAAAATAACTAGAGATAACTGTGAGCAATGAGGCTTGGTACAATATGTATTTGTAGCCAAAATTGAGACATGTGGCATAACTATGGTTAGTCAGCTATTGGTCGATGTTCAGCAAATAGCATACAGTGGTGTAACAGATCTGGCAGTCAGAGAAACCATCAATTCAGAATGTTAAGTTCAAGTCACGAGGTCAAGTCATAGACTCACACGTTTCGAACGTTAACGACAAGCAAATCTGGTTACTTATGAATCATTATTCCACTAAAGATAATGCAAGAGCAACTAGATGAAAGTCTAAATTAAGACTTTAGGATAAAGCATGATGTTGTATCATATTTCGCATCAATAAATAATAACATGTTGTATTGTTATCTTAGCTAGTCCTGTGTTGCAGTAATTCTTAAATACACTCACTGGGAAATAAGCTGTCGGCGTACCGTTACATTATTTAAAGCCATCATTACTATTCGATGCGCATGAGTGGTGTATTTGGCAAATCGAATATAACCATTTGAAGTATCGTTTTTGTTATTAAAAAACACAAATGGTAACATGCCTTTATACTCGCAGATAATTTTACTTGTTTTACTTTGCAAAAGCAGCGTACTAAGGAAATTATTTTAACATTTTGATGCCACAAAATGTGGCAATGTATGTCCTACCAATTGAGTTGTTTATGGTTGAATAGGGTCGTATGTATAACGTTAACAATAAAAGATTATGTGTCGTCTTAAGCCATAATTATATCATAGATCATGCCAGCAATAGCTGAGGTTCACTCGTTCTGTCCGTTTCATTTGATGACGCGTTTCTTTTAGCCATGGTTTGCATGGGATTAAATGTCATATGCTTTATATGATCTTTTATTCGTGACATTAGTCGCATTTTAAGCGATGGAGTTGATGATATATATGTAATGCTGTGGTGCCTCCTATACTCCCGACGGATCGCAAATAAGATTTTCAAAAATGTTGACGACTTTTAATAAAAAGGGTAAGTTGAGAACTGTTGCAGTATATGCGTTCAATAATGCGAATACCTCAGACAAGAAGATGCTATTAGCCATACTTACGTTTGAGAAAAATTAAATCAAGCAAAGATAGATGTATAAAACATTATATGCATCATGGCAAGGAAAGTAAGATGCATAATGATAGCTCATAAATACGCGTCATAGCGACAGTTGTCTGGCCGATACAACGCGTAATGGCAGAACGTGCTAATTGCCAGACATAATTATAACAAAGAAATGATGAACAAAATAATGCTAGTAACGTGCTTCTTGGCATGAATACCTTATGTGACTTATTTCTTCCCATAGCACTTGTGTACCATACTTTTATCAATTACCCACAAACCACAGTTAGTTGTGATAATCTAGCAGTAAGAAATGCAGGGACTGTGAGTAGTGCGTCAATTGATGCACAGAACCAGATATCCGCTCAGCGGCTGAGATAATCAGTACACAAACGACTGCTCTACTTGCACCTTTTGATACCTGATAGCTGGCACGTACGATTCGTGCAGACATTTATGATGTTTGCTTTAATGATCATTTTAAAGCCTTATCTGGTTACAGATGCTATAGCATTTTGAGTCATTATGGAAGAAAAGAAAAAAATGTACCAGTGGCTCAGAGGTAAAAATATAGTGGGGGTGGAGGTGGAGTAGTGTAGGATAGCATTAGGTTTTTTATGAATTTGCATATACTTTCATTTTAAACAGTTTAGACCGAAAAGCACGCAATTATCCGCCGTGTTCCCAATAACCAGAGCCTAGCCATTGTCATTGGGCAGCTTGTGTAGGTCAAAATCAAACGCATAATGAAGTGTTGCAAAGGCATGTTGTAATGATTCACAGTAAATGTCAAGGCTACTGTCGTTATTGATAATCACGACATTTTAAAAGGTGCAGTTTGAGTGGGGCTAAGTGCAAGAAAACAATTGTACACTGTACAATATGGTTTGTCGATTAAAACTGCTGGTAAGACAAAATAATGTAACACGGATGCAGAATTCTAGTCACGTGAATATAACGCTGTACTACAGTTGATAAACTACCTTTTCTGTGTCCCTAACATAAATGAAATCAGCGTAGGATGATATAAAAGCTCCAGTTGATACAGTAATAATGTGCTTTAACCATCAACCAGTTGCAATCAATGCGTTCATGTTTCAGTATGGTGTCATCATAATGTGAACTTTGCTGTCATTGCCCCACGTAAGTGTAATTTGTATAAAGCCTCTGGTATAAGTGTCGTCACGGTAGCCATTGATTTCCGGGTCACATACGCGTGGATAGCTTGCAGTTCTGAATGCAATGTACCACCTATACGGATATGGATGGAAACTGTAGATAGAGGATCAAATTTAAATCGACGTCTTCACCGTTATTTGGAGCATAACATAATCTCTGAGATACGATTGTCTACGTGTAATCAGCGTGTTTGATTACTACTCACCAAGAGGAGAATCAAGAGGTATGATTCTCATGATATGATCTATAATGCTCAATCCATATCATCCCAAGGTCATATCCTAGCTCAGTCATGCTTTTATATTTATTATTCGGTAGGTTTGCCCTCCATTGTTCTTCTTTTTTTAGTATCCGATAATTGTCTTTTTAATGTAACTTGAAATACGACAGTTAGGTTATTAGATTTGTATATATCATCGTTCAGTTAATGATTTTACTGTAATTTAGTCCACGATTTGTTTGTATGGCAATCTATCAGGAGCAACAACCGTCCGTATTATCAGTGAGAGCGCCACATAATTCGTGGGAGATGATTTTGCTGGTTAACATTAATATTTGAGCATAATAAACAATTTCATTATTACGTTATGAAGAAATGCACGAACTCTATTGTAGGGGTTGAACGAAATGACACGTGCGGAACAAAATAATCTAAATTCAAGTGTCTCTTATTTGTGTTGCAATTAACTTGACTCTAGCCGTGTGATTTATCAACATTTAATATATAAAGACGTAAACATTTCCTAAAAACATATTTTAGATGAACATAAACGTTTCATCAAGTCAGACACGGAATTACACCTTTCGTGTGGCGTGGTGAACGAAATTTGTTGCTCGTTGTGAATATATCTGCAGTGCCCGATAGGATACAGCTCATATAAGATCAATAGAATGAACTGCGTATGGCAATCTAAATAAATCAATATGGGCGAGCGGAAGTTAATTCGATAATTAGTCGAATCTTTTGCATTATTACTAAAATTCAAGGTAAGCAATCAAGCTGATTAAGTCTTGAAACGAAAAACAGGTATACCTTTAGTATAGGTAATATTCAAAAAGAGGCATCCTATATGAACTTGCTTGGTATTCACAGATAATGTTATTAAAGCAATCCATCTTTCCGTGTATCGACACTATTACCTACCAGCATGAACATATATAAATGAGGTTAATTTGCACAAATCTACAAGAAGATAGACACCACTGTCGTTGATATTGCATGCATACAACTTGCACAAGAGACTACATGAAAGGTCTCTAATTACCGTTTGGTGTTGGGTGATAGGAGGCGCAAACAGGTACATCAATGCTTTAATGTATCTATATGTGGGACGACGAACACTGTTTACTCGAGGCTTGGTGAAATAGTATGTCATGCATCAGCAACATGCCTGTTTTTTTCTGCTATCATTTTTGCTTTCGATCTTCTTGAAGATGATACAGCAGCAAAAATATTAAACTGTGTCGTGCAGAAAAATATATTTCCTGATAAGCGCAGAAGACGAGAAAGACAGCAGGTTAACGATTTCACGAGGGCAAATAGGTAATACAATCGGCATGCTAAGATGCCGAATGAACGAATTAGTAAGCTGAATGAAAGCTGTGTGTTTTGTTTAGCACAACGCTGCGGTTAGCGTCGGTCGAGGTCAGCGCAATTGTAAAGGCTAGCCAGGCTGTCTCCGAGGCAATGACGTCGCCTGCATCTAGATAGGAAGCGGACCAGAAGTTGTTGGGTTTGATCAATAGGGCATGGGGTGTTTGCAGTAACCACAGACTGATGGACGCCCTTTACGCTAAGGGGCTGGCGTATCCTATGATATGGATTTAGCTTGCATTCGTAAGTACTCGTCATGTTGAATACTAGTTTACAAGTATATCATTAATACAGTCAATGCCATGACATAACAATGTGGTTTAGTTGACACAAGCTTCATAGAGGGCTTTCATAACGCTATAGTAGAAGTGGAAATACAAACAGATGGTCTGCCATTCCGGGAACTTATAGGGCTGGATAAGGCTATGCAGAGGAGACCTGGACAACAACCAGACGCAGCTTAGCAAAATAGACAAACATATAGCCAGTCGGAAGCGTTAGCTGGAATAGCTGCCAGACGAGGCTGAGCGGAAACCATTGTGTAACCACGATTTTCCTGTTAGCGTTGTTCTTGAATTTACATGATGTCAATAAAAAACGAGTATCTATGGACCTAGACAAAAACGGCGAGCACTTCATCTGTTTAGGACTCCGACATCTCTGAATATGTAACAAAGACTGATGTATCTATTGGTGATTCACAGACGATTATTGAAGGTTGCCAAGCATTGGAAGATATCTGAAAAAAATCGGGTGCTTCTACACCGTCCAGCGGACTGTGTATGATATTGACCCACCTCAAAACAAAGTTATTTTTCGTTGCGCTAACATTTATACAAGTCTATTCAATAAGCGAGAGGGTAAGACACAGAAATGATCAACTAAGAGCGTATTGCATAACTTGAAGATTGTATAGAATAGTTGATTTTAGATATATATTATCTGAGAGAAGAGAAAACAGACTTAAAGCTGAGAGATGTTGTCAGTGATTGCGATGACCTGAAGGATATTTTGAAACACCTAGAGGAGCTTGTCAGCAAGTGTGCGAATCACACGAGCTTGTGAAAGTCGCACTGTTGAAGTAGTGCACCCGTGGTGAATATATACAAATCTAAAAAATGGGCGGAAAAGCTGTGATATCAGAAAATGTCAAAGAAGGTGTGCAAAAAAGTCCGTCTATCCGACAGGGAAGATAATAGTACAATATTGCCGAAGCCAGGGCTCTAGCTTTTCGTACAGGTGTAAAGCTACCACCAAGACCAAGAAAGGCTGCAAAACCAAAGGCTAAGAGCTCTGTAAAATAGTAATACTGGAGCCACGACCGGAGTAGACACCTTGGTCTGCGGTCACGTTAGTCTGCCACCCTGCTTATGAGCCGCGCCGTCCGGTTGGGGTCATCTGAAATCAGAGCTTCCAAACACAGGAAGCACAAAATCTCCTGTACAAGCTGTAATTTGTGGTACAGTATAGATGAGGGGCGGTGCGCCAGGAGCCTTACTCTCTATACTACTGAATTGATATTGCAGGAATAATGTACATTGTCTCTGCTTTGTGCATTCATGATATATCAAGTATCACTTTAGCTCAAAAGCTCTATGCAATCACATCCACGAAAGCAAGTGCTAGTAATATTCAAGGAAATTATAGCATCGCATCACAAGTCACTCAAGACACGTCCATAAATATCGAAAGGACAATCAGCTATAGAGTAGATCAAACTCAGCCCAAATATTAATCATAGCCAATGCAGTTATCATTGCGCACTCTAATATGTTAATATGCTGAAGTATATCCTCAACTGAGCATGTGTCAGAATTGCGGGGCCAATCGATGGGAGAACATAGTAGGTACCAGTGATTTGACTAAATGGCAGCACTAAGGTGCATATGATATACTCAATAAAGCAACAGATGGTTTCACCATACTCTTGACACACTTCCTGTGATGTATAGACGGTCGTAGATACAGCATGCACATTAACTTATTGGCGCACATTTGCTCGGTCATCACATGCATGCGCCAAAGACGAAATAGTTTTTTTTCGCTAAGCAGCAAAAGCGAGTGATATAATTGATGGTAAAGGCGAAAGATTAGATAGCCCTATCCAAAACTGCTATTAGCACAGCCAACATATTTTATAGAGAATGGTAGAGGTTATACACATGGCCTGGGTTATGACATGGCTTTTATATTATGACACGTTCAGACGTGTCATTGTTAATCGCCCTCAATGGAATTTCAAGCGTAGTTTCTAGTTCGTATGTTACCACATCACCAAACACGAATTCTTTAGAATTGGATGTTCACTTCAAAGCTAACAGGGTCGTTAGCATGGCAATCTTTTATCCACGTATTAGCCTTGTATATCAACTGTAGCATTATATCAAGCTACAATAGACGGCATTGGACCGCGCTACAAGTTCCCATCCGCCTGAGCCTTATGCTTGGTCATTAAACATGAACAACGTGGGCTGCGGTGTTAAGATAGGCTGTACTTTGCATAGAGCGTTCCTGGGTAAATCAATACCTTTGCAACTAAGCAGGATAACTAACGATAAATCGTGATATTAAATATATGGTTATTGAAACTTTAAACAAAGAAGCAATCATGATAAAATGTATGTGCAGCGCATTTGTAATACCCCGAAACCACTGTTTAGGAATGCATCGTCGCTCATCCGAAAGATATTGTGAATAGAGCTGTCTTCATTTGACTTTCCTCATAATCCAATCTCCCAAACACCTTTGTGGATGCAAATGGTTTTAGCAGTCTAGGGCTTTTGTAAATTAATTAAGATAATTGATTTGCCCTAACAAAGGCTCCACATTATATGTGAATTTTGCGGTTAACTATTGATAGACGCAGGGTGATGGTAATATTTTTTCATCCGTCCATGTTACGTTGGTCGAAACAGATGCACCGTGTATGGGTCGTTGTATTTACTTGGCACAAAGGACCTAGAACTGTCAATGCGGCATGATTTGAATGCGATTTTATAACTAAAGTAAAAAGAGAAAATGGCATTGGAGGAGCAGTTCGTACAACCTACGTTTAGGTGCACATTTTGCAACGACCCCGTCGTCAAGTGTGTCGGGTGTCATTAATAGACTGGTCAAGTATTTCAACGAAAACAATCAAGCATTATTTTATACATGTATTAAGATATCATCTTGTGCATTCCACGCATGTATGTAGAATAATTCTAAGAAAAGGTATCACATTCTTGCTTTCCAAGATGCATACATATTTCTACAATTAGTTCTACAGCTATTTGCCATGGTGAATGTTAAAGTAAAATGTGACCACCTAAGTGGTTGGGTATCAAGTTATGCAATACTTGTTGTAGTTTCCACACGTATTGAACTCATGATCCAGTGTAACAACTCCGCACAGGAATATTTCATCATTTGCACGCAAAAAGTGAATCAAATTGTTGCGCAGAGAATAAGAACCCTAGCAAATAATAGGGTTAAACAACAATTGCTGTTGATGAAGACAATGTCGTATACATCGTGTGAATGCATTGACTGCTGCTTACCATCAGAGAGGTATATTGTACTATATCACTCTAGCGATATGTTTCAGCCGTAACATTATATTCTAGATGACACCCTATTGCAAGTATTTTAATTAGCCCCTTATATAAAACTAAGGCCATTTTGTAACATAGCGCAATAATTCAACAATTGGTCAGATGAAATTTTTGCTGGTTCGACAAAAATACTACATCTGTACTGCGAGGCTATATATAAGCATTGCCTTAAGGTTATTTAGATTGGCTCACGATAATGTCCGGCCCCACAACAGCACTAAACATTAATAGTGCATTGTTCCGCAAGACAGCAAACACCGATTCGCCACTTTTAGAAGATTGCGTTATGGACAGTTGTGTTTATTAGTAACATCACCTTTGTCTTCTATTGTTCTGTCCGACATATGTATGTAGTCATGGCGTGGTTAACCATATCATAGGTTATGCGACTAAAGCTGCAGTAATGTGCACCCCCTATACGCACAATTAAAGTTAGTCTTAGAAAATTGCTGATTTCACTGAGAATGGCTCATTACTCATTTCCCGATGATGTATCAGCCCAGTAAAGTGCCGTTGCCGTTAGTAGAATGATTAGTGGATGCCACCTGCGGCTAAAGCGGCTTACTTCAAGCATAGACACTTATTCTGCCTAGTACCTGGTCAAACAAGGAAAGTAAATTGACAGTGAATGGGAAAACCGAGTCTTTAGAGCTGTCATCAGTGATGTGCCGAATGAATGTCTCTTGTAACGGGAAGGATAGAAATATTTTTTTTTATTGTACCTTTCGTTGCAACGTTTTGCATTGCAATTAACTGTTTGTTTACTTAAAAAGCGATTATTTTCAAAATATCAATAGATAACATGCATTTGTAACCGTCTCACATCAAGCCTTGATAATAATGATTTTTACATTAATTTTAGTCTCAAACTTTCTTGTATTTAGTTCTGCTACTAATCTATGGCTCAATGAAAAAGAAATACTTATTGAAATGTATTTTGTTTTGTCGATCTTAAGCTACAATTCAACTGTGGAAGAAGCCGAGTTTACTTAAAATATTTAACAGCTGGGTTAATCAAAGATTTTGTGTAAATTTGAGGTTTTGTACTATCAATTGTGGTCGATAACATTCTGCACCATTGCTACAAACACAACACAACGCGTCCCTTTTGCGTGTCTGCTGAGATCTCAATAAATCATTTGCTTTACATGGGTGATCATGCAATACGTTAATACTGGCTCAGCAAGCCCTTCCCAGAATCGATATAGATTAATAAACCCTCTCACTTCTGCGATCCTGTCGAATGCATCGTGAACAAAAGCGGTACATTCATTCCCTATGGGACCATCAAAGAAAGTTAACGACGAATTGAAGACAATAAAGGCTACTACAAGAGATTTAGACATCGGTAATTATTTCCTGGGGATAACAAGTATATCAGATTGCACAAAAATGGTACCTTCATCTTTTGATTAACATGCTGCGGACGTGTAGCACTTTAGAGATACCCCCTGCGATAAAGCCTCTGATGCCAGACCGCAGTACAACCTGTCTTAGGCGCTAAACAATGACCAAAAATTAGGGATGCCTGCTGCATGTAATTTGACTTTTTTTACTTTCCATCCATCGACAGCGATCCGCTGAGCATTGACCTTGTGTTACGTTTGTAGACAAGTAATGAAAACGGCATAGGATAAGGGTTCCGTTCGCTCCAATTCATGTGATGCAATGTACTGATCATAGTTAGAGTGAACATAGTGTCAACAATTCCCCTGATTTGATTTGACACTCGCAAGCCATGGTAAGTATTCACTCTATGTCAAATAACTGTAAATAAGCTATTGTGAATCCCCCTGATAAGCTGAAAATCATTCCATATAGTTTAATTATTGTTCATATAACACCAGCTGGCATTGTGTTAGGCCATGCGCGTGGTCAGACGCACATTTAGGATTGGATATTATTAATTTATACCACAATTATTATGCTAACACCATGTCATATAACTGCCTACATTCTAATGGGAATTTACTTGATATGCTGGAAAGAGACAACATCATTACTGGTTAATATGGCTTTGAACCTATGACTGCTTTTGAATTATTGTCAGCTACTTAGCACTGCATAGTAAAAATAATATGGCTGCATCCTGCAGAGATACATCGCGGCGGCGCCAACTCATTGGTGCACGTTACGGCGGCGTTTCTGCAGCTTTTATTGGGTTAAAGACGGTTATAAACAGTCACTTGAGGTCAGCACCGTACATATCATCGTTCCAGCGTATGCAAATGCATTGAGGGGTAAAACTGCTTTCATTTCTGTCAATGTATAAATGTAGTGTTCATAAGCGTGATACAAGATTCATTATTCATCTACCTGCTGTTTGTTCAAATAGTAAGTTCACGCTTGTTTGTTATTTATTCGATAAGAGGTATTTCTCTGGCTCTATATCATATGAGCCAGTTGTTTATCTATCATCTATGTTTGATATATAACATAAGAGTACCCGATATCCTAATTACCAGACTGATCTGTGCCGGAGTCGAAGGATTATATATGGCTAACACCTCAAACGATGATGGCAAGGCAATTGTGCGAGACAATGACATAAGCTGATGCGTTGAAAACTACTCAGAGCATCTGTTAGGCACTGAAAGCTTTATAGAATAGACATGTGTGTTAGATGGTTTTGTATAAAATATTTTAATATAATCAGAGGGCGCTCTAAGCAGTGCGCCGAGTATTGAACAGAGCCATATGGCAAGTGCCGATAGCTGCAGATCCATTTCTAGCAAGGCTAAATAATGAATCGTTAACCTTTCGGAATGTACCAAGTGGTCGTTAGCCATTCAAGCTCTATGGTGTTGCTTGCGGCGTTTTTACTTATTATCAACGGCGGCCACGTCAAATATCACAACACGAGAGAGCCATAGAAGTCGTAAGGGCAAGGCACATTAAATAATTTGTAACTGCGATTTTTGTACTCAGCGTTATGCTCGCACTGTTTTAAATCTTTACGTGATGCTGATGGCAGGTGTGGTATAAGAGAATATATCCATATATATAAATATATATATATATATATATATATATATATATATATATATATATATATATATATATATATATATATATATATATATATATATATATATATATATATATATATTATATTATATATATATATATATATATATATTTATATTATATATATATATATATATATATATATATATATATATATATATATATATGTATGTATGTATGTATGTATGTATGTATGTTGTATGTATGTATGTATGTCTATGTCTGTATGTATGTATGTATGTATGTCTGTATGTGTATGTATGTATGTATGTATGTATGTATGTATGTATGTGTATGTATGTATGTATGTATGTATGTGTATGTATGTATGTATGTATGTATGTATGTATGTATGTATGTATGTATGTATGTATGTATGTATGTATGTATGTATGTATGTATGTATGTATGTATGTATGTATGTATGTATGTATGTATGTATGTATGTATGTATGTATGTATGTATGTATGTATGTATGTATGTATGTATATTATGTATGTTTGTATATGTATGTATATTGTCTGTATCCATCTGTTCAATGTTTTCCAACATTTTCGTGATGCCAGCATTTTATCCCAACAAATTTGTTCACCGTGTGTTAGCTAGTCGTGGGTTAACTAACAATCGATGTGCGCCGAACTGTCAGCCAAATAGTATACACTGCGGGGCTTTCGGCGCAGCATGCTAACAAGCATATAGCGCATATTGTGATGATTGTGGCACTATATACGGCTGTTCTGGGTCAGACACGACTCCCAACGGGAGTAAATTGACGTCACCATCTATACGGCTCATACTCGGTGCGGTAAAACACCGCAACACACGGTACAACCTACTAAAACAATATCCTGTGTCTACGCCATTTGTAAAATAACGTGAACATAGGCTAACATGTCTACTTCTTCACTCTCTTTGTCCCTCTGATCTTGACTATGTCAGACATCAGGATTGAATACATCTTGGAGCGCAGGCTTATATACCCCCTGATTGGTACTCCGTTCAGTAGTCTTTCATTTTTCCCTAGAACCTCATATCGGTGTTGGCATGAAGTGCGTTATTACCCGAGTAATTGCTCGTGTCAAAGAGTCGAATTCCCTCCTGCATATCAGTGTATACGTCCTCCATCGCATACCAGAAGGTTGTATTTATGAATCGCAGTTAATTAATGTGGTAACGGTAATATTGGAGTTTAACGTCACATTTAACAACGTTGTGATATCGCAGCGGTGATGATTTAGGATGATTGTGATGCTTGGACCCCACCCACTTGGCACAAACCTGTTGCCCAGACCGGGATGCGAAACCCTCGCAGCTGGGACGTAGGTCGAGCAGTATAATATTGGGCTACCGGGTCAGGGGCGTCCTCTTTCAGATATGGGACCGCCATTTAGCATGATCACCCGAGTTATGGGGAGCCAGGTTTTCACACCCTGGTATTTAACCCATAACCTATGGGTTGAAAGGCGACGCGGTTTACTACTATGCCCCGGGAACCGGCTGGTTAATCAAAGTGATCGCAGGGCAATTGATTGTGAAAGGAAAAGTTGTTATCGTGTGTGTTAGCCAATCATGATAAAACATTCCGGAGGTTAGTTTACGTTAGATATATAACATTTGGGAATCCCTAATAGCTTATGTAATTTCCACAGATTAGCACTTTGGTAAGCGACACTCGTTTTAGTGCGCACAAAACAACTATGAACTATGAGACAACTGTAAGACATAGCATGGTTGCTTTTGGTCACATTCTTAGCGGCACTGCACTCATTGATTTACGCATCAATAGTGAGAATCAGCCTAAAATACATTTGTGCCGTGTATATCTATACTTTAAAGGATCAGCGGTTATATTTGACGACATAAATATTGTTGCTGTCATATCCAAGGTTTAGGTGCTGTACTTAAGTAAATCATAGAATAGGGTTTGCTAATGTACAATCTTGCCTTTTTAGTTGTACACAGGTAAAAATGTCAATGTTACACACTCATGGCAATTATATATTAACTCAACGTTTTTATAATCCTCTCAAGCAGCCCAACATTGCTATGACATGTTTTAACCTCTTCAATCAAAAGCAGCGACGTTTTTACAACACACGATCTAATCCGCAATAAGTCTTCATCGAAATTATGTCTCCGAAACTCAATCACCATAATTGTTTCCATTAACGGCTGTTAAATGATGCCCGCGATGGTAAACCCAAGCTTTTGCATGATAAATGGTATGTGTCAGTATTGGATGATCAGTCATCATCTCGAACGATATTTGACGATAGACCATGTGTCAGACAACAGTAAAATGCTGTTATATTATTTAATATGTCAACGAAATATTACCCGAGTTTTCTAAAGCATATTTTAAAATGAATCAACACAAAATGACCAATATACTACAACACTTTCGAAAACGTGATACCAATAAAAACCTGGCATAAATAAGTCACATACGCTATATGATGCATGCGGGAGTTAGGTCATGACGCTAACTAAGCACTCAACTTTTCGAATAATCCTCTCATCTGCATCCCAACTTTGCTTGACATGTTTTAACCTCTTCAATGAAAAGCAGCGACAGGCACTTTCGCGTTAACCACACGCGATCTAATCGAACGCAATAAGTCTTCGTCGAAATTATGTCTCCGAAACTCAATCACCATAATTGTTTCCATTTACGGCTGTTAAATGATGCCCGCGATGGTAAACCCAAGGTTTTGCATGATAAATGGTATGGGTCAGTATTGGATGATCAGTCATCATCTCGAACGAAATTTGACGGTAAACCATGTGTAAGAGAACAATAGAATGCTGTTATATTATTCAATATGTCAACGGTTGTAACCAGGTTGAACGCCATGAGCACACATTTTAAACAACAGCGTAAGCGGTAAGTAAAAATATTAGCTTCCCGAGTTTTCTTAAGCATATTTTAAAATGAATCAACACAAAATGCATTGACCAATATGCTCAAAACGGATCATTGACGTTTCGAAAAACGTGATACCAATTACCAATTGCAATTAGTGGTAATACGTCACATAGAACATTTCATTTCACTTTCACTTTAGATACTTCCTGAGTTTAGTTAACATCGCGTGACTGATTCACGTGATGATTTAAAATGATATTGACTTGTTCGATGGACCCGATCTCTGCTTGAATATATCTTCTATTGAGTAACATATATACTAGATTTATTGTCGGTAATAGATTGGATAAAATACAGCAAGGGCAGCACAGAATTTATTTTAACAATGCAGCCATCCACCACTTTGCGTGCCATACTAAAACGCAATATTCATCAGTAAATGACATGAGTGCGTGATACTTAAGACACCAGAAAGGCTTCAAAAACACGCGGTGGGTCATAACGCGGCCATTCTTTATTTTCGTGAATATCACCTGTTTAAGTACGACTATAAACGTGCATATAAAAATGTAAATGATATATGTATACATATATATACATATATACACATATATAAATAATATATATATATACACATGTATATATATATATAAATATGTATATATATATATATGTATATATACATATATATATATTATATATGTAAATATGCATACATATATATATATATATATATATATATATATATAGATATATATATATATATAAATGTATATATATTATATATAAATATATATATATATATATATATATATTTATCTCTATCTTTATATATATATATATATATATATATATATACATATATATATATATATATATATATATATATATATATATATATTTGTATATAAATATGTTTAAGGCGACAGAAGCAATAATGTTATGTACGAGCGGGTCACCAATTAAGTAAATAATTATCAGCCATCGCTATTGACGGGATTGCACAAACATGACATACTGCGGTTGAATGAACAAAAACATCTGCATGTATGTCTTAAGTTATCCAGTTTATTTCGTCAATGCATTTAATGGCAAGTTATTTTCGCTTTTTATGCCGATCTACTTAATCTTATGCATATGTTTGTTGGGTTGTTGACTTGTTGCCATAATAGAGCAATGTTTGCCAGAGGGTTAGTCTATATTCATCAAATTTGCGAATACTACAATCGCGGGCCTAATCTGACCACCAGTTCCTCAGTTTTTCTCGACATGGATGCAATTTGATCGACCAGTGGCGACTTATGCCGTTATCTACTCATAATGCGTTTAAGTCGATAATGTCATTGTAGCTTGTCAATATACCAAAAAACGCTATGATGGTTTGCCGCATCAACATCTTTATTATATATCATCTCAATGCTTTGGCCCTTGACAGACAGTGCGGGCCTTCATATAAAAGCTAAGTTATGACGATGCTCTCGCCGAAAATACGCTTTGTCCATATTATGTACGGCTAATTAAATAGTTCGCTCATTGAGGTGTGTAGGGCAGATTCGTGTAATAAAGAGTAGATTAAGGGGTTGTGCTACTCTCCTGGTCAGTCAAAAACCGCGTTGTTAATGAATATGCAATTAAGCAATGACATGTTTGGCAATGCGAAACGCTGGCAGCAGTGCATGATACATGATGTATAAGATGCATCGTATGTCACTGCAGCAAAGAAAAAACAACCATATTATATGTCCATAAGTAAGCATGAAAGTGTGGTTCATATCAAACGAAACACTTAAGCGGAAGAAACATGTTTAGATTGATCTAAAGGGCATGTTATTCGCCTAACGCAGACACATAGAGTTGTTGATGCTTGTATATTTGAAGAAACAAGCTGAATCTAGTTTAATCTGTTATGACTGGAAGCTGTGACAATGACTTGTTAAACTAAAGACCTTCTCTCATAAATATTCGTTTCCTAACAAATATCAAGCTGAATGACTAACAGAGCTGATGGCCAGAAATAATTCAAGGAGAGAATAAACAAATATTTGCTGGTAACGTGCTGGTTAGCACGATTACCTACTTACCCGATTTCTTTCCATTACATATGTAAGCCATGCCAGCTCTATTAACTACACATACAGCACGAAATCCAAGGACGATGCTGGTAGTGTGCCGAGTGATGCAATAAACCAGATATTGATTGCACACATGACTGCCCTAAATGCACCCTGCAATAAGTGGTCTTTGGTATATACGGTTGTTGCAGACGCTTATGATGTGTTATTTGGCGATCATTACCTTAAATGCCCTATTTAGTCCCAGTTACCATGGTCTTTTTAAGTCATAATCAATAAAAAGAAAATTTAATTTGGCTTGAGAGGTTTTGTGTACTATAAAGGAAGGGGGTAGGATGGATGTATGTACTAACATCATAATTGGACATATATGGTTACTTAGAATAAGCGTTTTGAGACAGCTAAACACGCAATTATCAGTCCTGTACCCAATAATTGACTAATGCAAATAACTACTGTTTATCGGTAGTCATTATGCTACTTTGGTAATTATCAAGTTAGTAAAAAGCAGAATAGCGCGTGCAGGTGGCAGACTGTAACTATTCACAACTGTCGACTGGTAAGGCGTTGCGCATGCAAAATGTAAAAAAATATTTTAGTGTAAAATCTAATACACGTCGCTAGATTTCAGTAATATAACGATTCCGTTATCCTCTATATTGATGGGAATATAGTTGGGCACGTCATATAAAGTGACTGCCTAGCGATATGCTTTATTAGGAATGAGATTAGAAACAATTTGGAAATGAAAGTGTTTCAATCCGTTGCTCTGACCCCTAAGTTATCAATCAAGTATCAACATATTGGTAATCGTAATCTGTAGCCTCGGAATCGGTAGACTATAGATTAAGGGTTGTTGAAACGGGTGGGGTCCGAGCAGTGGCTCTACGATGTTTCACATGCATTGGATATGGATTATGTACAACACTGAGGTACCTTCGAATATTTCGCGAAATAGGCAATTGTACTGCTAAAAACCGATGAAAGGCTATGCTCAATTAAATTAATAACGTGACGAGCGTACCCGATTCAGGCAAATCGGTGTCGTGCAATTGCCAATCCAATGCTGTCGAATACTAAGGCGTAGAGTTTATTTAGCCAATGGTGTTAATAAATGTCACCGTGTTCTTTACATTATGATATGCAATAACTGCAATTAGGTGTTGCACCAAGCGTAAAAGATAATTTATTATAATGTAATATTTGCATAACTACACATAATAATGGCAAAGCATTGTTTTCTATACACCTCGATGCCAGCGATGTACCGCTGAATGATCAACCACCATTCAAGTACAGGTATTCAAGTGTGTATTGTGTCATATTTGTCCATTTAAGATACTTTAAATTGAATTCTCAACGATGCCTTGTCATGCCTTTTCTTCTAAAACCGTGCCAAATTTTCTGTATAGCATATGCTAGTAAAGTTTGCAAAGCATGGTAACAATTTATGTGCTGTGAAAACGTGACATCGTGTTATCATGCGTTAGGCAAAATTAGTTTCACTCAGGTTACAACCAAATTAAAGCTGTAATAAAGTATGTTTTTGCTTAAATCACAGGCATAGGATATGTTTATGATAAATCAACGGTTATTTTCAACGTTTATTGCCTTAATTATGACGTATAGTTGCGAATAATTAATTTAAAATGTTTGGTTTTCATATATCTACGATGTTTACACAGACAGGTCTATGCGTCATGAATTTAAACCTGAATACAGGGAACAGCTGAGCAGATGTGTCTCTTGTTTGCTGGGTTGTATACCATTCTACAAGTGGCCTGATGATCTAGTAAGCATCGCTATATATATACATTTATATATATATATATGTATATATATATATATATATATATGTATATCAATATATATATATAAATATATATATATATATATATATACATATATATATATATGAATGTATATGCATAGATATATATCTGCATATAGATTCATGTATATATAAATGTTTGTATATTTATATGCATATATATATATATATATTGTTACATACAAGTCGCACCGCGCCAATTCAATTAAGTCCTGCAAAATGTAATTTGTAACCTGAATAGAGAAACACACTGATGGATATTTCCGGGAGTTTTCTTTAACAGACCAATGCATACAATAGCATGACGTTACGCATTCAAACAGAAAAGGGTAAAAATGATCGAACATTGAGCAATAATGGAAGATAGATTTATATTGGGGCAGAACGAACACGGTGTTGATGCCGTTATAAAAGGAGTTATAGAGGAACAAAAAACTGATGGATCAGATGTCTACACGAGGAGCCGAATGCCTATTTAACCATGGTTTTCTGGTAATCGTTTGCGAATAAACTTGCTATATTGTTTCCCCTAAATATATCGTACCCAAAAGCAAACATCAAAGCGCCATTTGAATTTGCCATGGATTCAGCGCCCTTAGATGGTGATATACTTGATTCCGTTTTACGACACACTTCTGCATCAATGTCAAGCGTACATGTTTGGAATGTTTAACAATATGGTATATTGGTATTTCGACAATAAATTTGACCCTGCCGAAAATTGATTTTTGTTTATCTGTAAAGAAAGTTGTGCTTGCGTTGTTTTCGGTCACTATGGCTCAAACCTAAAATCGGATTTCGGGCAGAAATGTTTTGTCACATGCAAAGAAGCTTATTCAACAAATATCATCTAAATACAGTGTTTAAGCGGAACAATCAATCCAAGTACTTCTTAATATACAAGTGTAAAACGAGATGTCGGGAGTCAATTATGTATCACACAGTCTTGGCCTCTATATGCCTACAGATGCAGGATGTACTAAACAAGATATGCGGCAGTTACATGTGCTAGCTTCTTGTGCATCATGGAGGTTATGTACAAATCATTCTTTATGGTCCAGTCAAAAGTTATTCCTGTTAAATACGGTACACGACAACAACTTCAATATTTGGGGCGCGTCGAAGTATGGATCATGTCCTATCATCTTGATTCACTAAAGGTCCAATTGACATCACAAATTGATTCATTTAAGGACCATAATCGATTTTTTTTAAACAAGTTAGCTGTTTCTGGAACAAATGTCAATGATTTAAATCTGACTGGCTGACCTAATCAATCATGGGAAATAAAGCTCAGCCTCTCCCTTTTGATAGCTATCTGTGCCGAACTGGCGTCAAGTTAAAAGTAGAAAGTCATTGATGCTAAAAGATATGAGAAACGACAAGACAACTTCATTCGCATATTATTTGCAGACGACGTTGTTTGCCTCGTAGTGGACGTACGATCAATCAACGTAATGACTTTATTCCTCCAGTCCTAATTTGCATCTGTCTTCCATTATTGCGCGATGTATTCTGACAACCATTCCTTTGACTATTTGAAAATACGAGGAATGCAATACGCCATGCAATCTATGTCTTAAAGAAATGTCTACACCTGAGAGGTGGCCGGTCACGTGGATCGCCTCAGATTAATGTAGCCTGCCATGAACTGTCATATTGCGCAAACCTGGTACCATACCGTAATCATGATATATACTGAACTTTTAATTTTGACGCTTTCGTTTTCGCTTCAGCATTTATCTAACTTAGTTTATGCGGTTATGCGCTGTCAATTTGAAAATTGAGTGACGTATTTATAGACGATAAGTAATATATAGCGTTAAATCAAAAAAGTCGAATGTCAGTACTTTATCATGGAGTTTAAACATTGAATAGTGTTGAGGCCTGATGCCAACCCTTCAGAAACTGTTTTCACCATTTAACTATCAGAAATAATGCAATTTATGTCTGAAGCTCTAAGGCCAATATCAGCCCTCATTGTTGTTTCAGTCCAACGGGTAATTATATCTCCAACTATGCACCCATTTTTCCCTCGGAGTCCGCTTTTGAGTGAGTAATGTCTTTTCAGAACAAAATTACACAATCGATCAATGTAAATGGCGGATTATTCTGCCAAGAATGTTTTTGCCACACGAGACGTGTAAAGCGTCAGGAAGGGGAATCGCTGCATGAAGCAATTTACACGCGACTCTCAAAGAAGTTAAATGGTGAATGCGGCCTTAAAAGCGAGTCATGCATTAGGATACGTTGCAAATCACCGTGGTTATAATTCATAAACATCATAAATAATGTTGACGATAAAATTTGAGGTACATATAGGAGACTATTTGTAATCCACATCATGTTAAATAAAGCAGTACAGGATCCAATAGGCAATTATTCAAACAAGGTCTGATTCGCAAGTTGTACTGTCATGCCCACAAACAAACACCCACACAAAAAACCCAACTCACACCTAAACAAATACACACAGGTATATATTTTGCATTTTGAA
>CM067357.1:24884692-24988351 GCA_034190875.2 Urechis unicinctus
CTCTTTTGCATGGCATTTGAATCTCATAGGTTAGAAACATGTGGTGCGTTAGATAGCGATTCCTACGAATGGTTAAAAATAGACATCGGCGCTAATATGCATTGGCATCAAAAAGTGCTGTATTTGCATCTGGTGAGAAATCCCAAACACGTACTGATATATAAATCGCAAATTTCTGTAAGAACTATAAATAATTCTGAAACCGCAACGAATGTTGCCCATTGTTATTCATGCCACGGGCCGGCGCTGTTATCTAGGATTACACAGAGTCACGCCACCGTAAACATTTTTTACAAAATCCATGTGGTCCCTTGCGCAAATGTCAGTAGTCTACATAAGTCAACCGAGTTCGCAAGCTACTTGGCGAATTAAAAGGTACTTCACACATCGGGTCATGCATGGCATTCATTCTAACACTGATACCATGGAAAACATGAACGTAGTTAATGTATGTACCGTGAAAATACATCAAAGTGATTATTAACGTAATACTTCATTATATCAATTTTAGTGTTCTTGAAACCGTTATATTACCCCTTACTCCTGCTAGAGCTAACCAATAGTATTGGAAATGAAAGGAGTAGCCGAATGTCGTTTGACCACGTCTGTACAACAGTATATCATTATTAGTGCCAAAAGAAAACACACTTAATTAATCACACTATGGGCATACAAGCATATACACAGATGAGGAATCTTAATATTGTATTATTATAATAATTCCGCATACACAGCGTGCAGCTGTGTGGAGTGATGGTGAATGTTGCACGTCTAACGAAGTGACAGACAATATTTGTCGGGTAATACGTTCTTACTAAACGTCATTGCATCACAGACACGGCGTAAAATATCGCATAGCACCCAGAAAATGTTCATAAAAACATTATACATTCTTGGTTTATCATCAAGAAGTATAAGCTCTAAATGACATAAGAATTACATCCATGAACCTGGACATGCAAGTTCGACATATGAAGCGCTGCATATCTAATATAACCTATTTAGATAATGAAGCTAATTGTTAATCAAACGCTATATGCCTTCATTAATAACTGTCCCCTAAGGTCTAGCATATCAGTTTGGGTTCTAAACATGCATTATTTACAAACAAATATCTATAAATACCGTGGTATAAAATATCAATTGAGGACACAAACATAACTGAATGTGTTATCAAACTACCCTACAAAAGTTCTGCTCGCAAACGTTATGGGCGACATCATAGCAGCTGCTCTTCATCTACGTGGATATTTATCAGGCTAAACGTTAACCATGTACTTAAAACGTTGTTTATGACATCATAAGATGGGATTTTGCGGTAGATGGTAAAGGTTAAAATTACAACATTTGGCATTATGGAGAGGACAAATTTTCAACGATTGGGCTTTTGCGCAAACTCTAAACGTTCGTGTACTCGCCAATCTTCTCAGTACACTTTGATTATATATTCAATGATGATTGTTTGTGGGTGGCGGGATCCTTCTTACGAACAAGCCCAACAGTTACATGAGAGCAATGTATAAACCAAACAAAATATATGCCGAAGGAATACTGATTAGGGAGGGGGATGCAGTCTATTTCGCAATCAGATCTTCACGATGTACTTAAACATTCAACATTACTATGGTAACAAACAATTTGCCTCCATAATGTGTTACAAAGATGTACGGAAAGAACAAATATAAGCACGGCGACACGGATGGGAATGCAAACAACATTTTTGAAAAGGATGTTAACTTGCATTGACTTGTTTTCCTCCAACAGTAATTATTAATTGTCGGACCACATGAGAGATGCTATCAAATAAAAAAATGACCAGGTGCTGTTTTAGCTTAAACCAAAGGAGTTTATTTGCAGTTTTATTTATATTACAACGTGCACAAAACCAATTGGGAACTAATATTTCTCTGACACCATTTAGCAATAAATATGGTTTTGTGTTGCTTACCTTTTTACATAACAGATCAATTGATGAAGATCGATGATCTGCAACATATGTAACTACAGATTTAATATGTGTATCATTTTTTGATTTTCCTAAATATTTGATATTCAACTGTAAAGAAAATTAGGACCGGGTCGCTAATATTCTCTGTAATTTCCCTGAACGACGAGCAGATTGACGTTTGTAACGATGAGATTGGCTTTGGTCTCTGGGGCATTGAAAGGTTATTCCAGCTGACAGCAAGCAATATCTAGTAAATGCACGTTTGACATGCATACCTAGCTTGCTAAGCAGCCCATTTAACCTGAGTGGAATATTGCATGATGGAGAAAAATATGTTTTGCCCTGAATAGCAGGTGTAGCATAGTTATATGTTCTGGCTTCTCTATATGGTAGAAAATAACTGACCACCAAAAAGAGTCTTTGTAGTCTATATGACGGTGCATACAAACACAGTTGGGTTGTTATAAGAAAAAACGGTGTTTATTTTACTAATTTCTGGACACCCTGTTTTGTGAAAGAAGGCTATATGCACATCTTAACATACACCAGAGACTTGACTCTAATCCAAAAAAGCATCTTTAAAGATTTCCTCTTCGGGATGATGGTTTGTATACAATAACGACATACAACGACTCGGATCTACTGGAACATTTTACTCTGGAATGCGTCACTGTTAAAACTAATAACGAATGAAATAAAAATGAATTTGATACAGATTTGATACAAAGTGCAACCGTTATGAAACAGCATAATCAACACTATAGAACGTAATATGTCAACCGTGTGAACTACTGTTTGTATACTGATAACCATGTCTCGTGTGAGTGATGGAACGTGATATACCCTTAGTAAAAAGCAGAACTGTGCAAATATGAACACAAGACGTGCAACTGTAGTATGCAATACGCACAGACGTTGACAACCTGTCATACTGGTGCTTCGTAGCTTCAGGCTCAGTACACTCGCCGGTATATAACTATAACTGCACAGTACATACATTGACTACGTTCATGTTGTCCATACTATGATTGTTAGAATGAATGCGATGTGTGAATTACTTTTTAATTAGCCAAGTAGCTTGCGTACTCGGTTGACTACTGACATTCGCGCAAGAGACAACTTTGTTTTTGAAGAAAATGCCGCATTACGGAGAGGTGACGGTATGGAATCCTGAATAATTACGCATGCCCTGACAAGAATAAAAATGAGCAACATTGGTTGCGGTTTCAGATTGACTTATAGTACTTACATACATTTGCGACTTATATATCCGCACGTGTTGGGTATTTCTTGCCAGATCCAAATATCGCGATTTAAACGCATCGCGATTCGTTTTTAGTAGCTGCATTTAATTTATATAAATCACATGGTTTTGAACACAACTATGAGAGGTATCGTTTGGCAGAAAAAGGAAATACGTAGCGTGCCCATTTAATTTATATAAATCACATATGCATAATTATATATGTGTGCCTTTGAACACAACATGCTTATTTGAAGTATAGTAAAGTATAAGTATATACATCGATGACATACATACATACATACATACATACATACATACAGACATACATACATACATACATACATACATACATACATACATACATATGAATACATACATACAGGTACATACATACATACATACATACATACATACATACAATACATTACATACGACACAATAAATCATTTCCCGCATACTTAGTGCACCGTAAAACGCCACACGGTGGACCCTAGGGTGTTGATGCACAGTTAGGTTTATTCATGAACATATGCGTTTATAAAAGCGTGGAGTATTTCGTGTCGTATTCATATGCACTGCCATAGCATATAGAAACCCAAATAGAAGACGGAATATTTCTGAAAGCCTCCCATCAACTGCACAACCTATTCATGTGGATATCGTAGCCAGTCATGTATATATATATATATATTTATATATATAATATCAGTAGCCAGTATATCAATAAATATAAGCAATTATATATATTTATCCAAATTTAGAAAACACATATATATATAATAATTATATATATATATATATATATAGTATATACATATATACATATATATATATATATATATATATATATATATATATATATAATATATATATATATATACAAATACATTATATATATTATATATATATATATATATATATATATATGTATTTATATGTGTATTTATTTCTATACTTACATGTATAACTATATATATATATGGGTGTATATATATGAATATATATATATATATATGATATATACATATAGCGTTATCTATTATTTATATCATAATGCCTTATATATCTCTCACAGCAAACTAGCTGCAAGGTTTTACATGATTACATCTCTATAATATATATATATAATTTTATTCTATTACAAGTATACTATATATTACATAGCAACGCGTCCAAATGTAACCTCTGTATCTCTGTCTATACTACATATATATACGCGTTAGGGTTTTTATATATATGAACCATATATATATATAGTCCGGCGGAGCAATGGAATTTACATCGTCCAAATATGTATCTTATTATAGATCGCCAGTCGAGACGGAGGCAGACATTATCGATAATAAGAGACTACAAACATTGCACGAGTTTCGAAAGGATACTCCATGCCACGTGGCATGGTACAGAGTTAAGGGATTGGATAAAGTTGAGTTAAGCGGGATTGGGATAAAGTTGAGAGGAGCGTCCTCACAGCAAAGCTTTTTTTGATTACGCTCTCAAATTTATTATTTTATTCTATTACAATTGGTTACAGCAACGCGTCCAAATGTAACCTCTGTATCTCTTTCTAACTACACCACGCGGAGGGTTTTTAAAGATCACGAGTCCGGCGGAGCGACACCTAAAAGATTCGAGACGAGGGCTATAAGAGAGAGGGAGATAGAAACATTGCACGAGTTTCGAAAGGACCTTCGTGGCAAAGACAGCTTAAGGGATGGGATATGAGAGGAGCGTCCAAGTTTTTTTTATTCGAGGGCCCATCTATCGGCGGAACCAAGATTGAATACGGAGAGCGAATAAATATCTATATCTTACAACGCAACCACATAATAGCTATATATATATATATATATATATATATATATATAGATATATATAGAGAGTAGACGAATATATATATATATATATATATATATATATATATATATATATATATTAATACATATATCTATCATATATATATATATTATATATATATATATATAAATATATACAATATTTATATATATATATATTTATATAATATACATATATATATATATAAATATGTATATATACATATATGTATAATCTATATATATTCATATATCTATTATTAAAATATACTTAAATATATAAATATATATGTCTATGTTATATGGATTTATTTATATATCTCCCACCCGTATTATCACTATACATTGTTATTTATGCGTTTATATAATATATGCAAATTTATATATCAAAATGTATACATATGAATTTAGATATATTTATATTTATATATATACACACATACATATTTATATTATATATATATATATATATATATATATATATATATATATATATATACGCTCTTATATATATATGTATATATATGTATATATATATATACTTATATATCATGGATTTATTTATATATATATACATGTATATGTTTATCTTTGTATATATGAATTTAGTGTATGTATTTATATATATATATGTATATGTAGTATAAATATATATATTCATCTATACACACTTATATCTTTGGTGTATTATATATATATATATGTAGTAAAATATATATATACACACTTATATATATATATAAGTATATATATAAACATATATATATGAATATATATATGCATATGCATATATAATTATATATATGTATAGGTATATATATATATAACAATGTGTATGTATATCTTTATATATATCAGTTTATATACATATGTCATTCAGTTTGCATATATTGCAAGGTAAAGATAATGATGATGTTTTAGGTTTAGGCAATTTTCGCATTTGTTCTAATTTACATAATCTGTATAATGCTCAATGGAAATGCAACGTAATTACGACAGCAGAAGCAGCATGATATGCTAAAACACCAGGTGAATGAGCAGCATCTTCAGTAGCGTCGACGTCATGTGTGGGAGTTGATGTCGTCCAATCCTTTATAATGGATCTCAAGGCTATAGTGAAGAGAGTAAGTATGTCATACAGATATTAGAGCAGGTCTGTTGAAATTGTCGTTGGCTTGGGTCGCATATGACCGCCATGTTTGCAACCCCGTCAGCTTAATCATTGTCAGATAATAAAATGGGAGAGACATACTTATTGCTGCATACATGTGGTTTCTGCAAGACGTTGATATTAAAGCGCAGAAAAGACAAATACAAAAATGACAATTCTTTCAATTCCATTTGCGTTACAAATGGACAAGATATTTTATCGCCGCAAGGTATGATATTCTAAAGGTTCGCACCGAGTTTTATTCCTAGCATGGATTAAATATCAGAAAATAAGATGCACTATATCACTTAGTACCTCGGGGTTGTAATCGCCACCAGCCCAGCTATTCTCTGAAGTCCTATTAGGCAAACGATTTACAAACGAAGACGCTTCGATATATACCAATATCCTATGGCAGTCTAGTGTGGCTTAAACATGAAATGGATAAGATTCTAGCTTTAACTGGCAGTTGTTGATTTTTTGATAAATATAGTGCATTAAAAACTGATTAAGATTGAGACGACAACATTCAAAAGTCGTAAGTAATATAGATTTTGTAAGCCAATCTGTATAAGCCATAACTGTCTTACGGGATAAAGGGTCGATATATACTACATGCAATAATAATACGTCAGAAGCGCAGACTGCCATATGTAAGACGTCTAATGCAGTAAGCGTTCTCATCCAACTCAACTTTTTAACAATCATTGCTTTATATGCAAATACATTGCATTGACAAGCATCCTCATTTTCCTTGGAATGATTTTCGGTTAACCTGGTCAAATATGTCTTATTGACATATCCTTTATAATTCAACAGCAACAGCAGGGTTTATCGACAATCCTTAGGAGCTCTTTTGTCTTGTTTGGCATGTGATACAATAAAGATAAGTCATTCGCACTGTCAAACCGTGCTGCGGTTATCAACAATTGCAATGTACAGCATTATGCGATGTATAAAAATGAAACAATGTTCACACGTACTGACCGCAATGAATTGTCTTCATACACTAGCCGCTTGAATCGTATATTTGTATTGATATTTTGTATGCAACATGTTTCCGTCAGTAAATCCACATGGAGCGAAGGGAGTGACGTCATTATTCGATTGGCCGTAAGGCAACAAATGCTAGAATAACGACGGATAAAGTCCTGGCTTGCTGCAATTGTGATCATTTGTTTTCCACTGGAGCAGCTATTTTATACCATACCCCATATAATCAGATGTACAAGACATATATATATATATATATATAGATATATATATATATATATATATATATATATATATATATATATATATATATATATATATATATATATATATATATATATATATATATATATATATATATATATATATATATATATATATATATATATATATATATATATCTCTCTATATATATCTCTATATCTATATATATATATATATATCATCGTGAAACAGAGCTATTCAGTAATTCCACTTAGCGACGCAAAATTGCAATGGCGTGTTATCGATGTCTGTTAGTTAAACAAAACTCTGCAATTTATAGCGATCGCCCGCTGAATGATGAAAACCATGCACGCACATAAACCGATTAGCCCCGATAATTGATTTTTTAAGAAACCTGCCCGAATATTCACGCTGCTGGTGGCCGCAAGGGACGAATATTGGTCATTGAAAATTAATTTGACATTTACAAAGGGAAGCAAATCAGTGTAATTGCAATTAACAAAACGTTATTTTGATCTCAAAATAAGCAAATATGTTATATCGCAACAGTGAAGGGCGAGGGAAAGAGTCCTCGTAAACTCCAACAGAAACATAGCCTAAACGTTCATGTAAGTGTCGATATTTTGGCAATATCGATTAGGTGTATAATAAGACAAGCCAACGCAAGATCGCAGAACTCCGCTAATGTAACGGAAATACGTTAATCCGACACTAGATAGATCTTGCATGCGTGTGATAGGATGCGATAGTTTATTATGGTTTTTGTTTAGGATAATCAAGTGTCGAGAGCTACTGTCTTCTTTTGCTAATCACGAGTGTAGCATGATTTGATAATGTGGAGAGCAGCGGAAATTTTCTTTTATTTTGCGTTAACGACATTATCTACCAGTAACTCATTCATATGTGTCAAATTATCATCACAAATATGGATATATGCATATTAAATATGTTCAACAGTCGTTAACGAGCAAACCTAAACCATATTTTATATTAACGATCGCATCCGATTAAAGGCTATTCTTGAGTCTCCTAAAGCCTTACACACTCTTCATGTTATTGGACACAGTCATTACATTAAGAAGCATTCCATTTGCTAATCGATCATGAAATTGGGCCTTTGAATTGTGAGATACGGTTAGTTGTGTACTATACCATACACGACGTTAATGTGATGTCGATTAATAAGTTTCAATGTGATATGCATGCCCCGTGTTAATATATATATATTCTTTGCGCATTACTTATTGACAGTATTAAGGTATATGAATATTTTAAAACATTCAGCTACCTACTTGTCGATTAAAAATTTAATTATTGTGATATGTATGCTCCATGTTAATATAACGTATACTTTGAACATGACTTATTGACAGTATTAAGGTATATACAAATTTGAAACATTCAGCTACCTACAGTGAAAATCCAAAATTCCGGAGACAAGATAAATAGGCTTGCCAACAATCATGGCATAATCATATGTCAATTTGTGCAACCGTGTTCCATTTAAACAAATAAAAATAAAAATGTTAAAAATTGTTTGTGAACGTAACACAATATAAGATTAACATACTTAATCTTCATCTTTTACACTGCAATAAGGACTCGGCCAAGACTGATTCACCATGTCGGCCTTGTTTGACTTGGTCCGTTGATCTCCATTCGATGGCTTTTAAAACCACATCCAGGTAATCTTTTCCCAGATATATAAGGGCAACCTTTTGATTATTTAGTCTAATATCAACTGTCGGAGTAAACTACAGCAGTATTTCTAAATTACAAGTTATTCGCTATAGTTCATAACTGTATGTTGACTGCTATAGAAGTCACGCCGTGCACGAACAAAATGTTGAAGCGAATATTACCAGGGACATCGGAATTTCTCGTTTGGTTTAAGACAATAAAACATTCACCAAATATGAGAATGCTATTTGCTTTTAGGTTAACATATGTTTTGTTTAGTGACACGATTTATGTTATTATGCGACAACTATTTTTCATCATTAACCTGAACCATGCGTTCTAAGACGTACATCTTAATCGAGGTGTCAAGGTGTATAATTCTGAATTAAGGTGAAATGGCATATCGAGAAGAGATGTGGGTAGATAAATGTGCTGTGTTCGCTAATCTGCACACCTTGAGCATGCTTGATTGTTAACATACGCTTGTACACGACGGTACAAACTCATGAATTAAAAGCCTGGAATGTAAACACATGGAGCTTTGCAATATATAACAGAAAATTGAATAGGGCTCTTATTCTCCTAAGTCCCTTTATGTTGTGATGGAAGTTTATGATAACCTAATTTGGAAGCTGGTCCTAAACCCTTCATAATACGGTTGAGTGGTTGAATTAAAATGCTACACTGTAACTGAACGACATCGGTATCACTGTCAGTCGTGTTGTTATAACGTTATTATTTGCTTCGTAAAAGAAAAATAACAAACCGTTGTTTACCTCCAGTTTATTGCATTATTGACTGTTATTTACTGATTATTTCAAGGCCCCTTTCTACCAATACATGTGACTTGAACATGAAATATAATTGTCTAACGCGTCACGAAAGTGAATATTTGATCAGACATTGTTGAATTACTACGTAAAATGTTAGATAATAAGAAGGTATGTAACACCACTGTGCTACTTACAGTGAACTTCCCCGGTGATCTTGGATACAATAATCACTTTGTATCATTCTGTATGGTGTTAGAAGTGATTGATAGGGGCAAAGCAACTTCTGTGAGTTGCGACTGGTGCCGGTAGATTTCAGTAAGACGAGAGATGGTGACATGCCCTAGGATTATAGTTCGCATTTATATTTTTCTTTTTCATTTTCATCCACATGGATTTCCCTTTTTCCCCAATTAAGCATACCAGACAGCTGCTCAATCACGTCAGTCTTACCTTTTCATTTTCGTACTTTTTTTTGTAGGCGCTATATAACACATAACTAAGTCCCCCGCTCCTGCAGTGAACATAGCGTGTGAACTAGCTTGCTGTACAGTTCGAAGACACAAATGGGTAATTGCGATCTGTAACTTAAGATACGTTGCAAACTAACTTATCATCAGTAGCCTGTCCATAATGGAGAAGGGCATACCTATAAGCTAAAGGATATAGTTTTGGCGCAACGGCCTCAATGAGTCCACCGCTCCTGCAGTAAAAATAGCGTGTGAACTAGCTTGCTGTACAGTTCGAAGACACAAATGGGTAATTGCGATCTGCAACATAAGATACGTTGCAAACTAGCTTATCATCGGTAGCCTGTCCTTAATGGAGAAGGGCATACCTATAAGCTAAAGGATAAAGTTTTGGCGCAACTGCCTCAATGAGCAATACAATCTCAAATGTATGTATACAGCCTGAATGAATAATTGAAAATGTAGATGAAATATAAACATTAAGGTTTGATGTTTGAATACTAAGGAAGATATCTTATTGATTTTGCGACACAAAATGAATATGTAATATGTAATAAAAAAATACAAAACAGTGAATAATAGTTGTAACATTGATTCACATAACGATAGAAATATTATAAATGTAACCTTATCGTATGGGGTAATTTCTTGCTGATGCTATCATTAAGGATACGTCACTTACATAAAACCTCTGTCATAGTAATCAAAGCTATGCATTCGATTCCACTATCAATCTATCTCTTAGGGTTCAATTCTAACTTCCTCCTGGACGATCGTATCAACAAACTCAAATATAATTTGACTACACAATGAAATTATCTGTCGATGATGATTTTTAGGATTAGATACATTTACCATTTTTGCTAGCAATTGATTTCGATCATATGAATTTTTTGTAATGAATAATATTGTAACTGAGCCTATTTTTGCAGCGACGAAAGGATTATAGCACGAATGTGTGCAAGGAATATTACCAGACAAGCGTATTGATCTGGTGAGGAGACTGAAATGTAAATGATAATAATGACGATGGAGCTACCTGTGCTTATTTACATACAATCACCAGATTCAGGTAATTGAGTCATGAATTATGGCTTTCAACTGACAACAGATACAGAACTGCCTCCGCATTACAGTAGCCATGGTGCAGTTTGATCATACCACCTGACACACCAGAATTGCAAGAACAATCGGTTTCATAAGGCTAATGCAGTACAGTAAACATTATGGATGAAATAAATGGGCATATTCTGAAATATGAGTATCTGATTCCTAATTTCACTTATACTGTGATTTTTGGGCAGTGGATATTTGCGACGCGCTGCCTTAGAACATATACAACAGACATGGCAGATTGATGTCATTGGTGATACAGCTGCCTTTAATTACCATTTACACAATAAGTGCGTTTCAAATCCCCTGCACCCTGCTCAATTATCGATAACCGAAACAACGATTATGAAGTAGAATATTCAACCACCTGGTACAATTATAGATTGATGCAACAATCGGTCACGAACCCGATTATTTTGTACAGCAATGTGTATTGTGCACGGCTGTTTTAATCAAACCAACTATGCAGCAGATTGTTAAAGCAAAATGAAATGCTCTCAATTAGGTCTTTGCCGATATCTTGATGCACTAGACGCAAGCAATTTCGTCAATAAATATACATTTCTATGTTAAAACATTGGCTGAATTAATCGCGTGTCTGAATAAATGGAATTAATGTATTTTGACCATTCCAAGCGTGGATTGTATGGCAGGGAACTACGCATCTGAGAAAATGACAGCTGCGGAAGGGTAATAAAAGTCTATGGGATGTTTAATGTGTGCAAATATTGCACACAATCTCTCACACAGCACACAGCAGTAAAATGGACGGCAGTAGCTGCATCATACACAGTATTAGAAACAACAATACTAAGCGGAAATATTTCTCTTATGTTTCTTGGCGTGCGTTTAGCTGAGCATGCGCTTAATACTAATTTGCCATCGTGACGGTTTAAGGGTATTTTGGCTGCGTTGTAAACGCGTTAACGAAATATTTAATATGGAATAAATCTTGCTTTATTACTTGATGGAAATTTTCAATGCTAGGAAATGGGAATAAGGGTGTATCACCAGGAGTTGGAGGCAAACTGGTTTTGGGATAAGGTCAGAATATGTTTCATTAGCATGGTAATTAATTTGTGTTTGCCTCGATAAAATAAATTGTGGCATTATGAGGATTCTAAGCATTCTATAGTACCTCACTTTTGGCACCTGACTTTTGGATCATTTGTTTGAAGATGAAAATCATTTATTTCCAGTCAAAACATATTCAAAGAATCCGTTCGACACCTATCATATTTCCGCAGTGAAAGAGCGAAAGCAATATTCACTCATCATAAGTACCGTGCAGTACAAAACAGCGCTGATACTTCCAACAAATATTGGAAGATAATATAGTATTTTATTGCTGGTAAATCTCATCATGCCCCTCTATTATTTTATTGATAATTTCTGCGAGTAAATTCACTTACAAGAAGAAAACTGAATAATGGTACCTTTATAAGTACACAAGAATATGGAAAATTTTGCAATTTGGGCACTGCAGCAGCAACAAACAGCAACAGAAAAGCCAGCAGTCTTAGTAAGGTTAGTATTAAAAAGAGTGGGTGTGGTGCATGCTTTTGTCAATGCGTGAAATAATCGCCACAAAACAGGTTGCATATAATGTTTTTCTTACAAAACACATAAACCATTAAATCTGTCGCAGTATTTACAAAGGCATCCCCCAGAATGTTATGGCGTTAGATGGCATAAGCGCATGTCATTGTATTGCGAAGTACAATATTCAAATGAGTCCAGACAACATCAAATGTTTTATTCACATTATCCAAGCTTCGTCTGTGAATTATTCTGTATGAATAACACATTAGTAATGTCCCTGAAATATGCTTCGTTATAACATTCCTAAAAGCGATTGCAACTGCAGGCTTATAAACATGGCTTTATTCATAACACATGACACTAGTGTAAATTGCATGGCTGCATTCTGTGCGCGCTGCCGTGATAAATTATATTTGACATACCAACTCTTATCAGGGGAAAACCCAGACAAATATGAGATAAAAATCATTGCTGGTTAGCATTCACTGAGCTAGAGAAAGAGATAATGTGAGACAATTCTTTTCTCAAGTCTAAAGCTCTTCATCATTGATGCTTGCTCTATGGGAATATTTTTTTCCAATCGCCTAATTGCTTTCCAAAATTAATTATTAAAATAAAACGAGTCTATGTAATCGGGCCAAAAGTGAGCACATTTGTGGCAAAACGCGTTGTATACCCCATTCGCATGTTCTGTCGTCGTAGTGAATGTATGTTACATGTTAGTATTATCTCCATGTACGGTATTGCAGACCATGTTAGAAACGAAGGCAAACGATAAATGGCCAACAACTTACCGTTGTGGTACATTACATACTAAATAGCACAACGGTCACAGATATGGTTGATGAACATTTTGACTGAGCTATATGCGTCTTTATGATGATCATAAACAGTTTGTTGTAAACCTGTAGCGACAATTGCAACTAACAAACAGCATGTTGGCGGCTTTGGGTTACTTAATAGGTTAAGCGACTCAGAACCTTACGCCTAGGGAGAACGAAAACTACCATAAGTGGCAATTACAGAGGTATCATGCCTTAGTCATTATTAGGATTTATGCAATTCAATAATCGTCGAGCATCCGCAACATATCTATCTTATATCATGTACAACTTGGAAGCAAGCATACATTGTGTCTGGTAGAGACAGACTAGACTTAATCAGTCCTTTTACCCAAAAACATTATGAATCAGAAAACGCCTGGCCTTTACAGCCGTGTCATAAACCTATAACTTTAGATGTAAGGTCGTCATTGCTTTGTGAATAAAATGCTGCAATTTTGTAACCACAACAACAATAGCAGGAGCAGCAACTGCAGCAATAAATGGAAAACCCACAGATTCAGTAAGGTCAAGATCAAACGTTGGATGACTGGGCGCTATGGGCTATATGTAAACGGCATGGGGTAAATCAAAGAGAGTCGAATTATTATAACTTACAATATACTGGATTTTATTGAAAACTTCAGATAAGTAAATATGCTATTAAGATATAAAGCACCATAGCTGAAGGGTTGAAGATGTGGTCGGTATGGTATGCATTATTATTACGGTATACCCATTTACTTAATCTATTTTTTGCAATAACATTGTTGTATGAAGTGCCCATCACGCTCCGCAGAGTAAGTAGAAGTGTGCACACACAAGCACCGATGTATGACCGTGTTATTAACGTAAAGCAATGCTATCTGCATATTGTCAGATGAAATTGTTGTCAATTCCTGTTGTGAAGGACAAGGTGTGCAGATAAGATATACGAGTTCTGTGCATGGGTACAGGAGTCCATACAGCAGAATGCTGAATAATAGGCTAATAATATCCATGATCCTTAACACATAGGTAAAAATGATCTACATCTTAACCTATCTATAAGCGGGAACAAATTGCCTTCCGCTTTGGTCACTTATGAAATGCCATACTCACAACACCGCCTGCTTTATCATCGACAATTAAGTGAGCGAAGAGCAGTAATGATAGCAGCACTTCATTCATTTCACATATATGTGGTTCCATGTTGACAACATAGCACATAATAGACATGCGTATGAGAGGCAAGACGTTGGCACCGTTTTGCAGTTCTACCACTGCGTGACTTAACTCACCAGACTTGTTATCTCCGCCAGTCCTTCCCAGCGACCTTTGACATTATGCTCTCGTTGCGGAAGCGTATAGACTGAATCCTTCAGCTTTTTTCCAATTACACAAACGAAGATGATTCTTTGTAAACCAATATTTAATACAAGACTCACTCTCTCTAGTGTGGATCAACAAAAGATAAACGGCGTCAAAATGGCTCTCACTCTTACAGGCTGCGTTATTATTGTGTGGGAAGTGAATTACATTTACACCTAATTTAGACGGATATGAACAGCAAGTGTGTCAACATGTAAATGCCTCAATCGATGTCAACTTTGTAGCACTAGCTGCAGCAGCCACAACAGTCTAACGGAAGGAGTCAACGTATATTATATGTGATAATTAGTACAGGCAACTATCGGTTGACCTTCACGTCTAACTCGACTTTCCTAGAACATATTTGCAATTAAACAAAATGTCGAGTTTACAATAAAAATGGTTATGTAATTTGTTGTGATGTTCGATTTACATTGTCTCAATATTGTTGGTCCGTTGATGCTGCTTCGTCAGCTGGGTTCATCGGGTACTCTCAGGGGCTCGGTTGTCTGGCCAAACAAGGCGATGTTTATTTGTATTAAACTGTTCCTGTATCCCCGCACAAGCTGCGTTGTATTAATATACTGTATACTTCATGTTTGCGTCTGTAAAGCGTGGAGCATAAAATGACTAATTTACTGCGTTATGCAAAGCCCATAAATTCCTAGCGTGGCTTCCTATGTTAGCTTTTTTCGGTTGTAAACTTGACCAGCTGTTTTAAGCATTGAGCCGTATGTGCAAGACTATTTGGCTCATTAGCCAGGTAAATTAAGCAGGAAATAGAGCATGCAATGCTTACATTTGACCAGAGATATCGCTTTGTAACTGCGTCACAAATGATATCAATAAGCAGAGCTCATGGGATATTTCCTTCGATTGTTGCTTGTAATAACCAGCAGTCCATTTGCAGGGTAAGATAGGAACATGATATATTGTCATCTTGATCTCATCTGAGTAATGTCACTATCAGCTAATCCCTTCCAAAAATGATACATACTTTATGAGACATGTGTGTTTTCATTGAATGATACGCAAGCCTTAATCGCACCTCTCTTATGGATCCATTATTCACTGCGACTGATTTCGTTCTGTGTTAACGACCCTTGCAAGTAAACGGTGGCCAGCGCTGTGTCTACGTTTGCTCTCGAAGCATCAGTTTAGATGGCTGTGTTGCGTAAAGGTTGACAATACAAGCTGCAGCTTAATACAACCACCGCGACCACCTACGTTATTTGCTTGCTGAACACAGGTTTTGTTCTCGCCATGCAACTGGCAAAGTAAAGATTCCTTTGGTGAGTTTATCGACGGGGTATATTGAATGATCCACACATCAGGGTGACACGTTTACGAAACTGATACACAATCCAATTAACGAGGGCGGTTTATTACTTCCAATTACATGACGCAGGTTCTTTCATGTATCCGACATAAAGAAGATTGATCTAATCCCATTCCCCATGACACCTACGAGAGCTTAGAAAAAATAGACCACAAAGACAAAATATCGCAAATGAAGCTATGCGATGAAGAATCACGTTTCGTCTTCTACAAACGAAGCAGATGTAATACGGGACTTGTAAATGTCCTACATTAAAGCAAAAGAGATAATGTTTCCTCGCTGGACTTAACCGACCCCCACACCGAGACACTCACAAGAAGAAACACCCACACAAAGACATACCTGTATTTGTTCACCTATATCCATATTCATGTATAAATACTTATAAACATTTTGGCACAAATATACGTATATACCTGGATACAAAGGGATGAACCAGGCATATATATATATATATATATATATATATATATATATATATATATATATATATATATATATATATATATATATATATATATATATATATATATATATATATATATATATATATATATATATATATATATATATATATATATATATATATATATATATATATATATATATATATATATACAAACATAGATGCATATAAACTGATGAATAACTATATAGAAATATATACATAGCTGGATATAGGTCTGCATATATATATATATATATATATATATATATATATATATATATATATATATATATATATATATATATATATATATATATATATATATATATATGAATATATATATATTTATGTATATCTATATATTAACATATATATAAATATAAACATATATATATGTATAAATATATTTATATATAAATATATCTATATATATAGATATAGTTATATGCATATACATATATGTATATAGATAATTATATATATATATATATATATATTATATATATATATATATATATATGGATATATGGATTCATATATATATGTAAATATATATGCATATATTTTAATATATATATATGTTTATATGTACATATTAATATTTATATATATATATATATATATATATATATATATATATATATATATATATATATATATATATATATATATATATATATCAATTAAGCTTATCTACATGGTAAATCAATATGTACATGACTTTGAAATCGTTGGTGCTGTTTAAGGTTAATGCTGTTCGTTATCTCTCGCCTTTACAAAGGAGAGAGACAGCAGCAACAGGATACATGGTACCGAAGATGACTCGGTGTGTCACTCTAAATATATTATCGAGGGACAATGTTTTTTTAAGGGTTAAGATCAAATTATGGTTCCTCCGCCAATGCCATAAATAAATCTTAAACATTGTGCAGCCAATTTGGATTTTCGTCTGAGTCATCTTTTTTTGCTAATTCATGTCATACCTTGCTTAATGGAAGTTTTTCTGGGAAAAGACTAAGAAACGTATTTCATTACAACATCCCCATCGCCGTATAAAGCGTTGCACTTGCACTCACATAAAGTAGAGCATTGTGTGATCCTAAGCTGAAACGGATTGCATCAAATACCTCATGATGGATGCATCACGACAATGCCTTTCTTTAGAAGCAGAAAGTAATAAGAAGACGCCGTAATTGGATTTTTCGCTGATTTAATAATGGTGTTACTACTAGTTATACAACAGTGATCATTGCCGCTTCTGATTTCGCATAGAGGTGTTCAACTGTTATTTTTCCGTTATGTCGGCATATCCTGCTAGAGAAGTTTTTTCTGTTCAGTTTGTCTCGCATTTAAGAGCCCGTTTGATCACCGGGATGTTAATTGGAGCATCATGCTATCATCTTGTCAACCTTTACAAACTAGGATGTGCGAAAAAATGCATTGTACTAAATATTTGGCGCCTTTGAAAATAAAAACATTAGTGATTTACAATAATGTGACCGAATCATTGCAGTCGCCCCGATCAATGATATCCACGAACAAGGAGCTGAACAGGACTCTTATTTTAATACCAAGTCATAGCCAAAAACAAGAAAGCATTATAAAATTTAATGCAAACAAATGTATTTTGGCTTTCGGCTTATGCTAGCCCAGTTCACATTTAAAGATAAGTATTATTATTTCATCTTTTGTGTTTTTGAGTTCTTGTAGTTGTTTAAGATCAAATTGTTTTTTTAGATACGGTAACACCATCCCAAACTGATCCTCAATCGACATAAGAGCCATGCCGTACAGCTTCTAGTGTTTTATGATCATGGACAAGTGCATTAGAGTCCCTTTTGATTTGTCCAATGTCACCTCTTTAACTTACATATCAAATGGAAGGTGTTAAAATGATAAAGGCTCTGTCCACTCTCAGAAACGATGCCAACCAACTACTGCCGATGATAGATAAGCCTACATTCACATTGTCTGGATATAAACTGAGGGAGAATCAACTTAAATTTAACTTATTGCAACTTTACGCTCGTACTCCAGTACAGCCTTGTCTATCTTACCTGTACCCTGTGTAGCTTACAAATCTTATCGAAGTAGACGAAATATTATGCAATACTCCTGTTTAATTGGTACACAGAAAGCCATTATATATCAATAATACCAAATTGCTTCATTATCGTATTGTTTGTTGGTTCGATCATGAATATCTCTACGGTAAATCGAAAACAACATCCATTGTATAGAGTACACTTACACTATGCGTACTGTTTGTGTGTGGCTGTGCTCATAATACTCGGGTTTGGCAGCATACTTGTTTGATTTCAAATAAAGGTATATTCAACATCAGTAAACGTTTATCACTATCAACGTCGCCCATATCGTTCTTCGTCGTGTTATCGTCTAATATATCTGAATGGCGCATTTATGTTCGATAAACATTTAATAAAACTGAACAAATAATGCACCTGCATCCCGTAATAATTCTTATCCGCTTCATTTATCTCTATGCAACAAATACAACGCTGCATTTTGGTCTGATAACCTCATCCAGTCTAGCTACGTAATTATTCATTATAACTGATGCAGCTGTTATAGTCAGATTTGTGGTTTGCATTAGCTTACAACATTTTTACATGGCAAATAGCTGGGCAAATCCCAAGGTTTGTTAGTCAAGAAGTCCTATAACGCGCTAAACGCCGTTGAATATATTGAATTAAATTGTTGGAAAGGTAGGACCAATAACATACCGTTATTGTCCTGTTCTAGTCATTACTAGCCCTTTACTTGGGGGCACATGCGATCCTAAACAAACTGACCGTAGTGACCCCTGTCACTGGCTGGGGGCTAGTCAAATGTTTGTTCATCTCACATATTTCGATACCTTGATTGCATCTTGACCAAATATCCATATAAAAAGACAAAAATGTCAATATCAGTTATTGCTGGCAGTACCTCCGAAACGCACATTACGCTGGTCCGAGCGACGATGGACGGTGTAGGGAAACGGACTGTGCTGGATACAAGGGGACAATAACTCCCACGCAGCGAAGGGTATGATATAATGCCTCGTTATCTGTCATGACAGTTAAGGCATCGTGTAAATAGAAATATACTTTGTAGTATGACCCGTTCATGAATCCGCGCAGAAGTAAATCAAATTGCTAATATTTCATACAATTTTCATATAGCTATTGCAAATGATATCTACAGCGGCATATTAATAACGTTTTCCTCGTCAGTTTTGTGGTTTCAGTGACGTTACGTCATGCCCATCGTAATACTTATTCGACCGTGAATATGTTACTAATAATTCATTAATTTTAATGATATCACCAAATAAATTAAACAAATCACAGATGTATGGCTTAGTGAAGGCAATGATTTGACCACAGACGGCGCTCACACAGCGTGACCAATGACGACTACTATTCCGGCGGTGATCTGGTCACCGACCATATAGCTTCAATTCTACTTCACATCACGCAGGAAAAGATTAAAGCAGTTGAACTTTCTAGCTTTGACATTGTTTTGTTTCTCGTACGATGGCTCTGGAACGTTAAGCATGTAGGCAACGTCGCTTTCATAGAATGAGAATAAATGGCCTCGACTCCACCATGACTGACTGTTTGGAATTCGACCTGTTTATTTGATTCTTTTGCAGATGGAATCAAGTTGTACTCTGCCCCAAAGGGGAACTCAATATTACGGTGTCTACTTAACATGCTCAGAGCACAAAATGTATTCCATTCATGCTGTGCTTGAACTCAAAGAAATGTTTTGCATTTTACTAATGTTTCCATTTTCGAAGGAAACTTTATACATATATATATATATAAATATATATATATATATATGTATATATATATATATATATATATATATATATATATATATATATATATATATATATATATAAATAAATATATATATATGTATATTCATATATATATATATACATATATATATATGTGTGTCTATATATATATATATATATATATATATATATATATATGTATGTATATATATACATATATATATATATATATACATATATATATACATATATATATGTATATACATATATAGATATATATATATATATATATATATATATATATATAGTGTGTGTGTGTGTGTGTGTGTGTGTGTGTGTGTGTGTGTGTGTGTGTGTGTGTGTGTGTGTGTGTGTGTGTGTGTGTGTGTGTGTGTGTGTGTGTGTGTGTGTGTGTGTGTGTGTTAAATGGTTCGCGGTTCTAATTTTTTGTGTCGAGATCCAATTTACCAGGGAGGTCACATCTACCGGATGTTCCACAGACCGATATTCATCGCAATGTATTTCAAACCTCTGCTTCACATATAGTGAAAGTAATCACCGGTTACATGGAACTCTGCATTATCCTATGTTGCATTTAAGCAACTAAAATGCCCGTGGTAGAATATATATGATCACGTCCAACCAAATGCACTGATTAATGATTTAAATGATCAGATCAATAATTCTGCAAGCATCTATTTGTCGTAATAAGTATTTTCGGAGCGGCATCAATCAAGCAATAGTTTGTAAATTTATAAATTGTCATGTTTGCAGCATAACTTGTTTTATAATATTTAGACTACTCCAGCTATTGATCAATCTCTCACGAATGTGCCTTCTGGTAAACGTCTCCAACGGTGCTTAATGTTATTAAACGACACGCACTGGAAACCTAAACGCCATATGCCGTGATGTTCTAATAGTCTCTAGTTGTCAATTACTGTATGGATGCATCATCCGAAAATAACACGCTATATATCGCTTACAGCGGTTTCTCAATAGGCAATTAGTGCCGCATTTTGATCACCTGTCGCTTTCTAACCCTTGACACTTCACAGTCATCACGTGCTCAAAAGAGCCTCTTTCATCAAGTCGAATAAATGTACCAGATTCGCAGCAGAATGCGCTCCCAAAGGCCACGTTAAAATTAAAAGATGAACGTGATAACTATTAGCCGATTATAGGTCCCTTTAGATGAACTAAAACTGCTAAACTTTGGGGACATTTAGATCACTTAACTCTTAACAGGCCTCCTTTGAACTTCTTTTTATTTATCTACTGTCTTTCGTTTGATGTGACGAGGTATATGTGCATGACGCATGCTTTGTTTATATCCCATTTAATGTAAACAAGATCACCATGGTGATGACGGGGGTTTCACTGGTCTGAACACCTGCTTTTGAAATGAAACTGTATTGGTGATTATTGATACGCTGTTTATGTTTGAATCTGATAGCTTGACGAACATTGAGTGGAAGTTTTTCATAGGTACACATAGAACACTTAACCGCCTGGCTTTCTGGAATCAAGCTGGGTGACAGCAATAGCGAGCTCAAGCGGGGTCATTAGCTGGCTGTGGCTGTCGGGATCGGAACGTGATATTTCCCTTTGCAGTTCCTGTATAGATTTTTCAGCTAAGGAGTTTGAAATTACGTTCTTCGTTCTTCCTTGTTTGATGCAGATTCGGTGGCTTCGTAAGATCTGGTCATCATCACCCAGGCTGCGAAACACTGAACCATTATCTGCTCTTGTTACCGCATGAGGACCATCGAGAGGTCAGATTTCAATACTCTTCATATAAGAGCGTTTCGTAAAGTCGCCGCTTGCCTATTGTCAATATGTCTTGGTTCATGCGTCGTGTCTCAAGCTTAGCATAAATTCATTACCAGAAAATATGGCGTACTATATAACTCAGTACATCAGGGTCGTTATCACCGTTAGGCCTGTATACCAGCCATTATGAAGTGACTAAAAGGCAGATAATCCCTACAGCATTTTTTTGAGTCCACGTATGTAAAAGATTTGCAACCGAAGACTATTTTTTGCAAACCGATATCCTTAACCAGGCTTACTCAGTCTATTGTGGTTTGACAATATGTATATAAGGTATACTTCCGTTTCCTATGACTACAGACAACATTAACGACCATCATAAACGATTTACCCCGGAGAAGCACTGTAGATAGTGTCATGGCAGCCTAACAGGAGAACGGGTAAACATATACTGCATGTAACCTGTATACATACACCTAGCAACAGTGCACGGATGCTTTATTCGGCACATCATACCTACACTTGAGACCCATGATTCAATCCTCGACCTTTTTTGTAAACACGGTTGTCTTATATCCATTGCCGCACTTTACTCACGAAATATTTGTTTAGAAATTGTATTGTGTACAGGTTGCCCAATACCACCAGAAATTTTATTCCGTCACCATCACCGACCAACATCGCTATCAGCGGGCTATATACAATTACATTCCAACAAAAAAGACTGGCCGATGTAAGCTTTAATAATTAATATACTTTATTTCAAATGAAAGCACAGATAGCGATATCATATATATATATAATATATATGGATATATATATATATATATATACGACTCTTTATATATATATATATATATATATATATAATATATCTAAATATATAATCGATCGATATATATACGCCGCTGGCTATATGATATATATTTTTATTACCCCTTTATAAATATACAGAATAAAACACATAGGCACACATAATTTAATGTAATATATAATAAATATGCATATTATATATATATATATATATACTTATATATACATATATATATATATATACGTTTATTTATATATATCAATATATATATGTACAAATACATATATAAATACACATTAATACATATATCTGTAGATATATATATTATGTATGCACCAATAAACACGCACATATATATATATACACATATAAATGTATATACATGGTTTTATATCAAAATACACAAAATATATATATATTCATTTGTAAATATGTATGCTGTTAAATATACATATACGTAAATGTTCATAAATAAGTACATGTATAACTACATATATATATAAATATATATATATATATATAAATATATATATATATATATGTATATATATATATACACATATACATATATATATCTACATGTATATATATATATATACGTCATATATATATATATATATATAAATACATATGTATACACATTATATATATATATATATATCTGTAGATATATATTTATGAATGTATGCACCAATATACACGCATACACATATATATATATTTATATATATATATATATATATATATATATATATATATATATATATATATATACAAATTTGAATATATATGTATACTGATTTCTTAATATTGATTTATATATGTCTACTAATAAGCATTTATATCTTTGTAAATATATATCTTCATACTTGCATAAATATATACGCAAACATTTATGAATAATCACTCAAAACACGCATATATATATATATATATGAATATTTATATTTGCGCATGCATATATGTATATATACATTTAAATATATATATATATGCATATATATGTATATATATCCACATATATATATATGTACATATGTACATTTACATATATACATAAATATATATAAATATAAATAAATAGATATATTTATATAAATATATTTATATATATATATATATATGTGTGTATTTATATTTATAAATATTTATATATATGTATATATATATTTTTGCATATATATATCTGTATATACATATTTATACATATATATATATAAATATATATATATATATACACACATATATATATATAAATTTATATTTTTTTATATATATAAATATAAATGTGTGTGTGTGTGTGCGTATTGTGTGATGCAGATTGAAGCACAGTCTACAAAAATCATCTGACAAAGATATCTGTTATAACACAGCGCAGCACAAGCGCGAGGACAAGATACGAAAGATCTGCAATCAAATTAAATTATGTGTGCGTATATATATATATTGACATATAGAAATGTAAAGACCAAGTCGAGATCGTTCATATAGTTTGATGTGAGCATGCAGACCTGGCTTGAGTTGATCAATGTTAGGTTTTCTTTGTATATGAGTCCCCTCTATGTGTCATAATGAGTAATGCACATGGAAACCTCAAGTGGATCATCATCAACAGAATATCAATAAACTATGAACTCTTGATATACGAATGCATCGTGAGCCGAACATCTTAAACCGGTGCTTCTAAAAACATTCGCATCGACATGTGAACCGGGAATAGCCAGATCTTGCGTGCAGTATGCCATATAGCTGTCAGATTACTGATAAACGATAAATGACCATTACATTTCGAGCAATAATACGTGAGGTTATCAGATTGGCAAAGACGAGTTATAGCTTGTTGCCATTTCGCCACCCGTCAAGGTATTGGCAGCACTGAATAAACTCTAGTGGGATTGGGCCAATCATCGCTTCTAATATGCGAGCAATGTATGATCAGCCAACCAAGTGTGAATTACACGTTAAATGCAATTATTTTATATAATGACCTTTCTATCATTATGCCGGGGGGGAGCATATCTTATATACATATGTATTATAAGCGTTTCGGCATCTAACGACACTTGATTACTTTCACATTCATGTATATCTGCATGTTATGATATTAGTTGTTGCTTTGTGCGAGTACCCTGAAATATCCCTCCTTGCACAAAATAGAATCAACAGCATTTATGGCCGCTCGGACATCACCGCAAAAAGTTCTCGACATTCTGCACACGTTTAATGTTACTGTCTTGTAGAGATTATGCGATGCCACATTGCTTGTTATATGGACCGATCACTGTTAGTAATTATCATAGATCTAGGTTTTTAACGGATTTTTTGTCAATAGGAAAAATGATATTTATCTCCACTAAGCTCCAAATATGTTTATATTACACCAGCCGGGTCAAAGTGTACAAACCTTATAGTTATTTGATAAATGCCTCAGATTACACACGAGAGCCTAGCAAGCTGATTTAGGCTCATAGCTAGTTGTGTTTCTGCAAACGGATTCCATGTACATTTTCTGTTTGATTGTATCTTGGCGCTGAACATTGCACAAAGAAGTACAACGAAAAAAAAAGTTTAATGAGACATTTTCCATGGCTCGATTATCACCATCACTTATGTCAAGCTGTCCTTGATATTTTGCTGCATAATGTGTTTTCGTCGTGTGGAATGACGTAAAAGCCACATCGCAGGTAGCTACTGGAATTTGCACTTAGTGAGCATGTAGAACACCTGTGTTTATGTCATCTGACATATGGTATTAAGCTCTTAAGAAAAGCTCCGATTACGCAAGCCATCCTAAAATAGAGTATTTATGCCTTGATGTAACGAACAAGATAACAATAAGTGGGAAATAAATTATCCATATTTGGTGGATATATTTCATGCAATAGACCAATCATAAGATTTCCTCCGTGTGATTTTGATATGTCGTAAATTTGGGTTAAATCGCAAGACGAGTGTATGCATTGTTATGATTGAACGGCAACCGGAAGCCACCAAAATGCTCGTGAATGTGGCCCCAATAAAGATTTGTCCCGTTAAAAGAAAGAACATGATGGATCATGCAACTCAATTGCAAAAGAAGATTAAATCAGCAGACACATTGACCTGGACTGGCCATAAAGGCGTCAGCATCGTAGACGAACACAAATGTCACTGCGTCTCTCAGGAACGACAATTTGAGCAATAATTATGATTGATATATCTTTATAATTAGATGCATTATGTCGCAAATATACAGGTTTACTGCAAACGCAAAATATATTTTAGGGAAACATCTATACATTTACATATACCGATATATATCTCTCCCCTCTCTCTCCCTTATATATATATATATATATATATATATATATATAGATATATATATATAGATATATATATATATATATATATATATATATATATATAGATATATATATATATATATATATATATAGGTATATATATATCTATGTATATATCTATATTAATATTTACATACTTATATATAAATATATATATATTAATATATATAAATATATATTTCTATATGTATATTATACTCTATATCTCTCCCTCTATTTATATATTACTTCCCTTTATATTTATATATGTCTATTTATATGTATATAATATATATTTTTATAAATATGCATATATATATATGTATATATATATATATTATTTATATATCTATCTATCTATCTATCTATCTATCTATCTATCTATCTATCTATCTATCTATCTATCTGTACCTGAATTAGAAATGGTCTTTTTGCAAGGCTACATAGATAGTTTGTGTAGTTATTAATAATGATCATATACTTCCCTTATTCCTATATTATGTGTAGAAGGTTTAGCTTTTCGATGTATCGCATTATATTTGGGCGTGGATAGGTGTCAGACGTAATTTATTGCGCGTGAATAAAAACGGTCCTTTTGTCATGCAATGGTATTGTTGTGATATTAAATGCTGCTTAAAGCAGGATCGCAGATACCCGTAGATACCATGTGACATATAGGCTATCTACCACTAATCGCCGAACGTACCAGGCTATCAGTCTATCAATCACGAAAAATATATGTCCAGAACTCTACTCTTTGTATGCAGCTAGGGTTTCACCTAGGTCAAATATTGTCACTGATGTAAAACTTTTGACATCTGTACTCATGCTTTGTGAAAATGCTCTTGGAAGAATGTTAACACAATAATTAAACTATTTACGGTTTATAGCGGTCTAGTTTGGCGTAGTTTTAATAAAATTACGAGTTTGCGCATTTTTGAATCTTGCTGTAGAATGGTCCTTTTGCTATATTTGCTATGCCTTCGAACATGTTTTAAGAGCATTCATATGCTGGATAAAGCCATCAGAACTTATGAAGTATGTAAGATGCCAGCATGAGGATGCAGATTTAACTTCCTTTCTCCTGTCAATTGCTCTTATGAGATAACCCTAGATGACACTAGGGTTGGCCTTTTCTCCAGCACAACCTGGCCAATCATGTTTTTTCTTACTTGGTTTGGAAACAAATAACTAATATCAATGTTCCCAGGGTTAATTGAACATAAATTCTTCTAAATTGCCAAGTTAGTTGCATTTATCAATACTCCTATCTACCTTACAAACGTACAGCTTCTTCGATACATTTTAACGCGCAGTGTAGGCTGTTATTCGCTATATCAGTCAGACTTCAGCTCGCGACGACAGAGGATATTCTCAAGGCTACTGCTGCGCTGCCACAACTATCAATTAATGTCAGAAATTTCAAGCAGGTTGCATTATTGTTCTCATACATTCTGAGAAGGCTACGACACGGTAGCCCTCGACCGTTCTTCGTTCTACGGGTTTGGCGAGCACTGAACAGGTCGCATGTACTTTCGACTCAAAATTTGAGTCGACATCTGTTGCCTGTACTGCTGTAGCGTAGTCCCACGACGCCAGCCCGAGTGAGTACAGTAAGTGTCAATATTTATACCAGTCCATGCACAGTCTGTGTGTGCTTCTATATCTGCTGTATGCATGTTCTCCTGTGTCAGCTGTCTGTGCCTACCTCTAGATCAGCTTTCAGTCTGCTCCTCCATGTTATCTGTCAGTCTGTTCCTGAACTTCATTTGTACATATGTACTCCAGTGTCAGCTGTCTATGTCCGATGTAAACTGGAACGCTAGTGTTGGCTGTCATAATATACCTCTGTATCATCTGTACGCATTTACCCCTGTCTCAGCTGTCTGTGGGTCCCTCTATATCACCTGTACCTCTATGTCAGCTATCACTATGTATATCTATATCATTTGTGTGCATGTACCACTATATTATCTGCCAGTCTGTATATATATGTTACCTGTCAGTCTGTTCCTAGACTTCATTTGTCAGCTGTATATATCAGCTGTAAACTGGAACCCCAGTGTCGGCTGTCATACTCTACCTCTGTATCATCTGTATGCATATACCCCTCTGTTATCTGTCAGTTACAGACATAGTGTAGACAAACTTAGCTTGCTGTAGTCATGTAATAGACAGTGGATACCTGTATAGCCTGTTGATGTTGTAAACATGGGTGTATATATACTGCATCATTTTCCCATAATGTTCTAGACATGGTGTATGCTATATATGCTACTTTTTTCATGCCTGTAGGTGTTGTAGACATGGTGACTTTGTATCTTACATATACTATGACTAGATGTTGCAGGCATGGCATACACACTATACCGCATATACTATGCTTGTATATGTTGCATACACAGACATTGTGAAGGAATTTCAACCTTTACTGGACCTCAATTTTTTTTACTGGACCAAAGTTTTGACAACCATATATGGCCACGCTGTACTTTTTAAAATCCGCGTAAAATCAACTTTTGCGTTTCCGGCAACCACGGAACCACCTGTAGTCACGTCGCCTGGCAAATGACTAAGGAACCGGCGAAAATTGTAAATATTGGGAGAAAGACGAAGAGATGTGAAACGGCGAATTCTTGGGTTTATTTTCATTTTTGAGGGGGTACTGGCATGTATATTATATAAAAATTTATTACCGGACCAAGGACCGGTGAACTATCACATTTTTTATCGGACCCAAAAAAAGTTTACTGGATGTCCGACGGGTCCGGTAAACCTGCACAATGTCTGCATACACGGTGTAGACCATGCATATTGCATGCACCATGCCTGTAGATATCTTAGGCATGCTGTAGACTAAGTTAGCAGCATACCTGTAGAAACTGTGCTATCATATAGTGCTGCATAACTTGCAAGAAGTCAACATAACACTGGATTATTGTGTAGCAGCTGAGCAGTTCCTACCAACAACTTTTGAAAAGACATCCAACGCTACTGAACAATTACCAGGTAAGGCTTCTCACTGTACTTGTATAGATGCCAATATTCTGAACAGAAAATATCAGCAGTTGCAATGTATGTAAACATGTTCTGAAAAGACTCAATAATCGCATGATTTTTTTAGCAACCAAAATCAACAGCGGGACCCAATTGTAATTTTTTTTATATGTTGAACATATATTTGTTATGTTGTTTGTTGTATTGAAAATAACATGTATTGATCTAATCTTTGTGTTTCTAACTTTTGTTTGTGTTGTGTAATTATAATGCTACAGTAACAGTGACTTATCGAAGGTTAAAGATCTATCTAGCATAACTAATACTTTTAAGTGTATACCCTATATCATCCTTGACACCACCTCTGGTGTACTAACGTGGCAGTGTAACTATTAAAAGCAACAAACTTGATCATCAAGATACTGGAAGTGTTCTACTCATTATTTCTATTACCATTAAAATGCTAATTTGTTTTAGTTATGGAGGCAGAGTCGGGTGAGGCAGATACTGATGATACCTTTGATGATGACTACGACCCCTGTGGATCCATTACAGATCCTTACAGCAGGTAATTGTATCAACAGCTTATATAGTAAATCACGTTCACTGATTGGCAGAAGTACAGAGATGGTACTATCTCCGGAACTGCATTCTAAACGTCCTGAACTGTAGGAAATGTAAACATTATAGCACATGTTTTTATGTCGTGATGACCGGAGCTCCTTTGCTTTTCTCACCTACCAATACGTTTTGATAACATCGACATCATTAACATTCCCATGTTTTATTGTTCCATGTGGAAGGCCAATGTCATTGACCATGGTAGATATTATTCCAAAGCGTCTCAGGGGGAGTTTGTGATAATTATATGGTTGACATATATGCCTCTCTCAAATGACTTGTCTTAAATTCAGTTTAAAATACTGTTGATGTCATCATTGCATGTTATATTCTGATTAATCATTTTGTTTACAGCTTTACCATGGGGGGTGGTGGGAACAGGGGAGGCAGTCGATTCACCCCATTCACGGGAATGACAAACAAAGAATTGTGCGATAATGATGACATGGCTACTGCTACAATGCTTGATCCATACTTGGGTATATCTACTCATAAAATTAACCCAAGGTGTGATTTAACTGTCATCAATATATCTACATTTTATGATATAATTGATTGTGTCATGGGCATACTTAGGATGACTTTCAGATATCCTTGCATTTGATCTAATTGCTTTATAATAATTGAGAGTTAAATAACAATGAACCATATTATTCACAGGTTTAGGCCCATGAAAGCCAGGCATGCAGAATGGCAAGATACAATAGAACACTTTAAATTGCATTAGGCTTTCCACAAGACCTATCATGAACTGACATCTGGTGAAGCTCTGCGTATTGTTCCTCTCCAAGACAAAAGCACAGAATGCGTCCTACAAAGACCATGTAATTAGATGATAGTCAACATGTGCTGATATTTTGCTTCACAAGATGTAAATATACATATTTACTATTGTAAATACTTTATTGCATTGTCTTCAGGTGATGAAATACCTTTGTATGTTTGACAAGAATTCTGGGTATGAGATTCAGCCCTGCTATCGTTACACCATGGAAGGGCACGTTGGGGCAAAGATAAGCTCTACACAAAAATGGTAAACCTGCACACTGCATAACGGTATCATAAGATATACAAGAATAAATGATGTGGTAATTAAAGGGGATCTGAAACAGTCTGTGGTCACATTTTGATAGAACATGGTTTTATATGTTAGCTTTCTCTAAATATGCTACCATGGCCTTCACAGAACTCATTTAGTTGCCACCTGCATACCAGTAATCGTATTTTAACAAAAAATTTCATTGGCTAAAAGCATTTATATGTCCCTTTTCGATTGAGATTATTGTATTATTTACGACACATCCATGTGTGAACCTCGAAATTCTCACTTATTGAGTTCCATTCATTTATTTGCGTCATTGCTGTTTAATGAAATTATCAAGATTTAAGACTGTTATTGGAATGCATTATTGCAGTCATCCCTGGATTCGACCTTCAGAAGCTGTGAACACAAATTCAAGTAGCCCGAGAAGAGACCACCACAGGTTATATCTGTTACTTTCGGACTGCCTTCATAATCACTTGGCATGACCCAGGCTTTCCTTATCTTAATAAAATGACTCTTTATGAATAACATGATGTATGAATGTGATTAAATTTGTTTTCATGAGACTTTACCTTTGTGGTTCAGATGAAGGTGCAATTAGTGAATCGGACTCTCCGAATAACCGGGATGATGTAATAGACTCATCACAAAGCCTCCCACACAACTTGGTACTCGGTTCAGACCTGTCATCCTATGAAGAAAGCTCCATTCAGGCTACTTCCTCAAAAGCCACATTTAATGTGGTAAGGCAATATCTCCAAACTAAATTGTGAATGGTTTTACAAAAAACTGTATAAATATATCCGCACAATGGAAGAGCGTTTTATGAAATGTTTAGCTTTTGAATCTGTTATTGACTCTTAGTAACAATGATTGTTTCATAGCAGCAACATTATATATAGTTTGCAAGCCGTTTACATTATTTGAAGTACTAATTATTATATATGCTCCAACTAATTTCTGCATTTTAACAAGTTATGGTTATTACAATAATGCTTTTAGTCCTGAGTGTTATGTGTTTGTCAAACAATTGTATGTCAATGCACTAAATGATTGTCTGTCATTGATTTTGTAACATTTACAAGAAAAATTGTTATTTCTGTTACAGGAAACAGTTGAAGCAAGTGTGCGTGGAAAAGCCCTTCCATTGGAGGAGATAAACTTCATCATTCATCAATGTCCTCAAACGAGGAAAATGTACCATTGCTGGTGTCAACAAACTCTGTGAGCAAAATGGATTGATGAAAACAGTCTTAGACCAAAAGTGGGGCAAGCAATTTCGCAAAGATATGATAAAGAGACTGATTGGTATGTATCGTTTTTATGGAAAGAACAATGATAAAATAAGGCAAGCTGTAGCATTATCTAAACCCTAATATGACTTTGAATAAAGCTTCTCTCAAGCATTGATGGATTTGTGTGTTTGTGGGGAAGGTGGGTGCCAGAGTTTTAATTGTTTGGCTTCCATCTATTAGTTTTGTTACTTGGCTCTCATACATGTTTTCAATGTTTACATTGTGTATGGGTATAGGGGCAATAAAGTCTTTGATGCTAAATATATTAGTATAGGGAGTATACACTGCCGCCAACATGTATGCAACAAGTACAGGCAAAGCCTATGCACTATAAATAGTCTACACCATGTGTACATCAACTACATGCATAGTATATGCAGTATTCACTGTCTACAACATGTATACAACATTGTATATGCAGTGTATGTAGTGTACACCATATCTACAAGGACTACAGGCATAGTATATGCAGTATACACTGTCTATAACATGTCTACAACATCTACAGGCAGAGTATATCTAGTATATATAGTTTATACCATGTGTACAACAACTGCAGGCACAGTATATGCAGTGTTACGCTGTCTACAACACCTACAACAATTACAGGCATAGTATATGCAGTATTCACTGTCTACAGCATATCTACAACATTGTATATGCAGTGTATGTAGTGTACACCATATCTACAAGAACTACAGGCATAGTGTATGCAGTATACACTGTCTACAACATCTACAGGCATAGTATATCTAGTATATATAGTTTACACCATGTATACAACAACTCCATGCATAGTATATGCAGTGTTACGCTGTCTACAACCCCTACAACAGCTACAGGCATAGTATATGCCGCATTTTCTGTCTTTATCAGGTCTACAACAACTACAGGCATAGTATATGCAGAGTTCGCTGTCTAAAACATGTCTATAGTATTGTATATGCAGTGTATGTAGTGAACACCGTATCTACCAGAACTACAGGCATAGTGTATGCAGTATTCACTGTCTACAACATGTCTACAACATCTACAAGCATAGTTTATCTAGTATATATAGATTATACCATGTGTACAACAACTGCATGCATAGTGTATGCAGTGTTACGCTGTCTACAACAACTACAACAACTACATGCATAGTATATGCAGTATTCGCTGTCTACAACATGTCTACAACATTGTATATGCAGTGTATGTAATGTACCCTATATCTACAAGACCTACAGGCATAGTGTATACAGTATACACTGTCTACAACATGTCTACAACATCTACAGGTATAGTATATATAGTTAACACCATGCGTACAACATCTACAGGCAGAGTATATGCAGTGTTATGCTGTCTACAACACATAAAACAACTACAGGCATAGTATATGCAGTATTCACTCTCTACAACATGTCTACAATATTGTTTATGCAGTGTATGTAGTTCGCACTATATCTACAAGAACTACAGGCATAGTGTATGCAGTATACACTGTCTACAACATGTCTACAACATCTACAGGCATGGTATATCTAATATATATAGTTTATACCATGTATACAACAACTGCATGCGTAGTTTATGCAGTGTTACGCTGTCTACAACACCTACAACAACTACAGGCATAGTATATGCCGTATTTTCTGTCTTTATCAGGTCTACAACAACTACAGGCATAGTATATGCAGTATTCAGTGTCTAAAACATGTCTATAGTATTGTATATGCAGTGTATGTAGTGTACACCGTATCTACAAGAACTACAGGCATAGTGTATGCAGTATTCACTGTCTACAACATGTCTACAACATTCTATTTGCAGTGTATATAGTGTGCACGGTATCTACAAGAACTACAGGCGTAGGTTATGCAGTATACACTGAGTACAACATGTCTACAACATCTACAGGCATAGTACATCTAGTATATACAGTTTTTACCATGTGTACAACAACTGCAGGCATATTATATACAGTATTCACTGTCTACAAGATGTCAACAACATTGTATATGCAGTGTATGTAGTGTACACCGTATCTACAAGAACTACAGGCATAGTGTATGCAGTATACACTGTCTATAACATGTCTACAACATCTTCAGGCAGAGTATACTAGTATATATAGTTTATACCATGTGTACAACAAATTCAGGCACAGTATATGCAGTGTTACGCTGTCTACAACACCTACAACAATTACAGGCATAGTATATGCAGTATTCACTGTCTTCAGCATGTCTACAACATTGTATATGCAGTGTATGTAGTGTACACCATATCTACAAGAACTACAGGCATAGTGTATGCAGTATACACTGTCTACAACATCTACAGGCATAGTATATCTAGTATATATAGTTTACACCATGTGTACAACAACTGCAGGCATAGTATATGCAGTGTTATGCTGTCTACAACACCTACAACAACTACATGCATAGTATATGCAGTATTCACTGTCTACAATATGTCTACAATATTGTTTATGCAGTGTATGTAGTTCGCACTATATCTACAAGAACTACAGGCATAGTGTACGCAGTATACACTGTCTACAACATGTCTACAACATCTACAGGCATGGTATATCTAGTATATATAGTTTATACCATGTATACAAAAACTGCATGCATAGTATATGCTGTGTTACGCTGTTTACAACACCTACAACAACTACAGGCATAGTATATGCCGTATTTTCTGTCTTTATCAGGTCTACAACAACTACAGGCATAGTATATGCAGTATTCATTGTCTACAGGATGTTTTCACTACATTGTATTTGCAGTGTATGTAGTGCACACCGTATCTACAAGAACTACAGGCATAGTGTTTGCAGTATTCACTGTCTACAACATGTCTACAACATTTACAAGCATGGTTTATCTAGTATATATAGATTAGACCATGTGTACAACAACTACAGGCAGAGTATATGCAGTGTTATGCTGTCTACAACACATAAAACAACTACATGCATAGTATATGCAGTATTCACTCTCTACAACATGTCTACAAAATTGTTTATGCAGTGTATGTAGTGTGCACTATATCTACAAGAACTACAGGCATAGTGTATGCAGTATACACTGTCTACAACATGTCTACAACATCTACAGGCATGATATATCTAATATATATAGTTTATACCATGTATACAACAACTGCATGCATAGTTTATGCAGTGTTACGCTGTCTACAACACCTACAACAACTACAGGCATAGTATATGCCGCATTTTCTGTCTTTATCAGGTCTTCAACAACTACAGGCATAGTATATGCAGTATTCAGTGTCTAAAACATGTCTATAGTATTGTATATGCAGTGTATGTAGTGTACACCGTATCTACAAGAAATATAGGCATAGTGTATGCAGTATTCACTGTCTACAACATGTCTACAACATTCTATTTGCAGTGTATGTAGTGTGCACGGTATCTACGAGAACTACAGGCGTAGGTTATGCAGTATACACTGAGTGCAACATGTCTACAACATCTACAGGCATAGTATATCTAGTATATACAGTTTTTACCATGTGTACAACAACTGCAGGCATATTATATACATTATTCACTGTCTACAAGATGTCAACAACATTGTATATGCAGTGTATGTAGTGTACACCGTATCTACAAGAACTACAGGCATAGTGTATGCAGTATACACTGTCTACAACATGTCTACAACATCTACAGGCATAGTTTATCTAGTATATATAGTTTATACCATGTATATAACAACTGCATGCATAGTAGATGCAGTGTTACGCTGTCTACAACACCTACAACGACTACAGGCATAGTATATGCAGTATTCACTGTCTACAACATGTCGACAACATTGTATATGCATTGTATGTAGTGTACACCGTATCTACAATAACTACAGGCATAGTGTATGCAGTATACACTGTCTACAACATGTCTACAACATCTACATGCATGGTATATCTAGTATATATAGTTTACATCATGTGTACAACAACTGCAGGCATAGTATATGCAGTGTTCACTATCTAAAACATGTGGTATTGTCTAAAACATATAGTATTGTATATGCAGTGTATGTATTGTACACCGTATCTACAAGAACTACAGGCATAGCGTATGCAGTATACACTGTCTACAACATGTCTACAACATCTACAGGCATAGTTTATCTAATATATATAGTTTATACCATGTATACAACAACTGCATGCATAGTAGATGCAGTGTTACGCTGTCTACAACACCTACAACAACTACAGCCATAGTATATGCCTTATTTCTGTCTTTATTATGTCTACAACATCTACAGGCGTTGATTAAGTAGTTAATATAGTATGTACAAAGTCTGCAACAACTACAGGCATAGCATATGCATTATTCACTGTCTACAAAATGTCTACCACATTATATAAGGAGTGTATGTAGTGTACACCGTTGCTACATGAACTAACGGTATAGTTTATGCAGTATACACAGTCTACAACAGGTCTACAACATCTACAGGCATAGGTTATCTAGTATATATAGTTTGCACCATGTGTACAACAACTACAGGCATAGTATATGCAGTGTTACGCTGTCTACAGCACCAACAACAACTACAGGCATAGTATATGCAGTATTCATTGTCTACAACATGTCAACAACATTGTATATGCAGTACATTGAATAATGCATATGCTATGCCTGTAGTTGTTGCAGACTTTGTGCATACTATATTTACTACTTAATCAACGCTTGTAGATGTTGTAGACATAATAAAGACAGAAAATAAGGCATGTACTATGCCCGTAGTTGTTTTAGGTGTTGTAGACAGCGTAACACTGTATATACTATGCCTGTAGTTGTTGTACACATGGTGTAAACATATATACAGGATATACTATGCCTGTTGGTCTTTTAGATGCGTCGTATACTGCATACACTGCATAGACAATGTTGTAGACATGTTGTTGACGGCGAATACTGCATATACCATACCTCTAGTTGTAGTAGACATTGGATAAACAATATTTCTACTTATGCTATGACTGTAGATGTTGTTGACACAACGCAGACAGAACATTAGATATACTATGCCTGTAGTTGTTTTAGGTGTGTAGTAGACAGTGGACACTGCATATACTATGCCTGCAGTTATTATGCACATGGTGTAGTTTATGTTTACTGGATATACTTTGCCTGTAGTGATTGTAGATTCGGTGTACACTACATACTGTGCATAAACAATGTTGTAGACACGTTATTGACAGAGAATACTGCATATACAATGCCTCTAGCTGTTGTAGGTGTTGTAGACAGCGTAGCACTGCATAAACTATGCCTGCAGTTGTTGTACACATGGTATAAACTGTATATACTAGATATACTATGCCTGTAGATGCTGTAGACATGTTGTAGACAGTGAATACTGCATACGCTATGCCTGTAGTTCTTGTAGATACCGTGCACACTACATACACTGCAAATAGAACGCTGTAGACATCTTGTAGATAGTGAATACTGTATATACGATGCCTGTAGTTGTTGTAGGCATAATCAAGACAGAACACACTGCATATACTATGCCTGTAGTTGTTGCATGTGTTGTATTCAGCGTAACACTGCATATACTATGCCTGCAGTTGTTGTACACATGATGTAAACTATATATACTAGATATACCATGCATGTAGATGTTGTACACATGTTGTAGACAGTGTATACTGCATACACTATGCCTGTAGTTCTTGTAGATACGGTGTACACTACATACAATGCATATACAATGTTGTAGACATGTTGTAGACAGTGAATACTGCATATACTATGCCTGTAGTCGTTGTAGGTGTTGTAGACAGCGTAACACTGCATCTACTATGCATGCAGTTGTTGTATACATGGTATAAACTATATATACTAGATAAACTATGCCTGTAGATGTTGTAGACATGTTGTAGACAGTGTATACTGCATACACTATGCCTGTAGTTCTTGTAGATACGGTGTACAATACATACACTGCATATACAATACTATATGTTTTAGACAATACCACATGTTTTAGACAGTGAACACTGCATATACTATGCCTGCAGTTGTTGTACACATGATGTAAACTATATATACTAGATATACCATGCATGTAGATGTTGTAGACATGTTGTAGACAGTGTATACTGCATACACTATGCCTGTAGTTATTGTAGATACGGTGTACACTACATACAATGCATATACAATGTTGTAGACATGTTGTAGGCAGTGAATACTGCATATGCTATGCCTGTAGTCGTTGTAGGTGTTGTATGCAGCGTAACACTGCATCTACTATGCATGCAGTTGTTATATACATGGTATAAACTATATATACTAGATAAACTATGCCTGTAGATGTTGTAGACATGTTATAGACAGTGTATACTGCATACACTATGCCTGTAGTTCTTGTAGATACGGTGTACACTACATACACTGCATATACAATGCTGTTGACATCTTGTAGACAGTGAATAATGTATATAATATGCCTGCAGTTGTTGTACACATGGTAAAAACAGTATATACTAGATATACTATGCCTGTAGATGTTGTAGACATGTTGCACTCAGTGTATACTGCATAACCTACGCCTGTAGTTCTCGTAGATACCGTGCACACTAGATACACTGCAAATAGAATGTTGTAGACATGTTGTAGACAGTGAATACTGCATACACTATGCCTGTAGTTCTTGTAGATACGGTGTACACTACATACACTGCATATACAATACTATAGACATGTTTTAGACACTGAATACTGCATATACTATGCCTGTAGTTGTTGTAGGTGTTGTAGACAGCATAACACTGCATATACTCTGCCTGTAGTTGTTGTACACATGGTGTTAACTATATATACTATGCCTGTAGATGTTGTAGACATGTTGTAGACAGTGTATACTGCATACACTATGCCTGTAGGTCTTGCAGATATAGGGTACATTACATACACTGCATATACAATGTTGTAGACATGTTGTAGACAGTGAATACTGCATATACTATGCATGTAGTTGTTGTAGTTGTTGTAGACAGCGTAACACTGCATACACTATGCATGCAGTTGTTGTACACATGGTATAATCTATATATAGTAGATAAACTATGCTAGTAGATGTTGTAGACATGTTGTAGACAGTGAATACTGCATACACTATGCCTGTAGTTCTGGTAGATACGGTGTACACTACATACACTGCATATACAATACTATAGACATGTTTTAGACTCGGAATACTGCATATACTATGCCTGTAGTTGTTGTAGACCTGATAAAGACAGAAAATGCGGCATATACTATGCCTGTAGTTGTTGTAGGTGTTGTAGACAGCGTAATACTGCATATACTATGCATGCAGTTGTTGTATACATGGTATAAAATAGATATATTAGACAAACCATGCCTGTAGATGTTGTAGACATGTTGTAGACAGTGTATACTGCATACACTATGCCTGTAGTTCTTGTAGATATAGTGCACACTACATACACTGCATAAACAATATTGTAGACATGTTGTAGAGAGTGAATACTGCATATACTATGCCAGTAGTTGTTTTATGTGTTGTAGACAGCATAGCACTGCATATACTCTGCCTGTAGTTGTTGTACACATGGTGTTAACTATATATACTATGCCTGTAGATGTTGTAGACATATTGTAGACAGTGTATACTGCATACACTATGCCTGTAGGTCTTGTAGATATAGTGTACATTACATACACTGCATAAACAATATTGTAGACATGTTGTAGACAGTTAATACTGCATATACTATGCCTGTAGTTGTTCTATGTGTTGTAGACAGCATAACACTGCATATACTCTGCCTGTAGTTGTTGTACACATGGTCTAATCTATATATACTAGATAAACTATGCTTGTAAATGTTGTAGACATGTTGTAGACAGTGTATACTGCATACACTATGCCTGTAGTTCTTGTAGATACGGTGTACACTACATACACTGCATATACAATGTTGTTGACATCTTGTAGACAGTGAATAATGTATATAATATGCCTGCAGTTGTTGTACACATGGTAAAAACTGTATATACTAGATATACTATGCCTGTAGATGTTGTAGACATGTTGCACTCAGTGTATACTGCATAACCTACGCCTGTAGTTCTCGTAGATACCGTGCACACTACATACACTGCAAATAGAATGTTGTAGACATGTTGTAGACAGTGAATACTGCATACACTATGCCTGTAGTTCTTGTAGATACGGTGTACACTACATACACTGCATATACAATACTATAGACATGTTTTAGACACTGAATACTGCATATACTATGCCTGTAGTTGTTGTAGGTGTTGTAGACAGCATAACACTGCATATACTCTGCCTTTAGTTGTTGTACACATGGTGTTAACTATATATACTATGCCTGTAGATGTTGTAGACATGTTGTAGACAGTGTATACTGCATACACTATGCCTGTAGGTCTTGCAGATATAGGGTACATTACATACACTGCATATACAATGTTGTAGACATGTTGTAGACAGTGAATACTGCATATACTATGCATGTAGTTGTTGTAGTTGTTGTAGACAGCGTAACACTGCATACACTATGCATGCAGTTGTTGTACACATGGTATAATCTATATATAGTAGATAAACTATGCTAGTAGATGTTGTAGACATGTTGTAGACAGTGAATACTGCATACACTATGCCTGTAGTTCTGGTAGATACGGTGTACACTACATACACTGCATATACAATACTATAGACATGTTTTAGACACTGAATACTGCATATACTATGCCTGTATTTGTTGTAGACCTGATAAAGACAGAAAATGCGGCATATACTATGCCTGTAGTTGTTGTAGGTGTTGTAGACAGCGTAACACTGCATATACTATGCATGCAGTTGTTGTATACATGGTATAAAATAGATATATTAGACAAACCATGCCTGTAGATGTTGTAGACATGTTGTAGACAGTGTGAACTGCATACACTATGCCTGTAGTTCTTGTAGATATAGTGCACACTACATACACTGCATAAACAATATTGTAGACATGTTGTAGACAGTTAATACTGCATATACTATGCCTGTAGTTGTTTTATGTGTTGTAGACAGCATAACACTGCATATACTCTGCCTGTAGTTGTTGTACACATGGTCTAATCTATATATACTAGATAAACTATGCTTGTAAATGTTGTAGACATGTTGTAGACAGTGAATACTGCAAACACTATGCCTGTAGTTCTTGTAGATACGGTGTACACTACATACACTGCAAATACAATGTAGTGAAAATATCCTGTAGACAGTGAATACTGTATATACTGTGCCTGTAGTTGCTGTAGACATAATGAAGACAGAACATACGGCGTATACTATGCCTGTAGTTATTGTAGGTGTTGTAGACAGCGTGGGTAGTGTACACCGTATCTACAAGAAATACAGGCATAGTTTATGGAGTATACACTGTCTATAACATGTCTACAACATTTACAGGCATAGTATATCTAGTGTATATAGTTTACACCATGTGTATAACAACTACAGGCATAGTATATGCAGTGTTACGCTGTCTACAACACCTACAACAACGACAGCCATAATATATGCAGTAATCTATGTCTACATCATGTCTACAGCATTTTATATGCAGTGTTTGTAGTGTACACCGACTCTACCAGAACTACAGGCATAGTGTATGCAGTATACACTGTCTACAACATGTCTACATCTCGGGCATAGTATATCTAGTATATATAGTTTACACCAAGTGTTCATCAACTACAGGCGTAGTTTATGCCTTATGTTCTGTCTTCATTGTGTCTACAACATCTACAGGCACAGCATAAGTTTTTTTAAATATTGTTTAAACATTGTCTACAACAACTACAGGCATAGTATATGCAGTGATCACTGTCTGCAAGATGTCTACAACATTGTATATGCAGTGTATGTAGTGTACACTGTATCTACAGGAACTACAGGCATAGTGTATGCAGTATACACTGTCTACAACATGTCTACAATATCTACAGGCATAGTATATCCTGTATATATGTTTACAACATGTGTACAATAACTACAGGCATAGTATATGCAGTCTACAACACACCTATAACTACTACAGTCATATTATATGCCGTATATGCTGTCTTCATTATGTCTACAACCTCTACAGGCATAGTATGTGAAGTATTCACTGTATACAACATGTCTACAACATTGTATATGCAGTGTATGTAGTGTACATCGTATCTACAGCCGCTACCTGCATAGTTTATGCAGTATACACAGTCTACAATATGTCTGCAACATCTACAGGTACAGCATATGCTGTGTTTATTGCCTACAACATGTGTTACAATACTAAACGAAGTTTGCATAAGGCTCCTCTAGCGCGTGTGATGAATTTGTGGAACAGTTTTCATTGTTCAGCTTCCTTAAGTCATGATATGTATTAATTGCGCTATATACCTGGCTCCCATCCATTATTTCAATGTATATTTTGTAAGGATAAAGGGAAAATAAAGAGTTTAGTGCTATAGGTTTTTAAGTGTCTGCTTTGAAAACCAGCTCGCAACATATTGAAGAAGTATTCTGAAAAAAAAACCTGTGACACATGCCCCTTCTCATAGTACACCGATAATATGACAAAAGGACCATCATCAAATTCCGATGAAAATAAACGTAAATATAAGACAAAACACCATGAATTCTGACAAAAGGACCATCATATGACAAAAGGACCACTTCAATGACAAAAGGACCACTCGTACCTAGCAAAAGGACCACTGTGGTCCTTTTGCAATGTGCGGGTGGTCCTTTTGCTAGTCAAATCTAGCAAAAGGACCACTTTCAGTTATCTATCTATCTATCTATCTATCTATCTATCTATCTATCTATCTATCTATCTATCTATCTATCTATCTATCTATCTATCTATCTATCTATCTCTCTCTATATATATATCCATAAACATCTATGTATATATATATATATATATATATTTTTTATATATCTATATATAGATATTTGATACAATCGACCTACTATTTTGGCCAAAATAGTCAAGAGCTTTTTGAGTGCTTTGTTCTGCAAATTTTTATTTTAAATTTGTGTTACCTGGTAAATTATCTCCATTCACATTCATCCATTGCAAGACTTAAACCCCTGCATCGCGCAGGTGGTAGTTTGGGACGTTTGAAAAATTTTATATATTGGACTGACGACCATTTTGGTACTCTGCATTTAACAGCTTGTTTCACGTTATTATCCGATATATCATTATCCCAACTTCTGATATATTGCTTAGAATACCTTCCTTCACAAATATATTCTACACACGTGACATTCGATAGAGGGAATAAAAAATATATATATTTGGTCTCGACGTTTTCCAATGATATATATTCGCCCAGAAAACTGAAATGCTTCGGCTTGTCGGATAATTCGTAAGGCACCTCGTGCTTTGAGATGAAGTTGCGTTGCGGGCCGAGAATATCTTACGATTTGGTAAGCAATAACCACAACTCTTGAATATATTATAGCCTTATTTAAGACACTTAGACCCAGGTCAACCAGATGATAGCAAGAAAAAGTATATAATGTCACTAAAGTGGGTTCTTAGCCTTGGCTTTCTAATATCGTCCACTGTGACATTTTGTGATTGATCTAAATCATGACAACGCTGGTTCGATAGATTGGATATATTGTGTAGTATACTCAATTTGACATATAAATGGAATCTAGTCAAAGTTTGAGGTACATTACTTTAGCTAGGTGCAGTCAAGTTATGTTGGTTAGTCGCGTTTGTCATAACGTATGTATGTATGTATGTTTGTAAACAACATTTTGATGCGCGATACAGGTCGCAATCTTTATTTTCAATCGTCATCGTAAAAAATGCGTTAAACCAAGATGTTCGGAGGGTCGGATTTTTATACAATTTGCATCATTGTGTAGCTCATTCTAATTGCAAACTAGAACGAGTAAATTGTTTAAGCAGATAGGATGGAACATAACAAGTATATGAAAACTGAGCTATTTAATAACAATTAATATGTTCCATTTTACCTTGATGGCAGTGCTGATATAGATGTATATGGAATTATCACTATATATATTCTTGATCATTTCCTTATCGATGAGTCATGTATGCACCATATATGGTATAAAATGGGTTATGTGTGTTTATTTGCTGCTAAAAGTGTCATGTTGATTCAAAAGTAACTCTTATCCCCAACCTACCATTACAGTTGGAAGCGTAAGTGATAGTATTATTGATTTCATAGAATCGACGAATGTTTGCACACTTATTCATAACCCCTCTAAATTCTAATATTGGGAAACTGCCACTCACTTATAGCCATTGATATCACATAACCACCACCAGCGTTATTATGCTGTTCCCCACTCAAAAGCTGCTCACGCGGTCTGAGAGACAAGCGCCCATGCGCCCGCCCATCCAGTCCGCTAAGACCTCCGAACTTACATAGTAAGAATAGCTCCTCAAATAACACCCGCTTTGTTGTATTCTGAGTATCATGACATAGTTCTTCCGTATTTGTTAAAAAATACGGGATGGAGAGAAGAGGTGAGTTTCCCAAACAATGCAGGTCAAATAGTTCATTGGGATGTTCCAAAAAGCAGGGTTGATAGATTCAACGGTATGACATAGATTATTTAAAAAGTAATTTAAGCATGGCAACAGTTTCACTCACACACGCCAAATGGCTGTTAATCGTGCAAATGACTACAACAGTCCAATTGAATTTGTAAATCAGGTTAATTCTATATCGACTAACTTAAAAAAACGCGACCTACTTAGACTCGCCAACCTTTGACAAAGTCGCAATATGAAATCTCCCAAGGACGCGGATTGTTGCCATGACGCCGAAGCTATATGGCGTTGAGAGATTTCTCTAGGAAAATAAGCTGGTATACATGGTGTCTTTAAATTAACCGTACCATTTCATTCTTAGTCCCACAGAAGAGATAATCATACGGATGTGTTGAGGTGAGTCTCCTTTATGTTGTGGTAACTTACGTCACCGCTGCGCTCCAATGCCGTTAACGTGACGGCGTTGCATTAAAGCGTATGACACCCATGAGTAAGTAAATCACGTCTCCCTGGACCGCCCTGGCCTTTGAGGCGGCAACGCAGCAACAAGTGTTTGGCCACTTGTTGCCCAGCCGTCTAGACTGCAAGCCTTCAATAACGAAGCCTACTAAAAAGTCGGCGAGTGTCGGTGAAATTCAAGTTGAACTTGGGGTCTTCTGGCCTGGCGGGTGTCGACGCGGTCTCGCCTTCCTCCCAGTCGGGGGATCTCTGGGGCTTGCAGCGGCGCTTTGCTTCATGGGGTCGGAGATTTCCGGGGCTACTACCGCCGTGACGTGCCTGCAGGTGGGGGCGACGGGCGTTGTGCCTCTGCCCCGCATTCCTCTCTCGTTTTTCATGGTCAGAAAGGACTCCGTCCACCTCACGCTGCGGTTCTTGGGACCCTTACCGCCATCCTGTTGCCAGCCCTAGGGGAATGTGGGGTAATATCGTCCCCTCCCCCCGTAGGCAGCTCCCCACCCCGCCGGTGAACCGACCCTGGGATGCCTGTTCCATGAAGATTATGCGGTTCCCAAAGAGACTGTTGCCTTTCACACCTCCGTCAGTGCCATTTGTCGGGAGTGCGAGAGGTAACGCGGATCTCCGATATACTGAGCATCCCGAGATGCGGCGCACCTCACTCTTTGCGGCACCCTCAAACCCTCCGCGAAGCAATAGACCTGGTAAAGGTTACCAACAACAGAACCAGACATGCTTCGGTAAGCAGTCCCGGAAGCGAAGAAGGGAAGAGGAAGGGGTACCCCCTAGGGTTTCAGCGGTCACTGGCCCTAGTGAATCCAGCAAAGTATAGAACCTCACGCGCATGATGAACCAATTGCAGCGCGAGGTTCTGACTCGACTAGGGCCTTGCAAAAGTTGAAAGATCCAGGGGCACCCAAGGTTATCTTAAGTCCCCCCCCCCCCCACTACAAGTCACCTAAAAGCGAAGTTGGGTCCTGTTTTCGTTGTTGGAAACAGGAGCACTTCAAAAGGGAATGCCCAATGGCCCGGGAGGAGGGAGTCCCAGAACTCCCCAGGGGACCAAGTCGGAAACGCCCATGGACATTATTTATCTATGTTTCAGCATTACTATAAGTATAATTAACACTGGTATATTTAATATTCCTTAGTAATTCTTTAGTAACTTAAACGTATGTACACTAATATGTAAAGGAAAGTTAGAGACAGTTAAAAGTTTTGAGAATATTTAAGAGTGAAATGTTTATCAATGAGGATCATTGTTTACAGAAATGTTGGCGGAACAGCATCCAGCATAAGTTGTGCAATTCCAGAAAAGGAATCTGAATGGATTTGGAAGAGGTGCAGGCCCACAAGTGACCTAAAAAGAAGCCATCACTAGATTCCTGCATTGAGGCTTCAAAGAGGACTTGGTGCCTCAAAACTACCTTCCCCAGCAGCCTGAAAGTGAAGACGATTCTACCATTGTGGCCCACAGGAAGTGGCTCCAGAAAGAGTTTGCAAAGGAGAGAGGGGCTGTTGACAAAAACAAGGTAGCTGAGAAGATGCGCCTAACTATGTCTTTGCAACGTAGTCAGATTGTGCGAGACGGAATGCCAGTGTCTCAGTGCACTGAGCAACACCCATGGTTGCAGGGAAGAGCAGGAGTGAGATATTATACATGGGCCATATTTTAATACAAGCATATGTGATTTTGAATAGTATCATAGTGTTTGAAGTCTATATTTTTATTAACTGATTTCCCGTTGTATAATTGCACTGAATCATTAATTAATTAATGACTGTTAAGGCTTTGCTGGTCGCAGCTGTATGCAGAATTGACTAGACTGGGGCCTAAGGTAGAGAGTGGCAACACTGGCAAGCTCCTTCTGTCTAGTCTCCATCGCTTTGGGTGGGGCATTATGGAACTTCTTAGGCGGCAAAAAATATGCTGTTTCAGACTGAAGGAGATGATGTCGAGAATGAACCTGTTAAGGGACCAAGTAGAGAGAGCAGGTAAAGAATCCCAGTTTACCATATTCAACATCTACCAACCAAATAACTGCCACATATTGTGCTTCAGGTTCCTGGTAGCTACAATAGTGTCATTTTCTTACTATTTATTTAGTTATTTTTACTATGGTTCGATCATATACTAAACTTGATGTTGCTTTACAACATGGATTCCAATATCTACCCCATTTTGTCTGTGTCATTGCCATCTCTCAGTGGCCCATGCAGCTATAGTTATCACCGGTCTGCCAATACTCTTCAAGGAAAAATCCTTTATCCTTGAAGGCACACTCAAGGTAATTTTTGGTTTATATTTCATCATGTATTATTATCAAGCTAAATAATGACTAGGTAAACAATGATTGTAACGATGTCTCTTTTTAATGATAACATTCTTTCATTCAGGCAGGATTTGTGGACCTTGTACTATTTCTAATGAGAGCTATGGCTCAACAATAAGCCACCTATGTGTTTTAGAATGTCACAACACAGCACGACACCAGCATAAACAGCCTGCCTCCTTTGCTGCTGTATGAGGGAGAATTGATGGATGCTGAAATACATGTGTACATTGTTGGAGAAGCGGTGGACGTAACAGAAGCCATGGCCATGCCAATGGCTGCAATTTATGTCTTTTATGTACCATGCCCCAACTCTGCCAAACAAACTTTCTCGCTATGTCCAGAAAGTTATGCTTGCCATTGATGATGAGGTTAAAGACCCTATTGATGCCAAACGCCTTTGTATCACGGCTAGCATTAACAAGGCTATGTATTAATGTGATTGAATGAAATAAAATGTTCTTGTTTTGCATACAATTTTGTCTGACTTGTTTATACAAACTTATAAGCAGTAGGACTTATTTGGTCAAATAAATTTGTATTTGTTCAGGGTGTACGAGGTATTTTAAGCATGACCTTCAAACATAGTCTAACTGACATTCAATCATAGTCAAACTGACCAAATCTTCTAGTCAGTCTGACTTAGTACAATAGTCATTACTCACTTATGCTGTAGTCAGTGTGACTAATAAGATAGTCATAGTGACCAATGGATTAGTCGTTTTTTACTACTCTTTACTTGACTAGGTAGATTAGTCATTTTGACTAATCAATATTTGACTAACTGCTTTAGTCAAATTGACTAACACATTAGTCGTTTGGTGGACAGTCGATCCCCTCACCATTAATGCCTCCGGTCTGTGTGGGTTGTGGGGCTGAATGGGGTTGTTGTGGTGTTGTGAGAGGTAGAGCCTGGGGTTAGGTTCTGGCTGGTACGGGGCCTAGGATAGGGATTCGAGTATCTCTCCAGAATGTCAGCACTGCCGGTGTAGGTAGTGCGGCACGAAAGGGTCTAGGGCAAAGAGGTCGAGCAAAAGGTGGCTCATCTGGCGCCACAGAGATGTCCATCCCACCCCGAATACCCCCTCTTACCCAAGTTGAAAAAAGAAGCAGACTCGGCTCCTCAATCCATTGGGTCACCACAATCGAGACCATTGGCCAACTACAGGGGACCTCATGATGCACAACGGGTTGGGGGACCGGCGACAGAGTTGGCCAGTAGTACGGTGACCAATCAGGTGCCCAATGAAAGCATTTAGGTGTGCCAACTCCTATCCGCGTCTCAGTTTACCCTGCCTGTGCAGATCGGTGGTATGACTGTAGATTCCGTAGTCGATACCGCTAAAGAAGCCACGATTATGTCTGACCGTGTTTTCCGCCAGGTAAGCCTACAGCCGCGAGAGGTCAGGGATGTCAGGTTGGTAGAGACATGGCTTTGGCCGGATTCGTTGTGGGACCGGTGGAGTTGAATGTGGGCGCTGTAAATCAAGTGTAGCTAGTTCAGGGAGGAGCATGGGCCGCAGCCACCCTGACTCAGCCGGGCCAGGCTTAGTGCCCATGTTTGGAGCCTCTGGAAAAAGGTCACCCCCTGCTATGGGTGGCACTGGAGCAGAGGCGACAACGCCGTCAATCGAGCTGGAACATACAGAGGAATGCTCAGATTCCGAACCTGTATCCATCCTGGGTCAATTGTTAGGTAGGGGGGAGGATTTCAATCTTCCAGGTTCTCCGCTTAGTAGCCCTACCCCTGCCACTGGTATGGGGCCTTCATGTCCTCTACGTAGAGGGGTGGAATGTATCGAAGGCTCAGGCGTCGCCGATGCTTTGGCTGGTTCAAATGTAAGGCCCCCTTCCAAAGATAAGACCAAGCGGGCGGGTAGGAGATTCCGAGGTGCAAGGAAGGCAAAGGCACGTGGTCGAAAACAGCCAGCCGCGCAGGCAACTGCAGTGCAAGTGCTGACAATCACGTTGCCTGTCAAGCGGCAAACGGGGTTGCAGGGTCATCCAAGCCGAGGGAGGCACATAAGCCCATGACCATCGGCAACGACCCTACCCCCCAATCAACAGCCAACTCACGACCCCAGGTTGTGCAGGGTGGGTCCCAGGGGGCTGTAGGCGGGACGCTCCGAGGGAACATGGACGGCCACAAGGGGAAGACCACACCTAGATGTCCCATTCCTGGATGTGGGGATTCGTCCGGGTCTCCGACGACGCAAGTCCTGGAGGTTTTCAATGAAGGCCTGGACCACCTGGATGTGACAAGGCAGCGATTGTCTGTCCTCCATGTAATCGCCAACTACATGCTTGGACCGGGCCGAGACTTAAAAACTTTGGACCGTCTCGCAGAGGGGTTAGGCGGTTTTGGATGCCAAAGCGTGAGGGAACCCACAGGATTATTGAAGGAAGCAATGCGGGAGTTCTGTCGGGTCCATGAGGATCCGGTTCCTCATAGCTTCTGTCTAAGGCCCCCAAATTCGCCCGCGGTCCTCCTCCACTGGCAACCTCCGATGTCACTGTTGTCTCAGCTCGGATCCAATGAGAGGGAGCTCGTCTGGGACCTAGGGCGTCGGCCTGAACCTTGTGATAGGATCGAGGGGAGCGGAGCGGGACAGAAGTCTGCTAAACCGGAACCTCAGCTATCCGTGGCCTTCGATTCCCACTTCCACATGGACAGGGCCCTGACTTCCCTGGGCATTCCACAGAATTCCGGGCCACGTAAGTTGTTCATGGCTGCCATACCCTAGTCTGCCTTTGCTGTCGTGGTTGGGGGTGCTGTGGCCAATATTGTAATTTCTCAAGCCTGCTCACCTTCTGCTGTGGTAGGATCGTGGGGAGCGGGGCGGGGCAGAAGTCTGCTAAACCGGACCCTCAGCTACCCATGGCCTTCGATTCCCATTTCCACATGGACAGGGCCCTGACTTCCCTGGGCCTTTCACGGAATTCCGGGCCACGTAAGTTGTTCATCACTGCCAAACCCCAGTCTGCAATCGCTGTCGTGGTTGGGGGTGCTGTGGCCAACTATTGCGACCATGCCACTTATCCCAGTGTCGTCGATAAAATTATCGACCTGGGGCAGCAAAAAGAGAGGGTCGCGATTGGTCTCCACCCCAAGCACGCAGCGAAGTTAACATCGGACCAAATGCAGGTGATGTCCAGCTTTCTCAAACGGTCCGAAGTTGTCGGCCTTTGGGAGGTTGGCGTAGACCATTCAGTCCTCCCTGCTAAATGGGGGACACAGCAACATGCCCTACTCCACGTGCTATCCCTCCTGGAGCCCCGGCATGTGCTGGTTTTGCACATCCGGGGAATGAAGGGAGATGCCGACACAGAGGCATATTGCTGTGTCCTGTATCAGCTGCTTGGTCAGGTGCCCAGAGAGCGGCGGATTCACCTCCACTGTTTCTCGGGATCTGGGGATAATCTAAAAGTTATTCGAGTTTCGGAGAGTTATCCGGTGTTTAAGCGGTACAATCGACAACTTTTATTGTCTCGATATATTAAAAGAACAAAATGTATCATTGCATCGTTTGTTGACAGTGGTCATTTACATGAGAGACTACCAAACGGCCCAAAAAAACAGCCCTGTCCAAACGAGATCGGCGCCGCGTTTGTCCTTACCTCAGGTCAAAAAATCGTGGTATCGGTCCGAATGACTACATAAGTTTCATGAATATTTTGAGCGCCTATAAAACCGTCAATTAATGTCCGATGGTAATACAAATTGGGTCACATGTACTCCGTCGGATCCCCAAATTTCAAACAAAGTCTAGTTCTGTGGTGCAGATTTGAGTTTAAATGGTCAAGTGTGCAATTTGATTGAATGAGCTTATGTGTCCAGACTTCGCAGGTGGGACATAGTGTTAATACAATTTCTTCAATATTCATTTTGCAGATCTGACAGATAAGTCATCATGTCGTATGGGAAAAGAATGGTAACTTATTATATCATTTATCAGTAACAGTGTTCCCCATTCCCCAGGTTTTATTGCCTCAAGTCTACACTAGAACCATTTGACGTTTTCTGCAGTTGTAGGCATATTAAATGTGGTTCACATTATTATGATAACAATGTATGAGCTAGGTCAACATTTTTATTTATTTCAGCTTCGTGCTTTGTGTGAGGGGTTTATTAGATTACGTATGGTAGCCAGCACGCGTTGCAGGTAAATCCTACCGCCATGAACGACGTGCGTAGCCCATTGGAGTTTGCCGGCGAGGCTTTGCAACCGCTTTAGAGAGGCGGGCGTTTTGTGCGAAATTGCTGCAGAAGTTGTTTGAAGGCCTGTGCCTTGTCGAGCGGGAGGCTGAGGGTGCAGTCGGAGGTGTCGATTGAATGCCATTTCTCGTAGTATATGTTTCTTTACCTCGGGATGTGCTGCAAGGGCGGATTTGTAGTTATTGGTGTTTACCTGGTGATGGGGCATGTCATTAATAATAGGAAATCCATGAGTGATGCCGGACAAAAGATATTGTTGGTCAGTACTGCAGAAGCTTTTATAATGATTTCCCGTATAATACTTCATTCAATAACCCCTGATCCATCCATGGAACTCACGTAGTCTACATATGCGGTCTTATTCTCAATTACCCCGCCTTGTTTACTTTCTGTATGGTCATGTGACCAAAATAATCAAGTGCGACCGTAAAAGTCAAGTACCTTCTTGACAGACTGCCAAATATACATTATTCACACAGTATTCAACACTGTTGGATCATTGAATACCATATAATAACAAAACACTTGATATAAAAACCCATTCCTACGATCGAAGCTACAAAATTCACTCTTTGACCCTAGTCATGATAATCTGGCTTCGAACTTTGACCCCAGATGAACGACAGATCGGCGAAATATAGAGCGAACAACTAGCAGGCGATTACCAAAGTCAAGTTACATAAAATTGCCAATCTGATAAATAATGATCATTAGAATTAAATTTAACTTATTTTATCACAGCCCTGGATAAGAATGATACGATTGTTACAGTATTTCGGCTAATAATGACATTTCATAAATTACGAAACTCGTAAACAATAACTCTACATTAGACTGCTTCCTCGTGACTTCGCGGAAAGCATAGAAATTTGTTGTTAATTACGGATATCGCAACAAATACATTCTGACATGGACGGAAAAGAAGCTGTGTCGGTAAAATAATATACCATCTCTATTACTGCGGGTTCTGTATTACCTAATTCGCCTTTTACCCCTTCCCTGACCGAATTTATATCCATGACCCAATTCCTTTGACGGAACGACCGCTATCAGCTGATCGACAATTTAGGCCTTAGCAGCATTCGTTTCAATACTGTTGGATGGTTGAAAAGCAAATTGTTGTTTGACAGACTTGTTTGGCTATTATAGCTAAGACTGTTCGGTGATATGTAAATGCAAAGAGAACTTGACTATGAAACATGTACCTAATAATTTTAACGATTAATAGTAATAGTAATATGTTGGGAATAAGGCTAGAGCTGTAGGTCCAATCTGGGCGTTTAGACTATAAACCACTGCTGGAGGCATGCCCGGGGGAAGGATCAGGGGTCGGACGGAAGGTCGTATTGGTGGGCGGTCCAGATAGACTTTGGGTTGTGTTTCGCGTCATCAACAATACGGCGTTCGAAGTCGGTACGGAGTCGACGGGAAAGCGAACGCAGTGCATTCCTGACCTTTTTGTAGCAAACATGGTCAGATTGGTTATGGGACTCACAATATGTGTGCCAGAGGGCTTTCTTGGTTTTCCGCATACGATCGACCTCAGAGGTGGTGTACAACTGCTTCCTAGAGCGTTTGGGGGCTGAGCGGGGGATGCATTCGGTGGTGGCGGTATCGAAGTGTTGGGCAAGACGGGTCCAGGCTTCCTGCGCACTTGGACAGTCGAGTTCAGTGTCCCAGTCGACTGCTTGAAGCATGCCCGTGAGCCGGGGGTAGTCCCCCCTATTTAGGTTGAAACGGCGCTGGTCGGAGACTGCTGGCGTGGGGTAGCAAATGATGTTGAACTTGAGACATATGTGATCACTTTTCCATAGGGGGGGGGGGGGGGGGGGGGGGGGGGGGGGGGTGCTATACTCGAAGGCGGATATGATGTCTTCTTCGGTAAGTATCAGGTCCAGTATGCTTGGCCTATGACCTTGGCGAAAGCGGGTTGGCTCCAAGACATGCTGAGTCAAGAAGATGTCTTGGACAGTGTTGAGGAACTGTTGGGAGTGGTGGGTTACTGGTGCATTTGCAACTCAAGTATCCCAGTCGATCTCTCTCATATTGAATTCACCGACTATCACTAGATGGGTGGGCTTCAGTTTTGAAGCTTGATGGAGTAGGCATGAGAGGCTGGTGTTATTGTCCGCTGTGGATCGGGGGCTGCGGTAGATGCAACCGAGAAGAAGTTCCTCCTGGCCTCTTAACTTAACGCGAACCCACAAATGTTCTTGGAAACTTGTGTTGGGAATCTCGACTGTCGAAGCTAATGGTTGCCCTTCACTCCCTTCACTAGGCTTCAGCCATGAAGATAGATATGATGTTATATGGACATTATGGTCAGACATAACCATAATGTGTATGGTACTGCGCTGTTTGGGCAAGTTGTGATTGAAGGGACTAATGTTGCAGCACCATTGATGGTTTTAACTGGCCTGCATGATTTGCATGGTAGGTTTTATAAATTGATCAACACATATCAGTGGCTGCTTATACACTGTCACTTGGTGTTTCATAAACTTAACTATTGCCAATTATCTTAATATGATAGACCTCAACGGGTCCTCAGATTGCAATCATAAACTATACTTGGGGGTAGTCATATTTCTGATGTTAGATCTAAATTGTAAAGAGGTTGTCTGATGTTATGACCAAATATCAATTTGAATTCACAACATCACATACATATTGGGCTGTTGCCTATCCAAGCAATGGCCAATGTAATGGTCTATCAAAAGAGGGAATAAGTTGATGGTGCAAATACAGACTTGAAAGTGTCAGATATCACCAGAGGGTCACCTAATACAAATAACACCAGTCATTAAATAAACAGCCTCAGAATTGCATAACTATTTAATTGCATAATAAATGAGCATCTGTGCTATAAACACCATGACTATGATTATTATGTAATTTGACAGTAGATAATATTGAATGTTCTCATCTGAACAGCTGATGTGGCCTCACATAAGTTTCCTGGCATTGAATTATGTGATCTGACCGTTGAAAGGTATCCTATAAGTTAGTGTGGAAACATTTTATGATTGGGCCCATGTACTGTGAATATGGAAGAAATTCTATTCTGAACCAACCAGATATGTATATTTCCAAAAATCTACCCATATATGTTTCATTAATATAGGTACCTATGTCAGATGTTAGCTTGGGAACCTATCAGAGAACACTGCCTGAATTGGCCATAGCTAAAGTGGGCGTGTACTTGGCACAAATGGATTTCCTTGACACAGTCGGTTTGTTTGCTTGTATTATGAAGTATTTTTCAATTTTGTACCACAACCATACCAACATTTTTGGAACATGGTCCGATTTTCATCAAATGATCAATTAAATGGTTCTGAAAACTCACACAATATGCAGGTCACATAATTATGAACAAATGTGAAGCAATGGCAGAAATATGCAGTGATACAAACATTGTTTCTCATTGTTTACATCTGAATTAATGCATAGTCTGTAATGTGTCAATTATATTAATTTTGCAACGCATATTGTAAAATGTATGTGCTTTTGTTCATTAGATACTGAACCAGCAGCCCAAGCAAGTACCAGTTATGCCACAAGTCTGACTAAAACAAAAAGCCCTGTAGACCCCAGACTTAAAGATGCCAACAAAAACAACTTGATTTCTAGTGACTCTGAGTCAGATTAGGATGTCTCGAGCAGAACATGCATCAAAGATACAAGTGAGTATTTTTCATTCCTCTGTGGTCTGTTAACTAGTGACAAGGTATAAACCAACGAAAGGCTTCTTTGCATTATAAATGAATTCTAGCTAAGTGACCTTCATATTTCAAGACACTACCCACTGCATGGTCTATAAAGGCCTGTGCTATATTATGAAAGTCATTACAAGTCTGCTGTAACTAGAAACTAATAGCGAAATATGAAAACAATATATCAGTGCACATGCAGACCACTTCTAATGGGATACAAGGCAGACCCAAGCTCTACAACTTGCCTTCAGAAGTTACATTCAGATCCCAAGTCTAAGGAAACTACTCCCAGGTATTGTATATACACTTTAGAATATATTGTTTTAATCAGGATAAATTTGACAGAAAGATCATTCCCAGTATCTCTTTTATGGTAGATGTCATATATGATATACAATTGTTGCACAATTGTGGTGTAGGCTGAATTGTTATTTAAGCTTCTAGATTAGTCATGCACTGCCATATAATGCTTCATAATTAAGTAACTTTATCTGATGCTTTATCAGTAAGTTATATCTTCTATTCTCAGCATTACACTACAGACAGATTATTACAAAAGTTGTAATAAATATACAATCTGTGTAGCTCTAAAATAATCTCTCTTATTGTTGGGTGCATCTATCTGAAGATGTCCTGGTCAATCTAAAAAAAACCTGCTGAGGTGCTGCAATCTTGTGTTCAACAGCAATTTAGTCTGTAAAACATTTATGGTCACCATCATATACAGAATGCATGTGACACTATTCATTGGATATTACCCTCATACACAACCTCACTTTGACACCTGGAGTTGTTCTACACCATTCAATCAGACAAAAGGTAGGTTATAGCTGTACCAGCAAGGAACACTACCTAACATTCTGTGGGATGACCCATCAATCTGAACCACACATCATATGGTTGAATAATAGAACTGTTATCTCTGGATTAGTGGTGCCAAGTAATTTGCTTAATATGTGTACATGTTGATTGTTTCAGGGAAGAAAGAAGTTCTTAAGTCACAGCTGCCAATGGGACGGTCACTACTGGGAAAAAAATATGAATGAACAGCTCAAGTTTCAATGGGCCTTGTACCACCTCTTAATTATGCTTGAAATGCCATTGACTATGCATAATTGTAATGAGCAGTGCTGGTTCCAAATGGATGTGCCACAAACTCTTAATGATGCTTGAAATGTCAATAAACATGCATAATTGTCATACAAGTGATCTTTTTAATCACTATATAGTTTATAGACAGTATTACACATGTCCAGTTAATGGTGCAATAATATTTGATCATAGCTTTTGACAGTTAAAAACGATTTTTAAACTGTTTACCCATGGCCTCAATGTTAAAATTATGTTTACCAGTAGCCTTACTTGTTCCATAGCTGTGATATTAATGTTGTGTTACCTGCATTTCAAATCCATATGAAACCTGTTCTCTAGGGAGAACTATGAATGTATTACGAGAGCAGATGATATAATCAGAAATAATACAGATAACATAGCGGTAGTACGGTTATCATTAAGTTATTATTGTATATTTCTATGAACTAGAGCAAAAAAAGCATGCCCGTCTGTGAGCTACATTGGATGATAAAGCGTTATGATGAACCAAGGAGACGCCTCCATGGACAAACAAACAACCATATCGAGCAAAAGAGTGGGAGCCAGAGGGATTTATATAAATCGTCTATTACTATAACTACATCAGTGTTGTTATATTAGTAGCAGAGGATGATCCTTATGCGGTGTGTGTGCAAGATTGGGATTAACCTCGCTTGAAACATCGAAGATCACTTAGCGACGGAGCGTACAGGTCTCGGACAGGATGTGGAATGATACTGAACTATGTTCGTGTTTTCTCAATGATAACAAAGCCGACCCCTGTCAAGTTCATATTCTGACTCTCGACACATATTGCGCGTGCCATCCCACGAGTTACTGTACGACTTCCAGTTTCACAGTGTGCGTATCTCGGTGTAGATATATTTATTCATGTGCCTGACCACGCACTCGAAAGCGCCAGACATATAGAGCCTTTGCTGCTCCATGTTTGAATTACGTTGGATATTACTTCTTTCAATGTGAAATAAATGAATCGTCGTTAATTAAACATGCATTGCCCCTTAACTGCACGTTGATTTTATCGCTTATTATCATTTCAAAGTAAGATTACCCGTCATACAGACAGGGATGAAAAAGACATACCCCATGGCATAGATGCAAACTTTTAATTCCCGCCACACTGTCGCATAATGGTTGGTTTTTGTTGCGTCCCAGAGCGTTTGGGTTTCTGTTATGTGCCAAAATAATAGGTTTGTGGTGATATCCCAAAATGATTTGTTTTTTTACGTACAAAATAATAGTTGTTGTTTTTTTGTGATGTTCCAAAATGGTCGTTTTTTGTTATGTTCCAAAAATAGTTGGTTTTTTGCTATGTTCCAAAATAGTTGGTTTTTTACATGTCCCTTATACCCGAACTATTTTGGAACACCCATTTTGGTACACAAAATATATAAGTTTAATAAAACAATAAAAATCCAAAAATCCAATATAAGTTCATACATTGAAACCGAAACATGTTACCGACAGATATATATATATATAACAGAAAACATATATATAAATATAATCATATACATTGATACTAATTGGACATATCTGATGTTAATCACTATGTAGATACTCAGAAAAATATATCCAATTTCATGACAACCGGAAAATGAGTCGGTTTTTGAAATGAACCAAAATGGTCGCATTCAATACATATATTTTATAGGTATTAACCGAGAAATATATATATGCCCATTAAATCGCGCATGACTTTTTTATTTTCGGGCCGAGAAATAATGTATTTATGTTGTCATAAATTAAATAAACTAAATATTTTTTAAATCATAAGACTAAACAGCTGGAAGAATCTTACACATGCCATTCAATGAAGAAGATTTGAGATAACTTTAGTAATGCTGGTATTAATTTATACTGTCCCTTGATAAAGCCAGGGTGAAGGGGCATTCACAGAAACTATTAACATATTATGGCCATCTAATGACCATAAGAATATTTGTGCAAAATTGTACAATTTATCCGCATACGTTCAAGGGCCTGTTGTCCATAAGACTAAACTGCGTTAACAGCCATTCATAATTCGAGCGGTTTCTAGCCTAATCCTATTCCTCCGATTTGAAAAAACCTCTTTCTCATGCGAACGAATTTTTTACTTTTAATCCACACAGTTTTACGTTTCTTTACTTGAGACCGACTCTATTTTGCGTCTACCCGCAGTCAGTTAAACCTGTCTTCGACATCCGAACAAAATTCAGGCACCCGCTTTCAATTTTGTTTTATTTTCATTCAATTATAAAGAATGTTCAACCAACCGTGGCCGTTATCGGTCATTCCTTTGTTCGTCATTTTGGCGAGTTTGTGCAGCAAAAACTTTTGTGTGAAGAATCGGAAAAGTATTCTGATCTCCGATCTCCGTTTACCTAGCCCGAAAGTCAAATCCCACGGTATTAGGGGAGCAACAGTTCGGGGAACAAATCAATCATTCCTCATTTACATGAATGGTTACAGGGCAAAACTTGGAAACGTGTCCAGCTTCAATTGGGCAGCATTGACTTGTTTCATCTAGTATTACGCCCTATCTTCTTGCTGATCAATTGCTGTCAGTTGTCTCATTTATCCTCACCAGCTATGATGTTAACTTTGTGGTGATCAGTCAAATTATAAAACGTATTCAGTGCCCCAATGATGCTTACAGCGACCGCGTCTTGGCGGCCAACAAAACCGAACGCAACACACGCATGAAATTGTGGAAACACCGGGGAATGGGCAATCCATCTAACACTTATTTTTTTGCCAATGGCATTCTCTTCGACAACGCCGGCTATGGGAAATACTTTTCCAGCATTCGCGCGCGGTCATTCAAGACTTTGGTTATCATTCGCCCTAATTTTTCTCAAATGCAATGGGTTGTTGCACCTATATATTGGTCGAAAATTATCACTGAAAAGAATTGTCACTCTGATCCTCATTGACAAGGCTGTTGCCTGTTGCCTTTATGCTGGTATTTGTCATGCTATTACCAGTCAGTTGACTGTGAACACTTCGTACTGCTTATTTTCCCGGCACTGTCTGTATTGTTTCACGCCCCAACTAGTCGCATATTCAAATTCACTTGTCAGAAAATGTTGTGTGATTGCCCCAATACCATGAGGTCGGGTTTTTACAAATCAGGACATCTCCAATTTAAATTCACCTTCAATTACTTTTTTTACTCGGGCTTTGTTCGGCCTGTAGGGGTTTGTGTGTAAAAACGATGGCTTTAGCAGTAATACTGCTAGTATTCAGCTCAGACTTTCATACATTGCATTGATCTGCTGGCATATCATTAATGGTCGTTGTTGATCATATCACACTAGTTAAGCCATGGGGTTGCCGTGCATTCGAGATTAAATAAATTTGGCCTGCATTTATTATCGCTGCTAGTGATTTCAAAATTAACTTCCGATTTTTTCAACAACTCGGCATTTCTGCTCCGGCAACTTCCATGGTCAGCTCCCCCCAAGCAGCGCCTGCCACCACTTTCTCTCTGTACCCAGTCTCAGCTCCTATTGAAGAATTTGATTTGGATAAAGGGACAATCCTTGATGGAATATATGAAGGCAGATGGCCCCATCCAACTCACCCACGCCTGCGACAGCCACAGCTATTCAACCGGCCGAACCTGCTCCAGAGCTGCTAGTACAGCATCCAAATCCATTGGCCACATCCATCAATGCGAATTTAACTAGTCTTGTTGAAACGCAAGGTGATGTAGGGAAGTACCCAGTCGCGTAGCATTTTCGATATGCATCCGCAACTCAGCACCCATAGACCAGTTTATAGCCAAGGACCTCGCTCTTCCTCTCAGGCTGTTTACTGTCGAGCCCTGTCCAAATATGTATCTTTTTGTCACTCTGTTTATGGCACAGACAAATTCGTTACAGCGGACAAATTCTTTTCTTTCATCACGCACTCTGTGTATATGGGCCTCGTGCCATCACCCTACCAAACCTATGCTGCGGCTATTTGTTACTTACAATGTCCATATGCATAATGTTACATTAAATACCGTGTAAACAAACCAGCTTGTCTTGTCATGATGAGCGGCAAAGGAAGTATATTTCGTGTTATATGCTACTACCTTAATGACCAAACTATTTTTCAAGCATTGAAGCATATATAGATCACGGTGGTACTAGACATGATCAATTGATACAATTAAGGACGAATCAACTTCCTTTAATCTTATTTTACGAGGTACTTTTTAGCGGCCGAAAATATTTTGGGTACAAACCGATATAGGGGCTATGGCATTAAAATCAAAGTTGGACACTCGATTCCATAACCGAAATATTCTTTCATTGCATTCTGTTCGATTTCAAACACAATGAGTTCTGCTCAGACGCTATGATAGCATTCCATTTATTAAATCTTATCTTCCAGGCGATCTTATCAACAAGCTCCGATATAATTCTACAGATAGTGCTATTATTCTGCAGATATGGTATTCTTTGTAAGATGTTATCTCCATTACGTATTGCTATTAAATGTTTTTACTAACGTATGTATTGTCAACATGCATATTATGCTGAGGCCTGCATTCGACAACCAATTGATGATTAAGCAAACTGAATGGATTATAGCAGAATAACTGCAACTCAAATAAAACAATATTCTTGAATGTAATAGTATCTTTATAAGGCAATGAGTATCGCCAACGAGTCGCCTAATGATCAGAACTTTCGATCGATTATTTTGATTGTTATTTCAATGTGTACTATGCGTGATACTATGCGCACATCTTCTTACACATGGTAATAACAACAATGTGTACGCAAAAAGTAATGATAGCATCAGCCAAAATTCGCGGCATCATTACATCTCTAATGTGTCTAGTCGTGTTGGCTGCAGAACATACAGCTTGATGGCTTGGTTTGTACTTTGCGACGAAATAACAAAACACCAAATGTGTATCATCATTGAACGCTTCGGTCAATAGCGGATCCACTTGTTCATCACAAATGAAGCATCTCATTGATATTTTGCAATTTTTTGTCACGTGACCGAGTAACACATTTCCTGACAAAAGACGTGATAACATTTGCAAAGAATGCTAAATGTCTTGACTGTGCTTTAATAAATAAATGAATTTAAACACATTGTTAATATTAAAACACAACTGTCGCTTATAATATCAGTATTGTAGAATAGTTTATTTGGTTGCCATACATACGTCGGTTAGCTCTGCTGAATAAGCGATCTCTTAAAAATCAAGGGAGCCGATGTATTGCATTTAAGAGATGATCCAGCAGAGTATGAAATAGTCTTATCGCATGGTAATTCGCATTTGCATGTAACTATATTGAGCCTTATCAGTTTCCGATTTACCGATTTAAGTCTAAATGATGGTATATGACCCGCAAAAAGAAGACATTGCAACGGCGTTTTATTTCCCTCTGGTTACTAGTATCCAGTATAGTTTTGCCATGCAACTGAAAATGAGAGGATTCATACAAGCCGTTTACCAAACGTATCAGGTACCACACGCAGTCGTTTGAGATAAGCAGCCAAACGGACATTTCTTTTGGGTGTCGTTTGTTCTTATCCACCCCTTTAATGTCTCCAATAGGACATGTACTGCAAGAGTCTTAACAAGGACTTGCCACTCATATGTACGACATGATAAGAATGTATTCTCCGTTTAGCTATAGCGTACATTTGTTTGTCATATCGCCCGATATTTGCCACTGTTCAGTATACCAGCACAGCCAAGCATGTAACTGGAAACACCAGGTTAGTTTCCTAATCTTCAAATTTGGCACAATAGTCGTTTGTCATATTTGCTGACAAATATTAAATAAAGCAACGATATGACATGTCTATGCTGATGGGCCCATGCTCTATTGAGTTGCACCGATTAGCAGCACCATATATAATGCACTGCACAGCAGTGTGACACTCAAGTGCATAGAAACTACTGTCAATTATATTGGATGCCAGGAAGCAGGCTTTGACTAAATTAATCAATACCTAAGTAAGATGAATAATATTCATCATCAATGAACGACAATGCCGAATCCCCTTTATCGCTATATTGCTGATAACGGGTTTTAACAATTGAAATTCTAGAAAAAATCATCTGATTTTGGGTGATTTTCAGTAATTTTCGAACCGAGTACATCGACTGCCATGTTTATGATTGGGGGTGATCACACAACTCAAATGTATCGATGTTATTCCTCGCTATGGTTGATATGATTGTATATAAAGCTATTGTCTATGTGGGTATATTCAACTAGGTTTGCGCAGTAGAAGCTTCAAGTCTATTTCCCTTCAGACTGTGCTGAATATTTTCTAGTAAGCACTCGACATGTTTTAAATGATTTGTTATAGCCATTAACCTTAACAACCCATGCTATTTCTTGTTGGTAGCGCTCCCATGAAACTAACTTCGGTAGCGACTTATTATCAATCAGATTCTATTTTGCTAGACAAAGTATGATACTTGTTAAAATGCGATTTTGATTGTAGACGAGTAATTGTTCCATAAGAATTATTAGGCCTTCCCTATCAATAAATATGTGGGAAACTGACGAATAGTTGCCATCATGAACTAGACGCGTGTGTACCAGTAATCGCATTATAATGTTTAAAATTTATTATAGGAAAGAAAGAGATAACAGCATCGCTTGAGTCTCAGCCAAAGTCACGTGAAACACTACGTAAATGTTGCACATACGTGTAGATATGAACAGCAGCTACGTAATGTTTGTAATTTGTAAAGTCATAGGCAAACTTGGGGCTGATTTTGATACAAATATTTCAAAGCCAGAAATTGAGAAGACACGATATGAGGAAATCCGGTTAATGTTTTGTAGTCCATTATCATAACTGCAAGAGAAGCCTTTATCAAATCATATTCTAAAATACTCTTGATGTAAAGTCGACTTCAGTCGTCTTTATGTACAGGTTTACGACACCAATGTGCATATATTTGGCGTAGTCGTCTAAGGCCTACATATTAAATATACCACTGATGATTGAGTTTATTTGAGATACATGTATACCAAGAGAAGTCATGTCGCAAACAATGAACACCTTATGGGCACATTTTACGTTGTCTGACAATATGCGAAGAGATAAAGCGTCGCTGCAATGTTATAATGCAAACGCGTTACTTATAAAGTGTCTACCATAGCCTCGTATTATAAATCCACCACACCCTCACACGATAATCTGGTTATAATATAGCAGCTGTAAGTATTTCCATACCTTTCTTAATAATTCTGTTAGGGGTGAATAGCATTTACCAGTCCCATGTTGGACAGCCATAGATATCGTATTTTGTTTCTTTAAATCTACCAATTTTAATGGCAGGTGAAATAAATAAACTGTTTCAAGGTGTTTTGTTTGCATACTTCAGTTATACAAGCGCACAATGCGAAATATTTTTCGATTAAATCAATTTTTTGGGCTGGACTGCTGCTCGTCTCAATGCTGATGATAATTACGAAATAATTCACCAACCATGTAATTATCTTTTGTCATCAAAGCGCTATTATTCATAATTTCATGCATCCTGCTACATATTTCATGCTATTCACAATCCCTCCAAATATTTCCAAGGCTACGATTTTTGCGCTGGTTGCTATATTGGTGGTAGCTAATATAGGAGCTGCGCGTATTGTACACATGTAGCAAACAGTTGGAAAGTGTGATCAACCGAATACTCAGTGTAATTTGTAATTAGAAAACTCCTTGGCAGACGTCCTGAAAGGCCTGGCCGGTAAAGCAGCAGCTGCCCTTCCAGGAATCATTGGCTCCATCGTATCATTGCTGCTTAGAGTCAGCTGCAAAGGTGGCTGGTTTGATGGCAGAACATGCATGGGCCGCAGCTGTGGCGGTTGGGGGATTTATCCTCCTGATACTCCGTGACTTACTACGTAGCAAACCAAAGCACAGCTAGGCCTATAGCGATTCTGCCTACAATAACAGCGGTTTTCTCATCCTCATGCGCCCCATGCAGACCAGTCCCGGCCACGCCACTTGGAACGCCTGGAGAGGGGACTCTCATATCTGTATCTGGCGGCGGCTCAAAGCTTACACTATCTGAAACCACCGGAACCGAGTTTACATCAGTATTGCTGCCGATCTGCTGTTCCACAGTTGCGATAGTAATCAGATTGTTGTACCCAGCAACGTTTCCAATGGCGATGCTCATACCGAGGGAGCCATGTACAGGCCCGTTCTAAACACATAATCCACCTTTGAGCAAGCGTTCTGGAGGGCGTTCTGATACCGGCGGATGGATGACGAAATGTCCACTGGAGAGTTGATGGCATCCTCAAGGTCAGCCTGAAATTGCTTTTAGGCATCAAAGGACGTTCCAACACCTAGTATCTCTGAGCGGGTCTGAGCCTGAGCACCAAGAACGGCCCAGACATAGGTCTATATGCTGTCCGCTGTTACCGGTAGCACCTTATAGCTACTGAATAGATCAGGAAACTTTGATGTAAATGTACTGCCATTGTGAACAAAATGAATTGTTTGTCGGGCAAGTTTATCTCTCACCAAAATGGTTGGATACATCCCGCCAGTTTCATATGTAGCTTTTCTATTGAAACCAAAGGCTTGTTTACTCATAGTGCTATGCATCACACCCTGCAAACTCCTATTGACAACACTGCGGGCAATCTATAAGTTGGCCTAAGATCAATCACGTATACTGTGGGCTAGTACAATCTCGAATCAAACGAGAGCATTCAATGGCGGCCAAGGACTTCAGAAGGGGGAGGATCTGTCCAATTAAAACCTGGTCTCTAGAGTTTCAGTCTTCGTCAGCAGAAGATTACATCATTAGGTCTTAGTTTAGAAGTTGATGCTGCAAATGGGGCTATAACCCTCACAGTTCCTGATAATGGGGCTTCTCGCATATCAGACGGTGTTTTAAAAATGTTGGGTCTTGATGAAGGTCAGGGTAGGCAATTAATTCCTTCATGTACTTATATAGGTGACCGGCCCATCAACTTTAACATCGTTATCACACTTTATATCCACCTCGATTACGTCAGTACCACGCACAACATTCCAGATGGTGCGCCCACAATACTTCTTGAAGTTGTTGGGTTAGAAGGTGGCTCTTTCGGTGATATTATAACCACAAACATCGCTAATCCTGTCTGTAAGCGTGTTACTAACAGAACTGTGCATGAGTTGAAGGTTCAGTGGCTGGATAATAAGACACGTCTATTAAACAACCTCGACTTACCTGTTAGCATTGTTCTCGAATTTACAAGATGACAATAAAAACGAGTATTTATGGACCTCAACATAAAATAACGGACATTAAAGAATATATTCGAAAGCCAATAATTACGCTTTTAGGCTGAAGTAAAAAAAGCCGCTTTTTAAATGATGCAGGAACCCCTAATGATCATATGTGGGCGATTGGTGGTAAACATGATATCTATTGTGGCTATCCTATGGTGATGAGTGTCAGAATACTACGTATAGGGCTGACTGGGCCCTCCGGGGTGGGTGTGAGGGTTGCACCTATGCTCAATGGAAATTTTGTGAAAGAACGCATCCTAAACAAGCCCCAGGCCTTAAACTATATTTCCAGAATCTGCGACCCACCAATAGAGTTAACTGAATGTATAATTATAAACTTTCGGGGGATTGTACATTCAAATCTGCAATTTGGTGTTGTATTACTTTTTGTTTAACTTGATTTGTAACATTCCTGTGTAATGGAATAACTAAAGAACGTCTATTGAACAACTGCGACTTACTTGTTAGCATTGTTTTTGAATTTATAAGATGTCAATAAAAATGAGTATTTATGGACCTAAGGAAAAACCGGCGAGCACTGTTCAGGGCGCCAAATTCTCCAAATATGCAAAAAAGGTGGCGGTACTGTGACTGGAGACCTTGAAATGAGAGAGAATAATATCATTCAGTTGGGAGACCCTATTTCACCAAAGAATGCTGCTTATAGAAAGCAGAACAGGAATCTGAGACAGCACGTATCTGAAAAAACGAAACCTCTCAATACTATTTTGGCAGAAGCAAGTGGCGCTATTCGCAAAGGATATGAGTGGTCGTTTGGTGATGGGGCCAGGGGTCGAGACTCACGAGACTCAAGCTGTGGATATACCATGTTATCCAATGGTAAGATCATTCGTATGGGGTTGTCTTCTGTTGTGGGAGCTGATACTGGTGCTATAGCAGTCGTTCCTGTTATTAAAGATCAAAACTAACGTTTTTTTGCATATCCGATTTATATGTTTAAAAAAAGTAGGAATATATCTTTTAATCTAACCACGGTAGATAATTTGTCATTCTTTCAAGTAAGATGGACATAAACCCGGTGAGAAAGTGCTGCTGGGGTTTAATTCCGATTGAATTCCCCAAGTTTATTTTGCACCAGTTGGTCGGAAGGAGGCAAGTCGCGTGACGTCACGTTTGCTGGTCGTCCCAAAACAAATTCTAAGGCGGAATTTCACAAGCTGAGAAAAGTTATGCGATCCGCGATTTTTTCCCTGCATCTTTCCTTCTTAATAATTGGTATCTAATAACATGTCGTCCTCAGATGAAGATTATGAAACCTCATTAGGTGAAATGAGGACTTATGATGTCCGTGGGTATTTATATAAGCCAACGCAATTGCGTGGAGACGGAATAACGAACCAGTCAGATACTGAGTGCTCAGAAAATCGGATTAAGATTTGAGAAATGAATTAAGAAAATACGCTTTCGACTTTCAGTATACATACATACATATATATATAGAGATATATATATATATATATATATATATATATATATATATATATATATATATATATATATATATATATATATATATATATATATATATATATATATACATATATATATATATATATATATATATATATACCTATACATATACATATACATATATATATATATATATATATATATATATATATATATATATATATATATATCTATATATATATATATATATATATATATATATCTATATATATATATATATATACGTATATATGTATTGATTCCGATTCTCAATATGAATTCAGAAAAGACGGTTTGACTTTCAGTATATATATATATATTTATATATATATATATATAGATATATAGAGAGATATATATAGCTATATATCTCCCTCTATATAGATCTAATAGATATAGAGATAGAAATAGATAAATATATATATATACTGAAAGCAAAAATGTATATATATAAGATATATATATATAAAATATATAGAGATATATATATAGAGAGAAGAGAGAGATCTATCTCTATCTCTCTCTATATCTATTCTCTCTCTCTCTCTCTCTCTATCTATCTCTCTAGATATAGAGAGATCTCTCTCTCTATATATCTCTCTATATATATCTCTCTCTCTCTATATCTCTATATATCTCTCTATCTCTATATATCTATATATATATATATATATCTATATATATATCTATATATATATAGGGTGCCCCAAAGTAACCGCTATTGATATTGATACCATTATTGAAGTTAATCCTTAGAATTGCGCTTTTAAAAAACATTGTGTCTGTGATTTTTAATGGAACTAACCAAGTGGTAGGAATAAGTAAGCCTGCTGACCAACAGGGTGTTGTAATATCTTTAGACCAGCATTTACAGCTAGACCAAGGCAACATTATTAGCTTTTATACAACTACTCAAAACAGAGGAGCGACTTGGTCTGTAGCATCATTCCTAATTGAACTTGACATGTAAACTTACGTATAAAACAGCAGTATGAATCAACAACCAACCATTCCTACGTCACCGTTATATCCGCAGCTGCCTGATGAGAATCTAGGGCACTTCTATAAGTTGATTGAGATCAGTCTCAAGAAGCAATACCTTGAGAAAGAGATTAAAAATAGTGTGCTATGTACAAGAAATATAAGCGTGCAGTGAACTAAGTGGATGCAGTAGACACTGCTTTAGTTACTGTTGGTTTGTGTCTTGGCGCAAGTGGTGTAGGTATTATGTCCACAATAGTTGCCATTCCTTTTGCCACAGTCTTCGGTGTTACTGGAGCCGCTTGTGGGCTACTTGGAATTGCTGGAAAATTCGTCAGTCTCCGACTAACCATCAAGGTGAAAAAAACATGATCAGATCCGTATTCTAGCGCAGAGCAAATTCAATACCATGGCTGACATTGTATCGACAGCACTTGAAGATGGTAATATCACGGATCATGAGTTTAAACTCGCTTTAGCTGGGGACACAAGGTATAGCCAGATGAAGGGCGAAATTAAGGCCAGATCAGTAAAAAGGGCACCAGACTGTTTCAATTGATGAAAAAAACGCTCTGATCCAGCGTGGAAAAGACGAACCACTGGAAGGTATCAGACAACGTTTGGGTGCTTCTTCACCATTGAGCGGACTGTGAATGATATTGACCCGCCTCAAAACATTGAAAATCCCCCTGGTATGACAACTACTCTCCAGTTTCAGCAGGACCACAGGGGCCCTTGGATTTCCCCTGCGACCCCACCTCCACTGAAGATTGGGTTGTATGGTATCTAGCCAGGCCTACCCAACGTGACATATTCCTATCCCCTCCACTATATAGGGGAACGGGGTTATATAACTATGAATAAGTACTAGAAGTAGAAGCAGATGTATATGGTATAGAGGCCCTGGGTAACCTCTTCACAATCCACAATCCGCAAATACAGTGGCACCTGGAGTGTCATACCAAGAGACAATCTTAGTATGATAACATTGTGCTTTATAAGGATTAGAGCTTGAGCGCAGAACAAATATGGGTGTTCACAAAATAAATGTTGTCACTCACTAGAGTGTTAAATGGGGGATGGCACTCAAATAGACGGCCTCTCCCAACACACGGTTTAAGATTTTTAAGATTTGATTTCCGGTAATTGCATTTGCAGGGACTTATTAGCTTAAATATGCTCTGTACACCCAAAAGATAGTGGCAGACAATTGTGCACTCCAATAATAGCGTGCAAACCATTCATATTTGCACGATATGAATCACAGCCGTGGACTCCAATCATAGCTTGCACATATGAATTGGCATATTGAATAAACGAGCGTATAAGGTATAGAAACGAACACCGAAGAGCGTATTACTGAACTTGAGGGTGGTGTAAAAGAGTTGATGTTAGATACAGCTTATATGAAAGACACAAAAATAGAACTGGAGGACAAACTGTGTGATATGGAGACTCATTATGATGACCTTGTGGAACTGAAGGACATGGTGAGAGATCTGGAGGGTAAGAAAGATGATCTTATGGAGCGAGTGGAGCGTCTAGAGGACCTTGTTAGCAGGTTGTTAACGTCACACTAGTTTACCAACAAACTACCCCATCAGCCCCATTATGGGGTCGGGCCCCGAGACGCCTTTCTCTTACTCAAGGTGAGCAAAAAATGTGTATGAGCTGCCAAGTGGCAATTAGTGTAGATGGGGGGGGGGGGGGGGTACTGTTTCAGTACCCCTACTATCTATTCTACTCAATGCATTTAGTACTGGCCTTGCGTGCCGCTTTCGATCTCTCGCAATACAAACGATCAGTCTGCGCCTGATGATCAGCAGAGGAACATTTTGCATGGGTGCAGGTAACTGCATCCGGAAGCGCCATATCCGAAAAATATCGTTTTGAAAGCTGTTAATAAACTGCAATATTCGCTGGTGAGGAGCCAGCCCACTTGAACGTCTCAATGGGTTCTTTAATTTGTTCATTGCCAGCAGCTATTGGGAGCTTACTTTAAAGCCAAACGAAGCAGCAATTAATGAATGATTTGAACATGAAAAGTTGTCTACATTGTCCAGAACTGACAAAATATTATGCATGTCATGACTGAAGATAAAGTGATCCAGCCATGACGTCGAAGAGTGTGCATCACTGACATATGTAAATGCACCAGACAATCTACCTAGACATTCATAGTCAGATATCACAAGATGATACTGTGAACACATTTCGCGCAGTTCCGACTCAAACTTAAGAGTTTGCACTCGCGTTAAAATCACCTATAATAGCTACTTTGCTTGTTTGGGCGGATTCAGACATTGCTCTGAGCTTACCCATATAATCAAGGTAAGACTCCGTGTTAGCTTCTCATTGGTAGGTTAGGTAAGCATTTATCAAGAGAATTGAGTCACTCCCCGAGGAATTCTTTGTAATATGTCCAACTCACTGTTGCTTAGCCAAGTTTCCTGCATGAAGATTACGTTATAGCTTTTGCATATATTGTGTAAATCTACCATACAAGTTTTAAGACCACGGGAGTTGAACGAGATTATTTTTACGCTAGAGATATTAAATATACAGGGTACATTCAATAACGAAGTAAAGTTGCATGGTTACAAGGTTATTCCACATATTTACGAACAATAGCACCTGATGGCCACATCATAGCGTTTAGGAGTGTATTTGTATGCTTTTGGTCAACACGAACGCAAAAAGATCGATAATCGCCAAACTTTGACGGAAAGAGGTCACAGCGAACGGATAGGCCGGTTTCTTCTCTTCTTCTTGGTGACGTCTCTTGCTCGCGTTGTTCGTGCGAGGCGTCACACATAGAGTCCAACGCCGTTGCCAGTCGTCGGTTTTTCTATACGCCTGAAAGCATGGAGCGAGAAGTTTTAGCCTCGACTTGTGATAACATCTGATTGATGGATGCGGGTGGGGAGTCTAGCACCTGAATTTGGTCGAGGTCGGCACTTAGAGGAACCAACAGTGGTGTGCTCTGAAGATCGCGTTCCCTTATTGGGTTGCCTTTTGTTAACTTTGGTGACTGCATTTTTCAGCTGATACCGGTAGGAAGGTCTAGTGGCAATGCACAGAGCTACTCATTCCATGCGACACATAAGGTACTGGAAGCAATAATTGATATACTTAAGCATATATAGCGATTGTGAACTGTTTGTAAAACTGCATTAGTATAAGATCCTAGTCCAGTGACTGAGTTTGTACGAAGTATCTATGCAATGGAGTTTGAAATGAGTAGAAGTAATATATTACATTTTTAAGAGAATATATATATATATATATATATATATATATATATATATATATATATATATATATATATATATATATATATATATATATATATAGATATATTTATTTATACTATATATATATAAACGTATAGATGCAGTTAAAATTATGTAATGCATTATTCTTTGAAGCTATTAGGAATATACCATGGTCGCTTCGATACATCTCGGTTTCAATATATACATATATATATATATATATATATATATATATATATATATATATATATATATATATATATATATATATATATATATATATATATATATATATATAAATATATATATATAAATATATATATATATAAATATATATATGTAAAATATATATATATAAACATATACGAGATATATATATACATACTTATATATATGTGTGTACATATATATACACTTATATATATATTTACATATATGTATATACATATATATAGATATACATATTTACATGTATATATATACAGATTTATACAGATATATATATATATATATATATATATACATATATATATTTATTTACATATATATATAAACATATACAGATATATATATATGATATATATATGCATGCATACTTTTATATATATATGTATACATATATATACATTTATATATATACTTTTTATATATATATGTATACATATATATACATTATATATATATACATATATGTATATACACACACACACATATATATATATATATAGATATATATATAAATATTAATACAAATATATATGTATATATATATATAAATGTATATACATATATATATATATATATATATATATATATATATATATATATATATCTATATATATATATATATATATATATATATATATATATATATATATATATATATATATATATATATATATATATATATATATATATATGCATGTATATGTCATGATATTGTCACTTTGTGTAGATAACGTGGTTGATGGATGATCTATGTTCCAGTATCCTAACCACTTGCGGTAACAATCTAACAACATATCCTTAACTGGTTACGCACTTTCGATTTGATGCTCGTGGCAAAGGCAATGGCTAAATAGTGTTATGAAATATCAGTTAATGCATCACAGGTTATATTTCATCGTTGGTGAAATCCGACCCTAAATCCTATCAATGCTTTCACCAACTCATAAATCAATATACTATTGTATCATGACATTTTACTTGACATATATAAATATTCGTTATGGATACAGAAGCACTCCCGTGCCTCCGCGTACAATATGACGGCGAACGTGTATCACCAGAGCACTAGCATGCATGCGGAAATTTGGGGCGATTTACCATACCACTTATGCTATTTGGAATAATACCAGATCATATGTTCATGATTGCATCACACTTTAACTTACTTCTAACGAAGCGTAATTTTTACATCTCTGTCAGGATTCCGTGGTGTACTACCGTATTGTCCTCTAAGTTCCTAATTTTCTGTAAGAATGTCAAACTATTACCGAATGCTTGTTCACCATTCCCGGGGTCTTTAATACGGTTTGGGACACTACAGCGCTGTCGTTGATCATTTTTGAAATTAGGTCCCTTGCTGCATAATAATATGCAGTCTAATTGATCGACCTGCAGGATACTACCCTATGTATCTGGAGTTCTCCGTTCTGTAATTAAGAGAGCGCCATTTTGAATAGCCTGTTTAGTAATTTGTCTCTAGCCTCAATATGGTGAAGGGCTATATGTTACTGCGTCTTTATATGGCTTTCAACAAGATACCCTCATTTATTTCTCTACAATGTTAGGTAACTGTCGCTGCACATCCACATACAAATCTTGTATAAGTTATTAATATTAAGCAATTATTACACCAATTTAGACAGTCTCCGTTTCCAATTATCTGCAATGGCATTAGATAATCCAAATTGATATTTCCTAATTAATCTTCTGGCTACACATTTTTCGGTCCTAGGGACTTCTATGTAGCTTTGACTCAAATAAACCTTACCATAGAATATGTCGACATGCCTTTCTGAAATATTGTTTTTGTTCGGTCTTTTTTACGAATCTTTTCTGCTTTTTTGCACGGTTCCACAAAAGCCACATTTAAGCAAGTCAATGCGATACCACATATAACACTGCGGTACCCTGAAATTAGCTGTACATTAACGGATCATCTCCTGGTAATGAAAATTATAATTGATGAGAAAAAGAATATTAGCCGAATCAATGCACATCATTGATCATCCCATGCAAGTGTGAGTTTTAAGTTAAAAAGGATAATATTATTGTGGAATGATTTGCCAGGTTTTAAAGTGAAGAAAGTCACCATTACATCTATGAAATTGTTGTTCTACGCTACACAAACTGTTTCTAAACAACAATTCTATGTCGACCCCGTAAAACTATCACTTTGACCCAACCGTCGGTCATCTCGTGTAATTTTTATGACGCTGTATCTGTAAAATGCATTCTATAAACAACCTTCAACCATCATGCTTTGTTTCAAATCGATGGCAAGGAATCGTCAACGTTTTTAAATCTGCATCAAGCTCATGGCTCTAAATAAATTAGCGGTATAAAATTCGTGAAATTCGCTATTTCATTGCACCTATAATGTTATGGCGATTCAACCTCTAAGCCTCAAAGGTGCACTTATTGAGAGCTTATCCAAACCCTGTTATTAACACCTCGTGCAGCAACCCACGTTAATGTGTCAGACCTGCTGGTTGGTGTCCATACCTTACTCTTTTCATTTTTGTACAAATATTTAAACTATATTGGCCTTATAAAGTAAGCTTTACAAGGAAAAAAATTGCCCCGCAATCATACCGTTGCCGTCAATGGTAATCCAAAATAGGGGCTATCAAAACAGCACCACTGAACCACTTTGAACGTTGTGCTGCTAACAGCATTTAACTCAGCATCGCCAAAACTAATATATGTCTGTAGATGGCCACAAGTTGTCAACTGAGGTGCTGTTATTATCTCGTGTCACTTGCTTATTTTTCATATAAGATTATCTTAAGCCTGTAAGCAGGAGCGCCTTAGTCTGCTAATGTGACATTTTGAATATCTTATATCCTGATCACACAGCATTCATAAAAAAGATTGCTTGTTTTGGTAGAACTGACACAAGATACATTATTCCGTCGAGAGCAAGCGTCAGATGCATACTTGGAGGGCGATCAGGTATGAATTAAATAACAGTCATGTGATCTTGATTGGGTCGTAATCGCTCAATTACATCGCATAAACACAAAATAGTGAAATAATCCTCTATGTCCATCTGTTGTATCGATAATTTGTGCAATGAAATCAACTGTGATTTTGAAAGTACGCTTGTGGCTGAATATCTGGTGCAAAGATAAGCCATGTGTTTGAATAAACTTGAAATTATGGTTTTTGCGGATTTCATTTTTCCATGAACCTCGTAAATACAGCAATTGGGTCAATAATATCAAGTGCTTTATATGATTGGCGACTGTATGGGTGCTTGCAGAAGGCTTTTCCCATTGTGATATATGATAAGTGAGAGACATTATGAAACTCAATAACTCGCCTGAAGAGGCTTCACCTGACCGTGTCTAAAGATGTCGCAAAGATGGCTTCACATCGTATAACATTAGGTGCCTATCCGATCGAAATATCTTTTGGACTAGGAAGCGCGTTATCATAACCTACACTACTCGATAGCCCAAGGTCGCACCTTAGACAGTTAAATCCCTAGAACATTAACTAGAGGATTCACCGGATGAATAACGAATGCAATATCACATAGAGAATGCGGACCACGATTTCAATTTTTACCAGATTTAATATATGTAACAAACGCTATTATGTCTTCAAGAATAGAATTTAAAAACCCTGTCTCATCGACAAATTCACACTGCCCGTTAACGTATTAATCGTCGATCTATTGTTGGTTTAAGATGGGTTTTGATCTTTGTAAATCCGTACTGCAAGATCAGAAACGCCCTTCAACCGACTAGCAGCGTTATAATTGATTCGTTAATCTACAAGCTAATTCATGGTGCTCTCTTACGTGTTGTGTCAGGTATATGTGATGTAATGATTATGAGATATGGAATGAGTGTAAAACAATCAATGACCCGTGTGTAGCCGGCAATTATTCCATTCCTACAATAGTGCGTGGGTCTATATATATATATATATATATATATATATATATATATATATATATATATATATATATATATATATATATATATATATATATATATATATATAGATATATAGATATATAGATCTATATAGATAGATATCTATATCTATCTCTCTATCTATCTATATATATCTATATATATATATAGAGATCTCTCTATATTTCTATATATATATATGGATATATATATCTAGAGACCTCTATATATCTATCTCTATATGTAGATCCATCTCTATATATCTCTCTATATCTATCTATATATCTATATATATATAAATCTCTCTCTCTCTATATATTTTTTTCTCTCTATATAGATCTCTATATCTATAGATATATCTATCTATATATAAATATATATATATATATATAATACCGATCTTTTGAAAAATTGAAAATGTATCGGCTACACTACATTTTGCAAACCATGGCCGTCAATTGAGTTATAATAGTGCCGATAATATATATATATATATATATATATATATATATATATATATATCTCTATATATATATATATATATATATATATATATATCTCTCTATATCTATATATATATATATATATATATATATATATATATATATATATCTATATATATATATATATATATATATATATATATATATATATATATATATATAATACCGATCTTAAAAAAAATTTTAAATGTATTGGCTACACTACATTTTGTAAACCATGGCAGGTTAATTGAGTTATAATAGTGCCGATAATGATATATAATTATTACTGGACGTGATAAGGTTATGGCATCCTTTGTTTCTATACCGTTGTCAAAGGGTTCAATGGTAGCCTGTTCTTCTATCATGAATTATGATGTAAATATACCTGCTTATTAACGCCACGCGGTTGTGGCTCCAGGCGGCTGTAATCAATAATGATGTTTCTGATTATGATACCGCTGAAATAGAACTATTGAGCTATTTTAGACAATTCGTAAATGACGTGGATTTGTGAGGCCCGCTTCGTTGTAAAAAATAAGCAACATTCAGTGTGCGAAGCAAACCCCGTGCACATTAAGTTACAGTTGTCGTATTATCTGTTGAATTGATGATCATGCGCATGTTAGGAAACTGTAGATTGTCACCAAGATCTGATTGAAAATGCAAATGTATCAATAATGTTATGTTTTCAATTGTTATGCTGCTCTGATTAATGACTCAACCATTTTTTCGGTATGGTGTCCAATGAAGTCTACATGAAGTTCGCAGCAGCTATCAAGTAGACCCCCCGCCGTACTCGGGATTCCCCCGTCGACTTTGAAACTTTTCTCTGCGGTGATGCGAATGTCCTGCTAAGATTTGCAGGCGTGTAACGTTGTTATGTTAGTGCAATCGATGCATGGATATAATGTTATTCATGTCGCATATTTCTATTAGTTACTTCATTGAACAGCATTCCATTGTGATCTGGTCTACACATTTCAAGGAACACTAACATCTATGTCAAACTATAGTCAATTAACTTGGATCAAAATCATTCTACAAGAAATATGTGAGCGGCAAATTTTGTTTCATCAGTGTACTGCGTATTTATCAAAATAGACATTACATGGAAGCAAGTTTGCTTTCGATCGCTGCCACATAACGACACCGGAAGTAATAAAAGGACATTGTAATGCTCCGGTTATGAGCAATATAACATAATAGATTGTCTATTATTCAATCTCCTATACCTTGCATACCAATTCGGGTTATCATGCGATATGACCATTAATGTATCCTGTTCGAACATCGACCTACATTAATTTTTTTACAGTTATGTTTTCTAGAATGCTGCGTTATTTGCCAAATGCAGTCGGCTTTTATAAAACCAACAACTGTTTTAATTTTGCAAGTAAACAATGCAAGTATAAGATGTGAAAAAGGAATTATATTTCATCATCTGTGATAACAATTGCCTTCCTATATTATGTATACGTTGATACGTCAGATGACGTCTTGTTTCCTCTCATAATGTTGATTCATTTAGAGAATCTCACAAATTCATTATTTCGTTAATTTTCATTAACCTCATGTCATAAATAATAATATTACCTGAATACAAATGCTGATACCGATGTTCTTCCTTCCTCGAAAGCTACAGCACTGGCTGCTTTTGATACTGTTTATGGCAGTTCTACCTCTAGTGCTTTTCTTATTAGATATACACATTACTTATGCAAGAAATCGGCATTAAGTAAATATAATTCGCACTTAAAATAAGCATATCACAATTGGGTTCCCCTATCGACGATGTACAACCTCGGTGCAATATCGGTTGACTAGCCTCTCGAACAAGACACAATAAAGCCATCGGGCCATGTTCCTGGTCATCCAGAGGTGAAATCATCAAATTATTGATCAATCGAGCCCCCATATTAACTGCCAAGTTTTCAAACAGACCCTAAGATAAAACAGTGTAACCCTTAATCACCATGACTGGCTTGTCTCGAAAAAAAGAGAGAGATCGAAGATGGGAATAGTGGTAAATATTGGCAACGCAGCTATTGTTTTTACACACACACACACACACACACACACACACACACACACACACACACACACACACACACACACACACACACACACACACACACACACACACACACACACACACACACACACACACACACACACACACACACACACACACACACACACACACACACACACACACACACACACACACACACACACACACACACACACACACACACACACACACACACATGCTACCTTGACTAGACTCTGGTATGACAGCCATGCTTCCTATAAGGAAAAGTTTGCTTGACTAATATGTCAATAATGTGGAGTTACTTCTGGGTTTAAAGCCAATATGACATTTTCGTGTGGCTAGAGAAGTTATCATAAGCATGAACAGTCATTCTTTGCTTCGTGAAAGTGCAAAGCCTTTCAAGTAGTATATTACAAATGACTTTAGGGTAATATTATAGCCAGGAGATATGTCAAAGTGTGCCAAGTATTGCCGCTGTACCATATCTTTGGTATCATTAATATCGCGCCTCAGTAGGTCTGTGAGGAGCAGAGCGTTATTCATATGCATCTTCGTCTGGTAGCACATAACTATTCGTCGCTTAAAATCGGAAACGGGTCGTCAGATATGAGTAAATGAGAACGGTCCTATTTTGTGTACGACGGGCACTTATTGAGCTCTTCATGCTCAACGCATACATCGCAGCAAGCAAATATTTTGGTTTTGCAGTCCTGGTCAGGCTGTCGTCTGAATCTGGTGCATATACAACAATCCTGTGTAACAAATGTTCCGTCTACCCGATTGAGATTATGTTGTTTTATTAAATCGATTATTACCACCTATTCGCATGGATGCCATAGCAATTCAAAATGATTTGTTTTGCTACGAGCAGGCGTTTTACGTGGACAATTGGAGGTGAACTCAAAAATTACACCCTTCAACGTGTACGTATTATTGTGGTCAGACGGTCTTGATTATCCCACTAGCATAAGAGAAGCACTGAAGCGGATTATCTATGTTATCATCTGCGACACAAAGCTACAGAATCGCGTATAACGCTACTTTACTATGAGATAAAATTCTGTATAACTATCGCAATTACCAGCTGAACACGGACATCATACAGCAGACCATCAATCATGCCACATCTCACAATGGCTTGGTTTACAAATACATTCATCCTTAAAGATCGTAGTTATGTAGGGCTTCAATTCATTATAGCAGGCCTAATTATGGATGGGTGATTATCTGAATATTTACGACAGTTGTTGTTTGTTCTCGCATCATAAGTTCCTTGACATGCAGCTATATTGCATCTGGATTATATAATAAACACTAAAATACATTGTTTGTAGCTATCACAGGCTGTTTTATGTTTTTCTACGACAACATATTGGTACATAGTCACCATAACAGTAACAACCGTGGATTGCAATGGAATAGTTATCCGCATTGAAATGCTATGATGCATTTAACAATGTGCTTTTGCAAAGATATCAGGCAGCATGGTCATACATATGTACCCTTTCAATACAATAAATATGTTCTTTCAAAATCAACTATAAATAATACCAAAAACTAAATTTCTGAAATACAATCGTAAGCTAGGATTGTCCCCTATGGGTATGAGGATACATTAATCATACGATTAATTCGCGGCAAAATGCAACTGTGTTACATTCAGTCTACATTCAAACGCTGGTATGCTAGTTTTGTCTGTCAGTGCATAGTGCACTGGTTCCAATAACTTTTGTTTATTCCCTCGTCAACAATATGATATGTTGCCTAAATATATGTTTCAGTTTCGAATGGATGATAATTATATCAAATTTCTGAAATAACCGATTTATTATAATAGGTAACAAATACATAGGTGTGATTATCGTTCGGCCGCTTCTGTGGTTGTTGTAAGAGTGATAATTGGATAAGATGCACGACATCACAATAAATTAATAACGTTAAACGTGGTTAACCTTTTCGCTCAGATGATTTATTAATAGGAATTATCGAGGTTTTATTTGTGTATGATATATTCAGAAGTAGTTGCCAGGTCGTTGCCATCGACAAACATTCGTGCCTCGTAATGACATACAACAGAACAGATTAAAAGAAGGATTTGAAGCATACTGTAAAGAGCAAATAAGTACTATCATGGGGTTAAAATGCAAATAGCATAATCTCCGGCAAGTGGTCCGATCAAACTTCATTTCTCGGATACCATTGTAAACAAGCAAACTACTAGCGCATCGACAATTGTGTTGTAGAGCCCAGAGCACTGTGTTCCTCAATATACATTTGTGTAAAGGCCCCATTGTTACCAATTTGCGGTGTCAAACTCTTTCCCTAGTTAGATATTTTGCAGGTTAATAGTAATTGGATGTCATTGCATGTAATAACATGATGCCAATAGCTATTATGATTATAATAGTTATCATGGAGCTATTTACTTAATCAACAGAGCACATTCAGTGGCTTATGATTAGACGCAGCAACAACCTTCGGCTACAGGTCGGCACAAGGATTTGGATAATGTAGGGCATTCATGCAAAGTTCATATATCATTAACGTGAGGCATTGTGAAAACGCTGCATGATGCATTTGCCGAAATATTGAATAGATATTCGTGCCCTCCAGTAGTTGTTTATCAATAATCCGAATCTCTTTGTGACCGTGGATTGTTTAGTGGACATCGACATATGCCTTGATGTTCCAACATATTGATTTTTACCACTGAATTAGGTAACGGCCATGGTATTTGCAACAAATGTACATATCGATTATCTTATTCATAATGTTGGTTAACAAATAACATATTCCCATAAAATAGTATGTTTATATGTTGGTCGCCAGGGGTCTGGTGTATGCATAAGTCGCATTTGAGCTAGTTCGAATACAAATACGGAGGTTGGTAAGAAAAATATTTTGCAATCGCGGCGGCGATGTATTCAACAACGCACGAGCTTTGATCCGATGTTGGTAAAGTGACGTTTTGCGGCTGCTATTACAACTCATCAACTGATTGGCTGGATATTGAGCTGATAATCTAATCTTTACTCATGATTTTTACTACAGAGGTAGACAAATATGATATCGAATTTCAGCGCTTTATGTTTAAGTTAATTACAGAGGACCACATTTTATCCATCAGGACCTAATATTCAAAGTGTATGCTTCTTATCAGATATGCGAAATTCCACTAACACGTTTTGTCAGACCGACCATTGCACATGAGCATAGTAGAGTGTATGAACGTTGTGACGTAAATGATGCTCTGCATCTCGAAATAATGAACGACATTCAGAAATTCACCACAATGCATAATGTCATGATGCTAAGCGGAAGCTAGATTACATTTATTTTTCCAAGCATTCTCCATTTATAGCTCCTAGCAATTCGCAATGTTGCGATGATATTTTGTGTTACGTTACAGTAATACACAGTAATACGCAGACGGATGTGGATTTTCTGTGGGCGATAGAGCGCTAATCTACGAGCGCTAACGTCTACAGGATGCATTATGTTTCGATGCAATAATTGATGATAATCTTGTGTCTATTTCTCATTCAACGCAAAGCCTTATTTGTGGATCTCAAATATCCTCTTGCTGACTTAGAACTAGATAACCTATTACGGGCGCCCTTAAAGGAGTGTTTAAGCGCAGGGTATATTGGAACACGCTCTGCTCGCACTTAGGCCACCAGGTTGAGCAGATAATGTAGCCACTTGACGAAAACCTCTTCATTATTTAGCGCTATACGTGTGGAATAGACTCTTTATTATGTGTTATTGCGCAACAGCTCAAAATACATCTAGCCAATCGTTCATTTGATGTGTACTTTCAAATGAAATGATGTCTCTTGTCCGACTTACGTATCTATATACATTTACGCTTGTATGCAGTACTATGCTTACAAACTAGTTTAAACTATCCTTTCGTGTAGAACTAACATTGTTAGCTCCATGGTCGCAACGTATGTACCAGGGCTTGCTTGATATGCGTTGAAGTCGGCATGTGATTCGAGGTTGAGCCTAAGTGCGCAGTTGAAAGCAAAACTTAAACAGGTCAGGCCGAACAAGCTCCGGAAATTTAGCCTAGCATATGTGTGACGTTTACATAAATATACAATTTCTTATTAGTGTCGTGATACCTGCATGTCTTCTGGTTACAGTTAACACACCTATTAGCCATCAGAAAGGGTACATGTCCAATGCGTTAAACAATGTGGAGTGCCGCTGTTAGGTTTTATCAATTATGCATTAGCTGCATCTCATGTGTCAGGGCATTGCATGTATTTGAGCTTCGGAATGTTTGGTATTGGAACTATTCAGTTATCTTGATCGGGCATGGTGTTGAGATTAATTACAAACAGCTGGAATATCGCACCTCTACGCTAGACTATCTTAAGCTTTCCGCCATGTATAGCCAAGAGACGCCAATACAGTGAGAATTTTCCTGCACGTATCGTCACACAATACATTATTCAGAGCAGTACGATGTAACAGGCTTTATGAAAACATTAACCTCGACATGATGATCGCCGCGAGATGTTCTAAGCTGTTTGCAGCATTCTTTAAACATTAAGTTAGGTCGGTGAAATTTTCTGATGTCATATTATGCTCAAGTGTATCTTGACAATATTGCGCGATGCATGTTTCTATATCAACGAATTCTTCTCTTGCAACGGTCTCACGCAATTATACTATGGATAAGCAATTTACAACAATTTTGCAAATAAAGACCAACATATAATTATAGGGCAGTAAATGACGAAAAATTCATTCATAAGCCTACTAAAATGTTGCCATTTAGGATATAACACAAATTGGGCCACACATTCATGTTGATCGGCAAAGATTTTATGCAATATTAACAAGCCAAACCGATTCACTGGGCTCGTCAAGAATCCAACTCGCAATTATCCCGATACTTTAGAAATATGAAAGGCGCTGAAGCGTGTAATCAAAGTAATCATCCACAACGTGACGCTACTCCATCTCTCACTAGGCGCCGTATCTCATATCAAGGTGATATAATAAGGCCGAATCCCCCGGTGAAGGATGTCTGGTCGCAAATCAAACACCATACTTAAGATTACGATGTTGAGGTTTATAAGTCACATATATACAAAATTTTGGCATCATGACTGAGACTGACAAGCATAGTAGATAAACAAGGTTCTGGAAATATACAAATTGATCAGCCTACCATCGACTCAGCGAAACGTCTAGGATCGTGCATGTCAAAGATTTTACAGCTAGCTTAAGAAACAGATGAACTTATCTTTTTCATCGACTGATGCGGTGGCCTTTTGGACAGCGCTTGGCATGCTTTCACGATACTTCATGATTCAGAGAACGAAATTTATCTTGTGTGTCGGATTTTGTGAATTTCCTTCTGTTCAATCTACGAACGAGCGAATGCTGCTAAGATGATCGAGATAAGTTCATGTGTTGGTTTAGCTAGCTTTGAATCAAGAAGACTCGTGAAAGCATGCGCTTTCAAAAAGGCCACTGTATCAGTCGACATTCAACTAGACTACATGTGGCCAATTGACAGCGTCAAACTAACGAAGGTAGCCAAAACCACAGTTCCAATAGGATACTAATCAAATGACATTTAGAAGATATTCGATATATAATAATACATCTAGAGACGGAACAGCCGTTAGAGGGGAAACTAATCCTGCTATCTTGGTACTCCACTCGGAGCTGCGGCGATTAGCTTAAGTCTGCAAAAACCATAGAAAACCACAATCTAATTGCCTAATGCCACGACGGATAATTGGATCTGCCCTGAAAGCTACATAAAATATCGCTTCGAGAGCGTCGGTCCTATTGGTCACTGGAATTACGTGGCATGGGCCGAAAAGGTCGCATGCTAATTTTATCTCTCAGATTTAAATCAATCAGTCTTTTAGAATTCGGACTTGCCCTATTTTGTCTGATAATTCTGATCAGAATATGCGGGTCCGACACCCTGCAAAAACCATAGGTTTATGGTTTCTCAAGAACAACAATCTAATTGCCAAATGCCAGAGCTTTTTCATGCGATGGCGCCGCACGACGGATGATTAGATCTGCGTCGAAAGCTACATAAAATATGGCTTGGTAAGGGGGAATGGGTAGCGTATTATTGGTCGTTACGTGGCATGGGCCTAAAAGTCTTTTACAATCCGGACTTGCACCATATTTATCAGAATATGGAAATCGGACAGTGAATCGGGTTTGTAAATTGCCAGAGTCTGTGCATTCATATCGATTTATGACAAAATTGTCTCATGATAAGAGTATATTTACATCCTGTTAGTGTTTTGTATGCGCATAGATAGATAATCGGATTGTGTCGAAGTGAAAGTACAGGGAGTTAAGAAAGGCTGTCGTGCGACGGGGTTAACAGGCTGCATCATTGATTGCTAAAGTTGAAATATGCATGCGTATGGGATAGATGGATGAACAAGGATTCGAAAGTGCCAACCCAGGGGTAGTGAAGGGTGAGCTGCATTCTAACTATAACTTTGACTAAAACTATACTCATGAATGGTTCTGTGGCTTTAAGTTGCGTTGCTTTCGAAGTTTTACGTCAATGGTTTTGTTCGAAAAAGGCACATAAGTAGGAGAGATTGTATTAAGCCGGTGATTTAACAGTCAAACATTCAGCATGAAACAAATCTTGCTGCGAAACAACGAGCACTGCATGTAGGTAATATTTGACACTTAAATTTAGATCTACGATATTCTTAATGCAGATCGGTTGGCTTCAACAGAATTCAATCTCTACAAGACAGTCGTTACTGAGTATAACTCCTGAACCTTTAAGCTGATGCTCATCATTTATAATTACCAATGTATTCATCGACAGCGCAATATATGGCGTTGTTGTTAACATCAGTGCTCATTAACTTGATAAACTCAATGTTTGTGCGCATAAAATGTGGTTAAAATGACAGTTGCACCTGTTTGATGTCTTTCACAAAGTAGTAATAGATATTGCGGTGGGTATAGAGAGAAATGGATCCATATACACCAGAATACATATTCAACACTTCCTTATTTTCCTTTCTTTGGCTGTGAACACATCTCCAACGTGAATAAAGACATATTTTTCACGTGTCTTCAAATGACAACACCTATTTTCGTAGGGTTTCTAATATAAAAACTGTCCTCGTTCCTTCTGGTTCTAAATGAGACAAGATTACATTACTGTTTCTAATAAATTATCTCAATTTTGGTCATGTAGATCTACGTTTAGAGGATGACATCATTTTAAAATATCATATACATCCGGGTGTCTGATTGTAGGAAATTCATCAAGCCAGTTTACTCCATCAGTAACTCGAAAAAATTAGTTTGATATCCTTACACTTTATAAACCTGCGGAAAGCTCAGCAAGCGATTACAATTACCATGATGTGGCAGCTTGGAAGAAGTAATAGTAACTACAATCTAAATTTGATATTACAATGTCGCCAAAATGTCGACAATCAGTCGAAGTACTCGCGGTGTACTCAAATATCTTGCTCTAATGACTTAGGCCTCTTATTGTATAGGATAAAGAGAAAGATCGGAAACGTGTCGTCAGATATGAGTAAATGAGAACGGTCCTATTTTGTGTACGACGGCCACTTATTGAGCTCTTCATGGTCAACGCATACATCGCAGCAAGCAAATATTTTGGTTTTGCAGTCCTGTTTAGGCTGTCGTCTGAATCTGGTGCATATACAACAATCTTGTGTAACAAATGTTCCGTCTACCCGATTGAGATTTTGTTGTTTTATGAAATCGATTATTACCACCTATTCGCATGGATGCCATAGCAATTCAAAATGATTTGTTTTGCTACGAGCAGGCGTTTTACGTGGACAATTGGAGGTGAACTCAAAAATTACACCCTTCAACGTGTACGTATTATTGTGGTCGGACGGTCTTGATTATCCCACTAGGATATGAGAAGCGCTGAAGCGGATGATCAATGTTATCAGCTGCGACACAAAGTTACAGAGTCGCGTATAACGCAACTTCACTCTTATCTATGTGATCAAATTCTGTATAACTGTCGCAATTACCAGCTGAACACGGACATCGTACAGCAGACCATTAATCATATCACAGATTAAATGGCTTGGTTACAAATATATTCAACGTTATTGACCTTAAGGATAGTACTTATGTAAGGTTTCAACTAACTAAGGCAGGCCTAATTATGGATCGGTGATTATCGAATATTTACGACAGTTCATAGGTTCATAGACATGCAGCTATATTGCATCTGAATTTTATATCATTAACTCTAAAATACCGCAATTTGTAGCTATCACAGGCTGTTTTATGTTTTTTCTACGACAACATATTGGTACATAGTCCCCATAACAGTAACAAGCGTGGATTGAAATGGAATAGTTATCCGCATTGAAAGGCTATGGTGCATTTAAAAATGTGCTTTTGCAAAGACATCAGTATGGTCATACATATGTACCCTTTTAATCCAATCAACATGTTCTTTCAAATTCAACTATAAATAATACCAAAGACAAAATTTCTGAAATACAATCGTAAGCTAGGATTGTCCCCTGTGGGTGTGAGGATTCATTTATCACATGAAAATTCGCGGCCAAATGCGGCTGCGTTACATTCAGTCTTCATTCCGCCGCTGGGATGCCTTTTTAGACTGTCAGTATATATTGCGCTGGTTGCAATAACTTTTGTGCATTCCTTCGTCAACAATATGATATGTTGTCTACATAAATGTTTCAGTTTCGAATGGATCATAATTATATCATATTTCTGAAAGAACCATTAGTGATTTATTATAATAGGTAACAAATACATAGATGTGATTATTGTTCGGCTGCTTCTGTGGTTGTTGTAAGATTGATTATTGAATAAAATGCACGACATCAAACGAAATTAAAAACGTTAAACGTTAACCTTTTTGCTTAGATGATATATTAAAAGGAATTATCGAGGTTTTATTTGTGTATGATATATCAAGGAGTAGTTGCCAGATCGTTGCCATCGACAAACATTTGTGCTTCGTAATGACATACTACAGAACAGATTAAATGTAGGATTTGAAGCGTACTGTAACGAGCAAATAAGTACTAACATGTGGTTAAAATGCACATTATATCATCCCCGACCAGTGGTCCGATCAGACTTCATTTCTCGGATACCATTGTACACAAGCTAGCCACTAGCGCAACGACAATTTTGTTGTAGAGCCCAGAGAACTGTGTTCCTCAATGTACGTTTGTGTAAATGCCCCATTGCTACCAATTTGCGGTGTCAAACTCTTTTCCTAATTAGATATTTGGCAGGTTAATAGTGATTGGCTGTCATTGCATGTAATAACATGATGCCTAAAGCTATTATGATTATAATAGTTATCATGGAGCTATTTACTTAATCAACAGAGCACATTCAGTGGCTTATGATTAGACGCAGCAACAACCTTCGGCTACAGGTCGGCACAAGGATTTGGATAATGTAGGGCATTCATGCAAAGTTCATATATCATTAACGTGAGGCATTGTGAAAACGCTGCATGATGCATTTGCCGAAATATTGAATAGATATTCGTGCCCTCCAGTAGTTGTTTATCAATAATCCGAATCTCTTTGTGACCGTGGATTGTTTAGTGCACATCGATATATGCCTTGATGTTCCAACGTATTGATTTTTATCACTGAATTAGGTAACGGCCATGGTATTTGCAACAGATGTACATATCGATTATCTTATTCATAATGTTGGTTAACAAATAACATATTCCCATAAAATTGTATGTTTATATGCTGGTCGCCAGGGTGTCTGGTGTATGCATAAGTCACATTTGAGCTTGTTCGAATACAAATACGGAGGTTGGTAAGAAAAATATTTTGCAATCGCGGCGGCGATGTATTCAACAACGCACGAGATTTGATCCGACGTTGGTAAAGTGACGTTTTGTGGCTGCTATTACAACTCATCAACTGATTGGCTGGATATTGAGCTGATAATCTAATCTTTACTCATGATTTTTACTACAGAGGTAGACAACTATGATATCGAATTTCAGCGCTTTATGTTTAAGTTAATTACAGGGGACCACATTTTATCCATCAGGACCTAATATTCAAAGTGTATGCTTCTTATCAGATATGCGAAATTCCACAAACACGTTTTGTCAGACCGACCATTCCACATGAGCATGAACATGAATGATGGACGTAAATGATGCTCTGCATCTCGAAATAATGAACGACATTCAGAAATTCACCACAATGCATAAAGTCATGATGCTAAGCGGAAGCTAGGTTACATTTATTTTTCTAAGCATTCTCCATTTATAGCTCCTAGCAATTCGCAATGTTGCGATGATATTTTGTGTTACGTTACATTAATACGCAGACGAATGTGGATTTTCTGTGGGCGATAGAGCGCTAATCTACGAGCGCTAATGTCCACAGCATGCATTATGTTTTGATGCAATAATTGACGATAATCTTGTGTCTACTTCTCATTCAACACAAAGCCTTATTTTTGGATCTCAAATATCCTCTTGCTGACTTAGAACTAGATAACCTATTATCTACGGGCGCCCTTAAAGGAGTGTTTATGCGCAGGGTATATTGGAACACGCTCTGCTCGCACTTAGGCCACCAGGTTCAGCAGATAATGTAGCCACTTGACGAAAACTTCTTCATTATTTAGCGCTATACGTGTGGAATAGACTCTTTTATATGTGTTATTGCGCAACAGCTGAAAATACATCTAGCCAATCGTTCATTTGATGTGTACTTTCAAATGAAATGATGTCTCTTGTCCGACTTACGTATCTATATACATTTACGCTTATATGCACTACTATGCTTACAAACTAGTTTAAACTATCCTTTCGTGTAGAACTAAAATTGTTAGCTCCATGGTCGCAACGTATGTACCAGGGCTTGCTTGATATGCGTTGAAGTCGGCATGTGATTCGAAGTTGAGCCGAAGTTTACCTCGACATGATGATCGCCGCGAGATGTTGTAAGCTGTTTGTAGCATTAGGTCGGTGAGATTTTCCGATGTCATTTTATGCTCAAGTGTATCTTAAAATATTGCGCGACGCATGTTTCAATATCAACGAATGTTTCTCTGTCAACGGACAATTATATTATTGATAAGCAATTTACAACGATTTAGCAAATAAAGACTGACATATAATTATAGGGCAGTAAATGACAATAAAATCATTCATAAGCCTACGGCCGTAATAACAAAGATACTCTCTTTATTAATTTGCATGGTAAGCTAAGCTTGTTGTTGCTATTTACTGCAGGGATAATACGTATAGTCATTAAAACAAGACAGCAATATGCTCTACAGTTATCCAGTAATTATTTAGTTGAGAGTTTTAACCAAAAAATAAATGTCCATGCTTGTTTCATTTGCTGACAAGACACCGTAATTGAAATAGAAATATCGCATACCATCTACTTTTTGGCGATTCAAATCTGCGATCTATAACGGTCCAATGCCATCATTATAAATGTAAGTGTAGGAACATCTCGAACATCTATGTGTCATGTTAATACGTCTTCGACAATATTCTAGGTGATAGCATGCTGTAACAACGTTTTCTAAACTAGAATGTAGACATTTAGGTTATAACACAAATTGTGCCACACATTCATGTTGATCGGCAAAGATTTTATGCAATATTAACAAGCCAAACCGATTCACTGGGCTCGTCAGGAATCTAACTCGCAACTATCCCGATACTTTAGAAATATGAAAGGCGCTGAAGCATGTAATCAAAGTAATCAACTACATCGCGACGCTACTTCATCTCTCATTGGGCGCCGTATTTCATATCAAGGTGATAAAATAAGACCGAATCCCCAGCTGAAGGATGTCTGGTCGCAAATCAAACACCATACTTAAGATTACGATGTTGAGGTTTATAAGTCACATATATACTAAATCAAGTTTTATTTCGGCATCATGACTGAGACTGACAAGCGTAGTAGATAAACAAGGCTTCTGGAAATATACAAATTGATCAGCCTACGATCGACTCAGCGAAACGTCTAGGATCGTGCATGTCAAAGATTTTACAGCTAGCTTAAGAAACAGATGAACTTATCTTTTTCATCGACTGATGCAGTGGCCTTTTTGACAGCGCTTGGCATGCTTTCACGATACTTCATGATTCAGAGAACGAAATTTATCATGTGTGTCGGATTTTGTGAATTTCCTTCTGTTCAATCTACGAACGAGCGAATGCTGCTAAGATGATCGAGATAAGTTCATGTGTTGTTTTAGCTAGCTTTGAATCAAGAAGACTCGTGAAAGCATGCGCTTTCAAAAAGGCCACTGTATCAGTCGACATTCAACGAGACTACATGTGGCCAATCGACAGCGTCAAGCTAACGAAGGTAGCCAAAACCACAGTTCCAATAGGATACTAATCAAATGACATTTAGAAGATATTCGATATATAATAATACATCTAGAGACGGAACAGCCGTTAGAGGGGAAACTAATCCTGCTATCTTGGTACTCCACTCGGAGCTGCGGCGATTAGCTTAAGTCTGCAAAAACCATAGAAAACCACAATCTAATTGCCTAATGCCACGACGGATAATTGGATCTGCCCTGAAAGCTACATAAAATATCGCTTCGAGAGCGTCGGTCTTATTGGTCACTGGAATTACGTGACATGGGCCGAAAAGGTCGCATGCTAATTTTATCTCTCAGATTTAAATCATCAGTCTTTTTAGAATCCGGGCTTGCCCTATTTTGTCTGATAATTCAGATCAGAATATGTGGGTCCGACACCCTGCAAAACCATAGGTTTATGGTTTCTCGAGAACAACAATCTAATTGCCAAATGCCAGAGCTTTTTCATGCGATGGCGCCGCACGACGGATGATTAGATCTGCGTCGAAAGCTACATAAAATATGGCTTGGTACGGGGGAATGGGTAGCGTATTATTGGTCGTTACGTGGCATGGGCCTAAAAGTCTTTTACAATCCGGACTTGCACCATATTTATCAGAATATGGAAATCGGACAGCGAATCGGGTTTGTAAATTGCCAGAGTCTGTGCATTCATATCGATTTATGATAAAATTGTCTCATGATAAGAGTATATTTACATCCTGTTAATGTTTTGTATGCGCATAGATAGAGAATCGGATTGTGTCGAAGTGAAAGTACAGGGATCTAGGAAAGGCTGTCGTGAGACGGGGTTAACAGGCTGCATCCTTGATTGCTTAAGTTGAAATATGCATGCGTATGGGATAGATGGATGAACGAGGATTCGAAAGTGCCAACCCAGGGGTAGTGAAGGGTGAGCTGCATTCTAACTATAACTTTGACTAAAACTCTATACTCAAGAATGATTCTGTGGCTTTAAGTTGCATCATTTATAATTACCAATGTATTCATCGACAGCGCAATATATGGCGTTGTTGTTAACATCTGTGCTCATTAACTTGATAAACTCAATGTTTGTGCGCATAAAATGTGGCTAAAATGACAGTTGCACCTGTTTGATGTCTTTCACAAAGTTGTAATAGATATTGCGGTGGGTATAGAGAGAAATGGATCCATATACACCAGAATACATATTCAACACTTCCTTATTTTCCTTTCCTTGGCTGTGAACACATCTCCAACGTGAATAAAGACATAGTTTACACGTGTCTTCAAATGACAACACCTATTTTCGTAGGGTTTCTAATATAAATATATATATCTATATATATAAATATATATAAATATTTATATAAATATATATATATATATATATATATATATATATTTATGTATATATATATAAAATGTTGTTGTTGGAGAATCTCTTCGATATGACATAGATATTGCTATGGTGCATGTACGCTGTTGACTTTTGATCTCTAATACCCCGATTTCAACTTGTCGAAGATATATCTTCAAACTGGTCAACCTATTACTCGAAATTGTGACTCCAAACGTTATGTTTCATGATTTCTGCGGAAAGCTCAGCAAGCGATTACACTTACCATGATGTGGCAGCTTGGAAGAAGTAATAGTAACTACAATCTAAAATTGATATTACAATGCCGCCAAAATGTCAACATTCAGTCGAAGTACTCGCGGTGTACTCAAATATCTTGCTCTAAAGACTTAGGCCTCTTATTGTATAGGATAAAGAGAAAGAGCCGCAATGTCATGATCCAAACCTGACGTCAAGGGTTCGTCTTTTAATTAGTCTGAATAGGCTGTAGGATTCTTCAACCGAGCATCTAATAAGCAATCATTCACTTAGCTAGCCATGTTTTGCAACAACATGCGCTACTTCAAATGGCCTTACGCATTCCGATAAACATATGGTATTACATTCAGAGAGTAAAAGATAGGGCGTATAGATTGCAGTTGGCTAAATAGTTGCCATATATGTAGCCTATGTATTTGGGATGGGAAACTCAATTTGACAAGAAAATACTTAATTGTACTCAGGTCAAACCAGTCGCAACAATAGCCGGATCAGTCGTTTTTCAAAGATGTTAAGCTGAAAATAAAGGTGCGAAACTCTGATGTCCTTGAATTACTGGTATCATCGTAAAAGGGTTTCCGAAAGGGTGTGTCGAGGTTTATATATCAATTTAAACCCTGACGTGTCCTTGCTCTAACTCTCATGATACCAGTCTAACGGAAGCTACCGTTACCGATAGAGTCTAAAATCTGGAGTTAGTCGTGGGTTCTAAGCAAGCCATGATATTGCTTTTTTGGGTTAAAGGAACGAGTTGCCACTGCCATATACAGTCATTGAGAGAGGCGTAAGCATAACAAGGTATTATGTGTATCAAACCATCTTGCTTGCTATACCACGAACAGGTTAAATGACGCACCGTGGCAAATATTGACATCCTGATTATATTTTGGAGGTCCTCAATATCACGCAGCGGTGACCATGTAAGAGACCATACGCAAACCGCCATATGAAGGGAAATATAATTTGAACATTATTTCCAACGCATGGGAGCATGGTGAAATATTCAAGATGGCGGTCTTGAAACTTGTTAAAATCTTCTTATAGCCGCACATTTTGAATTTCTTCTCATTATCTGTACTTCGGGGCTCATATTTGGATTCGGCAAGGGCCGCATGGGCATATCCGGCTGAATACAATCAAATTATCAACTTTATTATGTATAAGTGGCAACTGCAGAAACAAAGTATATCACCATTGTCAGTAACATATCGAAAATATTAAATATGCAACCCTTACATATTCAATCCATGGTTAAACGCAGCATTAATGACAGTGATTATATCATAGGTATAATGTGAATATATTGTACATGAGAGTGACATGAAAATACAGCTTCACATAAGATTGTTTTGGTTCCCCAAGGTGTACACTCGCGTTAGTTAAAATAACCAAAGGGGGCCTTTGAGCATTACCCCAGCTCCCCGTGATCTTAGGAATACGTGAAATAAGATGCATCGGCATAACTTCACTTTGTTGCACTGATTCAAAAACAAAGCGGAACATAGTGATCCTATAAAGCAATGGCAATCATCGTTAACAGGGAATATTCATTTGACAACCTCGGATGGTCATCAGATGTTCTGGTGATAACGTTGTGAACGAGCACCGAGATGAAAACGGTGAATCTTAGTGCTAGGATAGTAAAGGTCCCATAGCCCCTTGGCTGCGGCCCCTGTTTTTGCATGTTAATGATATTCAATAGTCTCGCCAAGGGTTCAGGCTATCAATACGTCGTGAACTGGGCTAGCATTCCAGATTTGGGATGCTCCAATCAGAAGCCGTTTCTCTCGAGTACTTTCGAGTCATAGTCTTTGATTGGTCATGTCACTTTTTCCGAAGATTCGGCGTTATATTTGTTTTTGTACGCTCCATTGTAGATCTCTTGTCACATGAACTGAAGTATTTGCTGTAGCATAACCATCGAGATGACTTCAACGGAAGCCCTCAATAAGTGATTTTATTAGTTACATTTTGGCAATGCCAACAACCGGAAATGTATTTTGCCAGACGGACAATACCATCTGGAGGTCTAACGGGTAACATAAATGTTGCATGTCTAGATGGCTAAATCCAGAAAATAGATGACATTACTACTATCCACATCAACATGGCTCATTTTCGTTTTATGTAACCATCATAAAACATTCATCAGGTATGCCATCGATTCATATACATTTGAATAAGGTCCGTAATATGTGGTCGATATGTATGAGTAAGCTGGTTCTCGTACCAAGCAGAGGTAAGGGTGATCATTAGTCTACTTATTTTTGATTCACACCGATCTCACATTAATTTTTAATACACATCAATCCGGTCCAGCTTTTTCTCGAGCTTTCTTATCCTTTGCATTGTTTAGGGAGCAGTTATTATCAATGCGTTGTAATATACGTAAATAATTGAGATACGTAGTTCTATTCAAGCTGGGGGCAGCTCATGCTGACACTCAGCACATGTGTTTTTGCAACTGGCTTGAACAAGGCTCGAACTAAGACGACACTTCAATGCATGAATGGCTACGCTAGGCAAGCTCTTTTCCATGAATTAGCCATGAAATATTATTGAGAGCTCTGCTTTTAATTGAATGCCATTGGATTCATTACAGCGACATTTTATAATGAAAATGGTGCTACATTACAGACTTAACCAGCAGCACCAATAGATAATCTGTGCACCATTATTAATTAGGTAAGCTTTCTTGAAGTATATTATCATCGGCTATATGTTTAGTTGAAGTTCACTCCAAGGCACAGCATTTAGGTTTAACATCAATATATGAACATACAGTTTACTTCTAATTGAGAATCATATCCTGAAAATGCGCCCCCTTGCCTCCATGACTTGCTTGTATTTATCCAATGTTGACACTGCATCGTCATCAATTTGCGTATTATAGACGCAGGACATAACGGGAACTTTGTGCAATGACGCAAGCTATTTATGAAGCAATACCTGGCTTTCTGATCCATATGTAATGCTGGTGCGAAATAAGCCGATTGGCTGGGCAGTTTAACATAGGCTAATATCCGCGGGGATTCAACGCCAGCCATATAAACCTTTTAGATGATCATGTTCTTGTCAAACGTTGTTATTGCTGCACCAAGTAGGACAACGCCGAAGTGGAATCTACTTGGAACTCAATGGAATGTGCCTCTGCTAGTGGTGCTCTACAGTAGCCAATGATTGTATGCGATTAATCAATATTTCCGACACTTTTCTAACGATATTTTAAGCGTAGCAAATTATCTAAGAGACGATTGTTTAACTGACTAGCGGCATATCAAATGACGGCGACCATTCTCTAAAAACGCGCTGCTGAGGATAATAAAATAAATATAGAAAATATAAAACAGGTAAGATAATCATATGAACGTATGTGTGTTTGACTAATATAATATGTTCTATTTGCAACCTGCTGTCTACATATGCGCAAATATTAAAACATACAGGCCGGTTTCGTTCTGAATGAATATCAGCAAAGATACAACAATCAATTATTGAAACATTTATCGCGGTAATATTCCAATTGTTCAATGAAATCTGTATCGGGTCTGAAGTGGAGGACTATAGTAGCTGAGCAATTGTGATACACATGTTTTCGCCCAATCTTTGTTATCAGATCATCAACATCTCAGCACTCGTCCAGCCTAGAACACAATATGCATATTGACGATTAAAATCATTCGTGGACTGTAGTTATTAATTATTAATTATTGATTCGGCATATCTTAATTGATTCGATAGAAAAGTTTAATGCAAATATTGTTGTCACTTATTATGCTTTATAAATACTTTTGTTCCTCTAAAATAATATTTGCTATAGATGTGATCATTGTGAACCATTTGTTCAATTCACTGTTAAAGATAGATGAATAATGAGACAAAAATAACGTTTCCGCATGAATACGCCCCTGCACCGGCATTGCATGCTATCATGTCTACCACATTGCGAACTTAACTATGTTCTATGCTATAACGGATGCCGATAAATAGATGCCGTTTCTCACATTGAGCGATGCAAATTGTTCTACTAACATCAGCAATCTAACAATCAATTGATAACCAGTAATCTTTAATTACCATAACGTAAGCCGACCTGGCAAATTACTTTTTTAGCAGATTGTAGTCTGCTACATTGGATACCACGCAAAAAAAAACACCACTCTCTAGTAACTCAGAGCGTTTGGGAAACTAAATCGAACGTTGTTTGAAGTGACTAATTGGACATAAATTTGTGAATGCAAATAATTACAAATGGTAAAGTAAAATGATGAGAGTTATATGGAGATCGATAGATGTCAGTCAATTTACGCAACCATAATGCGATTAGTTCCGGCTGCATATTATATCATTAGCAAAAAGTTGCTTGTCGTAGACATGGCGCATGAAAAATAGAGAAATCTTCTTGATCAATGAAATGCTATTTACATCACATACTCTTTAGAACCTTAGTTGTGAGACACTTCACGATTGAAGTTTCGTATTTGTCAGAACAACTGTAGTTTATTTGCCATTGTCCAGTGCTTCAGGGCACTAGCTTAACATAATGCCTGATCCGGATGGCAGTAGCATCTCAAAGGTAGCATGTGGCGATATTATCCAATAGCCTGTTGCGCAGATGAGGATATCCATTTTCCGGAGCGTTTAAGACCTTGGCATTAGCAGCGGTACCTTAAGCTTTCAGGTGAACAGAGAACCCCTCCCGACAAGGATTCGCCAGCAGTAATTGTCATACGTCACATCACTCAGAACAGTAAGATCTAACGAGCTCCGTTTGGACAACTACCACGTTCGCTGCTATTGTGTCGAAGCTGTTGCCGACATTACATAGCCATTAAACCGATCGTAAATGCTCCCTGCAGTTCCGTGAAGCGCATAATAATGAACCTTAGAGCGATGTAAATGCTGGTGGTTTACATAAACAGTATTGCTGTTTCCCAATAACTGCTTAAACACTAGCAGCCGCCAAAAAAGCATAGTAAGTGCGGCTATCTTTTCCTGTGTAATGTTTGAGTGTGTGTCGTACATGGTGATGTGAACCTGCCCATATGCACATTGACAAGTAATTTTCAAAAATATTTTACATGGTTATGGGCACTCAGCGAACTGAAATTATAACTTATGCAATGTAAATGTGGTGCTTGCAGATTTACACTGCATAGACAATGTATTCTTCACACCCCAAGATATTTAAAAAGCCAATTAGTTTATATGGGCTAATGCGGTTGGTCATAACTCCTAAGTGTTACTAAAAAATAATAATTTAAAGACATGGTAGGTTTTCTACAGCGTGTGATAAAATGCCAATCTTAGTTAGAAGTAGAACAAGTTTGCGCCTCATTCCAAAGTGAGTCCCCGCCTAGACTTGCTAAGTCTACCTATACTATGTTGAAACACCTTAAAGATGATGGTTATGTCAATGGTCAGCTTACACAACACATCACCGTGACATCGTAATGAAACACTGATGCTGTTGTAAGTCTTTGGAGGTATTGTTTCCAAGAACCATGTCACCGGCACCCATCATATGGGCTAGCAAAGAGAGTCGTCGCAATACACAGACACATCAGAGGAGACTCATTCGTCTTTTTTGTCGAAGTGGACCACGTTGCCATATGCATCAATACCTTAAAAGAAGACGCATATGTGGAGGGATAATTAACTGAGACATTTGCTAAAAGTGTAGAAAAGTTTGACAATAAACGGTGTGTAGAATTACCAGCATATGTTTCTGAATCTGTTTTGAAGACGGCTGGGCAATGGTTCAAAAAGTATGTATGCAACATGTAGTGTTATATTGCATCAGCTGCATCAGCTTTTCTCCATTGACAGGGATTATGGACCAATTTCTCACCATACAAACACAATGCTCAGGGGTTTAAGCCGACCCTATGCGTCAATCATTTGTTTAAGGCAAACGAAGTAACAGATGGCACTTGTTGCAGTTGTTAACAGCTATATACGTCAAAGATGTTCCCAGAAGAAACACTTGAATTTTGTGCGTCTTACCTGGCAGACCACGTATCATTTGGCTTTATTGCGTTAGGAAGTTGTGGCACAATGACGGATATTTTTCCTTCTCATTTTTGGTTTATTTTGTGTATAAGTGATCCGTGAATCGAGGCAGGTGCGCGGTTTATAGGTAAAAACGCAAAATAAAAGGAATTTTTGTGCATTTTTCGACAGTTTCTGAACTGAAAGCAGATATTTTTCAACCACCCATGGAATGCATACAGACCTGCAGGGGATCTTCGATCTATAAACAAGTATCTGCTTCAAGTACCAAAATTTCCAAATATGTCTTTATATGGTGCTAGAGCGTTTATTTATGCCGCACCACGTTTGTGGAACGCACTTCCTATCGCAGTTTGTCGGTCGAATACGCTTGATATATATTGAATCAAACCTCAAGACATTTTTTTTTAGTCAGCGCTATAACATTAAGCAGCCTGCTAAAGCGCCTTTGAGCAGGATTATTTCCTGAAAACAGGCGCTATACAAATTCATTATATGTTATGTTATGTCACCGTAAACTGTAGACTCAACGAGCTAATCGGTGTAAATAGTGTGGGGTTCCATTGGTATAATACCGATAAGGCTTGCTGTAAGAGATTGTATCGATATTCCGATGCTTTACCAAAATGGTTATCAAACTGTAAATTCTGTCCATGATGCTGCAGATGCATCCTATTCTGCATGATGAGTGTATGACGTACCATCCATACCGTTAAGTGGTCTAATGTTGTGAGCTCTAGGTAAAAGTCTCCTAGCAAAACATAACATTGCAGTAACGCATGATATGGACTAGTTACATGGAGTCGAAGTCAAAAATCTAAGCCAGCAAAAATGGTAAATATGTTGCGCGTTTCATGTAGATCATAAAACCACAATCACACTCAGTGTCAAACACAGCATATCATATAGATTCTGCTGTGATAATGGCAGAAAATAGACATATATTGCATTTGTATTGCATAGAATATGTGACGTGATGATACTATTAGTGATATAAATCTCTCAAGGCATGTATACATCGGCGATAACAAAGCAGCATTCTTCAGTTATGACAGGTCAGCCAATGGATGATAACCAAGCAATAAATTGCATCTGATGAAGGAAGCAAAACCAAGGAAAACATTGACTAGAGTAAAATCGAACATCACATCGCTATGTCGGGCTTGTTTGCCTAGTCTGCATGCGTTAGTGGATGAGGTCAATCAATAACCTATATCAATAGGAGCGATGTATAATGTTGTTGCCTTCTATGCCAACACTTATTGCATTTGCATCGTTCGCCTGTAACCGTATTCGTAAACATCATTTCATCCCGTGACCTTCACCCCTTGTTTACTTGACGCTACCGCTATGGATAATATATGCTAAGCTTCATAAATGTCTACCATGGATCTAATATGAAACGTTAGTATCCATTACTTAGGGTAATTGAGATGTATCATCGTTCATCTGCAGGATATTGTGAATATTGTCTTTATGTGGGCTTGCTCACCACTGAAGCGATGCAACGTCCCTGCGGCTGTTTTGACTGCTTGCATAATCGCTTCAGAAACATGCGTCGCTGAGACTGGTGGCGTACTCGTAGTCTATCCTGTCATACACTGAAAGCGGATTGAGCGAGCGATGTCTTTGTCAACTAATGAGGACAGTAACTTTGCCTATCAAGGGCTTTTTATGTACTAATGTTTTACATACCCTTCTACGTTCTATCCCTCGACACCAAAACAACTGGTCATAATGACTTGGAACAAGGGACCCCAATAACATAAGACGTTATTATTTATGTTGGTCAATAATTGAAGAGTTATTATGAAATCCCCTCCCCAAAAAATTCCAATGAATATTGATGATATTTGTGTCAGCCTCATGTGCAAGAGAGAGAAAAAAGGAAAAAAACCCACAGTCTGAGAATGATGATATATGATTGAGCAGTTTATACTGTTACTTACTTTGCCTGCGAACTATTAGATGAAAGTGCTCGGAGATATAAATGTACGGCAATTGATAACAAAGAGTTTTTTCTTTTCGTCGTGAATCAAAAAATGTCGGTCTAAACATTTGTACTCGATTGCCTTGCTTTGACAGTCAAGGCAATAACATGCTTCAAATGCATTAAGTGGTTAAGTGGTATATATATATATATATATATATATATATATATATATATATATATATATATATATATATATATATATATATATATATATATATAATATATATAGAGATATCTCTATATCTATATATATCTATATATCTCTATATATATATATATATCTATATTTATATATCTATATATAGATATATATATATATATATATCTCTATCTGTATCTCTATCTATATATATATGTGTGTGTGTGTGTGTGTGTGTGTGTGTGTGTGTGTGTGTGTAATGTGTGTGTGTGTGTGTGTGTGTGTGTGTGTGTGTGTGTGTGTGTGTGTGTGTGTGTGTGTGTGTGTGTGTGTGTGTGTGTGTGTATGTTACGTTTTGTCCTATTAGGGCTGAATAATGTTCACATGAACGTCCAAGATTCCAGCCGGTCTATATTGTTTTATTCGGTCATATAAATACAAAAACATACTGGGTCAATGAGTGCCGTATTTCATAACTGCCATCTGCAAGCTCTTATTGTGGTTGTATCTAACAGAGTGCTTCTCCTTTTTGTCAAGTGCTGACCATTGTAATGATAGATACCACATAAGTCAAATCACCTCTTAGTATGAAAAACATTTATATTGATCAAAATCATTGAATACGAAATGTTTGTGTGTTACACACATGAATGGAACATTCCTTCTGTTAGGCACGCTAACTCTACATGCGCCCTGCACCGATTTTATTGGATAAAATGATCTGTCGAGAAACCCCAACCTATTCCATTACACCCGCACAGCGACACCGCAAGTAATAAAGCATTGCTTAATTTTGGTCCTTTGTCAGCGATGCATATAATACCTTCCGTCTGAATCGATTTCTGCTTATGCTAATCTGCGTCGCACGCACGTTCAGATCATTGTGCCATATTATCATTTTATTTACTTCTTTAACATACACATTTACAGCAATTGTTGAACTGCTGCAGTTTCGAAAGTGTCACGTTATTAAGCAGCGAATTTCTGTCATGCAAGAAACCACGCTTTAAGTATGTTACTTAGTTAGATGTTACTAAAATGAAGCTATTTATGTGAGTGCAAGAATTATCAAGCCGTTTGAAATCAAAAGCGTTGCAGAGCTAGTGAGAATTAAGGCTCTTAGTGCAAATCGTGTTATCAATTTTCACCGCAACACTAATTCTGAAAACCCTTCCGTCAGTGCTGGCAGAATATGCTGGAAATATATCAGCCAGGCCGTCTTGCACATTTGATGACAACTTGTGATCTTCCTCTTTACATCAACCGGATGCGTCGTCATATCCAAAAGGACATCCCTTTTCTCATCGCAACCAATGTTCTCGCTTAACTCCAATTATTCCACAGTAAATTGTGCCAAGCGTTGCTGTATGTCCAATGTATGGTTGACCCATGAATTATTTTTAACAACGTGCATGCTTGCTTGACCACGATACCTTTTCATGGCATTGATTTGCATAGTCTTCAAAGCGGTAAAAACCTTTTTTGCGAAGAAACAAAAACTTGGTAAATGGCCTGTAGAACGTAGTTTCACAGAACCGTTAATAGCGGTAATAATATAACCTGAAGTATATTTACATTTGGTTGATAAGGACGTGCAATAGGGGGAGGGGGAGATCTAGTCTAGTGAAGGATCTTGGTATGGGAGAGAAGTTAGTCGGCGTTGAGGGTGCCCAATTATTTTGCAGTTCTGACAATGGTAACGCTAAAAGGTTGTTAGTAAATAATTGGCAAATGGTATTCACAACAATGCTGATTGAAATTAGGATTGAAAAGAAAGAATGAGAAAAAGAGGGTTAAAACACAACTTAAATCAAGTACAAATCTACGGGGGATATCACGATATTGTTGCATGAAGATGATTGTGAAGCTGAGACAGAACCACTTATGCGCCGTTGTTTAGCTTGCATCAAACCGACTGGCAATTTGCGCAGATATCCATTACATCACCGTTGAGCCGCTGGGCCGTGTACGGTAACACGTATTTTAGCAAAGTCGTCCGAGTCAAGCAAGATTTACTATTTCCAAATGGCATCGCATATTCATGCCACGGTATTGTTGGTCGAAATTATATGTGGTTAACCACCACGTATTCGCTACTGGTCTGTCTGGGTATCACGAAATGTTCTACAATGGCAATGGAAGGCATAGCATCAGTCAATACGGAGTTGCATGGGCAAGAAAGACTAGCGCCATGTGAACACAAATGCTTAATACACCTTAATTTTCCATGATTCATTCGCAAACATCTCTCGCATGACAGCATATCAACTAAAGGTGTACATGTGAATGACCACATGTCCTGACTCTAGCTTCCTGACATTATATGTACTTATATTCCCCGTTATTTCAATCATGACATGTTTACATTGAAACACGACAAGACTTGGTTAGTCTTCAACCGAACAACCAATAAGCGGTATCTTGACTAATAATCTGTTGTAAAGAATCAGTTGTTTTTCCGTGTCATTTGCTTTACGATGCCTCTATGATATATCTTTCAGATAGTTAAGTATCAGACTTGAGTCCCTGACGTCAGCTAACAAGTGAAATTGTTGCCGATCCCTTAAAAAAGCAATAACAATAATACCAAACGCTTATATGAGACACCAAGCTAGTAGTATTCACAGCATTATATGAGAAACAAACCATGTTATATTTCACTGAAATATTACCTTTTTGAGATTTCTGTCTACTCTGTAAACTCGCAAGTTGATTTGCTGTTATAAGTCGCGCTTTGTAAAAAAACATTGGTGGGGTTTTGTTTTTGTTGCACCGTGGCAAATTTAGCATC
>CM067357.1:24995024-25017524 GCA_034190875.2 Urechis unicinctus
GCAATATTTGTATGCTAATTCAGCAACATTGATAATTGTATTGCCATTTTAAAATAATTGATGCACAGTATATCATTCTATAATTCATACCCAGTGCTCTAAGCATGGAATAAAGGGCAGTCATTATACAGAGCAATCCATTAACTTTATGCATAGCTGAACAGAGTTTGATTCGTATAAAGAGAAAATGATAAGATTTTCAACTCGAATCGTTTATCTATTTTGTTTCTGCTCTTTGTATATTAAATATGCCGCTTCAGCATGTTTTTAACATGGCGTCGCTCATCATTATAATTGCTTAGATTGTTGAAGGAGACGTGCAATGAAATTTAGCAATTCATTTGAGTGAATTTGTTGTGGCTCAATAGATATGCTGCCTTATAATAAGCAAGGCTTGTGAAAAAAGATATAACAAGCTGCCCTTTTGCTTAACATTCAATATCGAACCGCGTTACTGAATCAATAGCATGTATGTAAGATGCTAGTAATTAAACGTTTATGATCTAGATAAAGACAGTAATCCAAACAGTATTTAGGTCAATGATATTGTCCTGTAAATATTTCTTCGTTGTCTCAATTTAATTTGGCACATTTGAGTGACATATTGGTCAATAGCGTTGTCCAATTAGCGCTCTGTCTGCTGCTTGTCCATGTTTTTTAAGTGAATTGTATATTTGTAAGCATGATAATGATAAAGTAATTATAAGCACAAGCTACCTTTCTGCTGAGTGTAAAACATGTATTTATGGTAGCGTACAAATTATTTCTAGCTTAGCCTTACACAATACGCGCCATCACGACTAATTATCTTCTCTATATTGTTCGGGTAATAGCGCAATACGTAATTTGTTGCGCATTTTCCCAGATTCATTATCGTTTAGTTGGCTATTCATTCACAACAATAAGCGTATAATCTTTGAATATCCGCGTATACTTGGCTGATATTATATATGCGTGTACAATGACACAAGCTAGCGTGGCGAAAACCGCCATCAATCATATATTGCATGCTACCATAACACAACCTTTTGTATACCGCATGACAGCATCATTTGCATATTGCCTGAGGTATAGCATTCCATACATTTAAGTATGCGAATGTCCTGCAACTTACCTTGATTGCCTTACTGAATCGCTAATGTCGAATATTAACACCACCATAGGAGAGGATATTCCACTATCTTCCTTTCCGAGCAACGATCATCTTCCTCAGGCAATTGCGTAGTAATTGTGATATAAATAGAAAACGGAGCCCACGGGCTCATAATTCCGCGCCAGCAGACAAAATTTATCTTGTAGTTACCTTCCCATCCCTCTTACGCACGCGCACTACTACAATAAAATTCATCCCTGGAGACCGACAGGTGGATCACATCCCTAATCAAATATGTACCAGCATGTTGTATTGGCGCTGGGTGCTACGTATGGCGTGCTGGTCCTTCACCTTTGACCATTTTGAGTAGGTCATTGACTCGATACAGTGCAGAGTAAAGGTTAACGGAGGGAAAATGTTGTTTACGACCGACCATGTAATTGTCCGTATTATCTAAAACAAATGATTTGCTGTTTGTTGAATGTTTCCTAACGGAAGGCTGTGCATAAAAGGGTGTATTACATGTATCGGATTGATGCTACTAAAAGATAAACCATGCTTAACCATTCGATTTGTTAATTTTGCTTCACGACCGCAAGCTGTCAATGACCATCAATATTATACGCACAAACCGCATCAGCTACAAAGGCCTTCATGGCAGTTTACGGTACGCCTTTTATCAATACAATAAACAATATATAGCAATCATATATATGCGCTCATCATTGTGTTAGGAATTTAAGAGGATGGTCCGCATCAAGGCCACATGTCTCAAACTTATTACCGTGAGTCACAGCAATGGCTTCCAGGCCAAGTCAAGCGTATTCAATGTCTATGTGATTGTAAGTCAAGTCGTTGATCCTAAACATGTATGCCGGTGTTTGGATCGGCCCAATTTGGCTTGAGGCGTCAGGATATTCTACTTTTACAGACGTGCGATGTTCTGATCTCAACAATATAGATGGCAATAGATTTAGGTTTAACATTCATCAAGCTGTCACATAACTGTGATTATTTAATAACAGTAATATATCGTCGCAACATAAGCTGCTTGCATTAATCGCAGCCACATAATACATATGCATCCGGAGTTGTAATACTAAGCGAACGTGCATGTAGGCTTTAAACGTCGCATGTTTATAATGCCTTGTTCGACCGATTCGTTTTAAATCAAAAATGCTGTTTGTAACAGCATTTCAACCAACAGGGGTGGACAGCAATTATAATGCATTAACATTTGGCTATTTGTAGATATATAATATATGCTCATTTAAACTTATTACACTTAAACACATGCTCACGGTGCAAAATACAATTTTGACATCAGGCCTATTACAAACACAAACATGGTCGTCAGTTTTGTAGCGGACCCTGGAGTGACTTCCGACTTCTTTAGTGCGTCATCTGTGAGGGGTCAATCAATCACTTTAATACGTACCATTGTGAGACATTACACCTTTGTCATTAGCCCCTTTCTATCACCAATTAAGAGTTCCTATATAATGTCAAACTGCCTCGTAAAGGCAATTCTGCGCAGTTGTGTAGGAAATCGATACCAAAGCAATAATTTCAATTTCTCTGAATTTTGGCGACAGTATGTCAGCAGTGACAGTAGCTCGATTTTAATATATCGTTTTCCCGCAACAAAATACATGCAGTAAATTTTACTGCTTAAACAGGTCCTGTAATTCCACACTATGCAAGGCATCCAGCATGCCATGAAGTGCTATTCCATGAAAATATGATTATTTGTATGCGACAGGTTAACTATACTGTTGAGAGTTGGCTTTTATATCTCGCAATCTATGGTAAGAATAACACCGTACGCTATATAAATTTTCATTCTTCGGTTTCGCCTGAACGATAGTTGGCCTGTTGGTAAAGCGATCCAGCATGTACGCCAATGGAAACAGCAGTAATAACATCGGAGCAACCTGCATTGTTCTGCTACTGTATGTAAGACGGAATAAGTAGGTGAGGGTGATACAGTGACATTAGCCCGGTACTTCCATGTGCGTTTGTTTGTAAAACGGTAGTGCCACCTCATATTTATATATTTATGTTTATATCCATGTTTATATTTATATTTATATATATTTATATTTATATATTTATATTTATATATATATTGATATAGATATAGTTATTATATGTAGGTTATCTTGTATATATCTATATATGACACATATATAAATATGAATATATATATATACCTAAACATATATAGATATATCTATATCTCTATATACATATAATATATATATATACATATACATATATATGTATATAGAGATATATATAAATATATATATACAAAAATATACTTATATATATACATATATAAATATCTCTATATATATATCTATATATATATCTCTCTATATACAATATATATATCTATCTCTATATCTATCTCTATCTCTCCTATATCTATATATCTCTATATAATATATATATATATATATATATATATATATATATAATATGTGTGACATGGTAAATCATGCGATGCTGCAGGTTACATGCGACGCACATGCGCTGTATTCATACCATAGCGGCGTAGATTAAGTTATGCAAAAAGCTATGATTATTCGCACATTGATATTTACTTCGTATGGTGTGCAAAATTCATAATGCATTGTAATTGATTGTTGGTGTTGCATACGCAGGGCGAATTAGCTTCAGGTGAATTGATATTTACAATATTGGCGTTGTGCAGGCGTCGGGTTATTTACGCCGCCAGGTTGCTAGTCGGTCTGAGCAATGTGGGGCCAAAATTATAGCATTGTTTCTGCTTTCATAGTAATGAAAATATATGAATTTGGTTTATAAGTTTAATGAAGAGTTATACGTAGCCTGCCATCGACTGGACTATTCTATACTATTATCGTAATCAGTAATGATCTTGCCTCCTTTCAGTTTATCAGTCGAATTCATATTTTCCTATATACAGTTATTTTAAATTGAATGTGGCTGAAATGTTACTAACAATGGGTTGCGTGTGACTTTGCAAAACTAGAACAAATCAAATGTGCATCACAGGATTGGAAGCGAACGGAAACTTAAACCTTAGCTGCTTTTAACTCTGTGTCTAAAAATATAACTGCAACATCAATATTCAGATGATGGGCGGAAAGGGAAAAATAGTCGATATTTGTGCATCCGGCAAGCATCCTTGATCAGCATACGGTTCGTTTTAACCCTTTCCGTCATTGTGTCGCAAAGCGCTCAGCACAAGTTCTACTACTTTATGGCCTCAGAGGCTTTAGCAAAAAGGGGTTTTGTCAAACTCAGTTAAGAGCTACATGTAATCAGCATGTCAATTCAATGATGCAGATATGGTTGCTTTTTATCTAATATAATTGTTATCCCCAATAATTTCATACTCCTTAATCTCTTGCAGTAGCATATGTTGTCGATAGTCCCGCGGGGAATAATGGACGATTTCGTACGCGATGTATTCGACAGGGTTGCAAATGTGAAAGATGTTATGAAATAATATCGATTATGGGAAGCACTTGCTGAGACAAACGTGATAAAAGTATTGCAGGATATCAGCTGCTAGTATTAACGATCATCCGTGTAAAACACATGATTTGCGGATGTCTTGGGAGACAAGCGCAAGGGTAGCATTGTCTTTTCTTATAAGCTCTGGTGTACAATGTTATCGACCCCAATTAATCATTCAAAGTATCAAGTTTACACCAAAACTCTGGTTTATATAACGGTTAGATAATTTTAAGTTAAGTCGGCTTCATCCATATTTGCATCGTAACACTACATCGACAATAGTGCACTTGCTGTAACTTGTTGCTATAATCGTGTAACTGTTTACCGAATATCATAGGCAACTAATTTATCATTGATTAGGTATCTCGCTAATGGTCAAGTCTTGACCAGAATTAAGTGAGAGTGATGTCAGGTTCAGAAAACAGTTCTCAATGTTTACAAGTTGCCTATTGTTTTAACTGTTTAAACAAAGTGAAACATATTGTTTACCTCCGTCAAGTTTATGTTTTACTTCAATATATTGAAATAAGCGTTACTTTGATAAGTTTCAATGAGGCATAGCTCAGTAGCTGAAGTAAATATACCAGATTGTTTCAGACTAAAGTTAAGGTAAAGTCTTTTTTATGAATGCTTAGGAGATGTAGGCCGGTTAAAAATATATGTTATCTATTGATATTATGAAAATAATCGTAACTAAATAAATAATTGTAATGCGAAACTTCGCCACAAGGGAGACAAAAACAATTTATATATTTTTATCTTGCCTGTTATAAGAGACGCCGGGAGGCTTACAGATGGATGTTACAGATGAATAAAGAAAAATCAGTTTTATTCTGAGGGTGTACAGTTAATTTGATGAAGTGTCCAAGTAGCGGTACTATGCATACTTATTAAGTTGAGATTGAGATTAAGCTAGCAATTTATGCATCTCATATTGCGAGACGTAGTATAAAACTAACTGGCATGTCGATGTATCCTATTATTGCTAATATTATCCAGTTGCTTCGGCTCCTGATAGCATAAAAATTATATTTGCATACCCGTTTGGCTCATCATTACGATAAAAACAGTCATTGGGCACCGCATTGATGACAGTTCTAAGAGCTCGGTTATCCTATTAACCCTCAATTCACTATCCATGTTTGTCCTCGTTACCATACCTTGTATTCAGATACTAGACAGAGTAAAAGTCTATAATTGTAGTAGGCTACTTTAGTCGTAGGTGGCCTACACGAATCATTCTAACAAAGGCTACGGCACTTTACCAGGCAGGTCCATTATCTTGAAATAAAAAATGGGCCATTGTCAGTGCAATTAGCAAATGTCTGTTGATTGATTGTAGAAGGTAGGCACTTTAATGCAGCTTTCATCGCGCATCATATGATATGGTTACCATGTCAAAGCTACATGCGTATGTTGGAGCGGCGTTGGTGATGTTGCTAATGAACTAAACTGAATATCGCACAATCTTTTGCAGAATTAATGAAAGTGGATCAATGGTGTTTGTTACCTCGCGGCACAATGCAATAATAATGTTTAGTGCTGCTGTAGGGAGGGATATGAAGGTGATCTAATTTAAATGTATTCAACGACGTAGTATTTTGTCCAACGTACTCAAAATTAATCCAATCAATTTTAGATTAGCTGCGCTATATTACAAATGGCTCTTATTATTAAATTATCTCGACTACAGTATAAATAAAATGCGATTGAGAAGATTGCAAGAAAGAGAGTAATGCACCAAGTATTTAAGCACTGCTAAATAACATTAACGAGAATAGATATCTTCTAACTTGTATATACCTAGATGGTAGTCAGATCATATAATTCAACATTAACAAATTGCATTAATCACACTGTAACATGGCTGACAACTTTTCGTTTATATATTTCCCATATGCATTGATTCTTTTGAACACCACAAAATATAACTGAACCTTATGATGAACTTCCCGTTCTAGAGAGCGTTTTCAATGATATACTCCAACGCAGTGTCGTACTTGAGTCCAAAGAAACTACAAATAAACTATTCTGTCTCGATGATATATGTATTAAGAAAGGAGAGAAGTGTGTGGTTTTAAGAAGATGGAATCATCCGTTAATTTCATTAGCATTGGTGATTTGAGTTTGCTGCTTCAATACATTACATGGTGTTGCGGTTTTTGATAACGAAGAATACGTGAGCATTAATTATAAGGGTATGCATCCATTTGAGAATAGGAGAAAAATTTGATCTGCTTTAGTTATGTACCGCTCATCACTTAGAATTCATGTTAATTCACATCCACAGCAACTCTCACCAATCCTGACCGTTGATAATTTACTCGATTATTATAATTTAAGCAGTGGAACATTGGTGTAGATTTGTGTTGAGGAAAAGTATGCATGCTGGCTCCTATGCAGATATATTCAAGCGTGACAACTGCCCTCTAAGGATAAATCGTTTTTCGCATCATGTCGCATAGACTGTTTTAGTCAGATCCTTTGTGCAAAGTCAGTAACACGATCCATACACGGTGCATCTGTTTCGATGTTGATAATGCCAGCCGACAAATAAGTCATAAGAACCTTTATATTGGGGAGATGCACATTCATTTTATTGCGAATCATTGATTCTTGGTAATACTGGTTGGCTTCAAATATATTGTTCTTACCCGAAAACGGTCAACGTAGAGTACAGCCTATCATAAAACCGCAGCCCCATCTTTTTGAAGCAACCCAACATATGCCACATACTTTACAACAGCTGGCTGTACCTGTTGTTGCATTGAGACAACCGCGCCAAACGAAATGGCAAACAATTCATGACGTTTTAGTGCCAATACAGCGGTATTATATTTCAAGCTAGACTCTACATGTATTATGCTGGATTGTCGAGTCAATCAGTGGTACAATGAGACAAAAATGCTCCCTTTAATACACGTGATATATACAGTCGATTAGCCTGGAGTATAGAAGACGACAAGTACCAGCTGCGCCCGGATTGCACCTTTTGCATGAATCGATGTTTATCACCTTCAAAGTTTATGTTCAATGACCAAGTACATGACACAGTAGTTAGTAGCTATTTAGTACGATCCAATGCCTCCTATTAATACTTAAAGGCCCTTAAAGGCTACAAAACGCCCGTGGATGAAAAGTTGCAATGACTTACTCCTACCTAAAGCACATCAAGTTAGACCACAGAAGTGTTACATAATATACTCATTTATAGTAACATAACAACTTGATGATGTAGTATCATCAGCATCAATTACAGTCTGCCAACAGTTTTGGGGCATCGTCTGAATATCAATATTTATCAAAAACTATGCCAACGACATGAAAGTTCCCGAACCATTTGTAACTGTATGAGCCCGAAGCATGACATTCGGTGTGGATTCTAATCATCACACCCTTTGTTCTTGTCTCCCAACATTGAGTGTTTCTTTTAGTCCGCTAACTGCCAAGGCTACTGCAACTATTGGAATAAGCAACTGAAACATTGCATAGTGACACTAATATTAGACGTGGTGAGGGACAATGATTATTGCTTGTCAATTAGTGGTATTTCTTTGTGGAACTGAAAATGTTATATGAGAGAGTGGAAATCGCTGCAATCGTACTTACGCTGCCTGAATTAGCACGAACATGTGTTAGCTTTATTGCCAAACACCTCCACGCATGACGTGAATTGTCGCACTTAGACTTTAAATTGACTGGTTCACATCAAAACACCTGTGATGTATAGAGCAATTATCCCCTACGACAAGTGACATATGTCATGCCGTTTTTCCAGAGCATGTGATTTACGCATGAGGTCAGCTTTGTGCTCCTAAGCCCTGTATTTGTATGGTGAGAAATTAGTCCCTAATCCGTGTAATTGGAGATGAGCTGCAGCAGTGTTTCAATTCCTATATTTGGAAATCCCATACCATATGTTCCACTAATGTAGTGCCGAATACGACGTAGAATATGATCGATAGAGTCCTGGTTATGGTTGGCTAGTGCACATCAGAATGCTATATGACCGGTTTAGTTAGATTTGATTGCTCGACTAGCCAACTTTGAAGGTCAAGACGGTCACTTAAATGGGTCTCGGTTATATTGTTTTAAAATAGCGGACAATATTAGGTGCAGAAGCGTCTTCATTGATTGCGGAATACCGCCAATAGAACGTCTTGTTTATAGATCCAATCGTATTTTTGTTGATGATGATTTATCTCTAACAAAATGGTCCATGCAGTTCATGCGACCCAGACGTGCCTGCAACTGATTGAAAACATGTGGAATTGACGAAAAGACCATAAAACACTTGTTGATAGGACAGAGAGACTACAATTACTGTGGTAGAAAACATTGTATGAGTTAACTGTAAAATACAATTTCAAGTAGACATCTTCATCGTATAGCACCTGAGATGCTTATACTCTTGTGTATCAAGCCCTGTGAGATATGGTCAGATATCGGTTTCAGAGACTTTGTTATGCTCCAAATAACGTTGAAAATATCGATTAATATCTATCTATCTACAGCTATCATCCATATCCAAACAGTTGGTACACTCTATCCACACATATGAAACCCGGCAATAAATGGCTACCGTAGCGACACATATACCAGAGGCATGTGTTATTCGGCAGATTACGGTTCACCATATTCCCTATTGGCGCAGCAATAGCAACGTTTGCACAACGCATTATACTTCATATTGTTGCGATATGATTGACGTTGAACCAACTCAGCAGTGGCAGTAATAACACTGCCCATCGATTGGCTAATGTCGCGAAATCATTACTTAGAGACAATTACTGCTATCGGTGTTGCTTGTATCATTTATCATGGTCCCATTAACATTATGCGTGTATAAGACTTACGAAAAATGAAGATGGCGCGGTATGAATATTACCGCTATTCTCTGCTCTTGATGGGATTGCAGCGAAATTGCGGGTTAAAGCTCATGAGTTAAAGTAAACAGTCTGCCGCATCTTAAATATTTCCTGAAGGTCTATTGATGACATGTGCATCACATATTGGTCCTATTGTTGTCAACATATCATTGACGCAATAGGTACAAAATGTTGGAACAAGTTTTACTGTGTGAATTTCGTTCAACAAATGATTACACTATTGTAACTCAACATATAGGATGTAAAATGGTCATGTGCCGTGGTAATTAAAAAATGCAACATTACGCACCGCAACAGCTAGTTTTATACGAATCACACTAATGTGGGGTAATAACAGCAAAGTTCACATTATTAGGATAACACACTGGGATATGAATGCATTGATTGCCACTGGTCCTAGTTGATTGTTCAAGTCTGTTGTTGCTGTTGTCTGTTGTTCATTATGTTAGGGATTTGGAACAACGAAAAGGTAGTTTATCAACTGTCACTGTGGAATACAGCGTTGTATTCACGTGACTAAAATTCGACAACCGTGTTATATTATGTTGTCTTTTCTAATTGACACACCAAATAGTACAGTGTTCCTGCGCTTTGCCTTACATTACGACCAACTATAACATAAAAGTTCATGATCATCAAACAGAATGTGTTGCACTAGCATTTGTAGTCTTTTCAATTGACTTTTTTTGTGAGCGCTTGATTGTACAAAGTAACGACCGTTGCTGTAATCTAGTTAGTGGGTTCACTGCAGATAATTGTTGATAATTGCGTGCTTTTCGGTCTCAATACAGAGATTCAAACTAAACACATATGCCTAATGATGATATAAGTACATAAAAGCCTATAGCCATCCTACCACACTCCCAAGATATTAATACCCCGTACCTCCCTTGCCATTGGTGTACTTTTTCCATCCTCCTATAATGACTCAAAACGCCATAGCAGCTGGGACCAACTGAAACTTAAAAATGATCGTTAAAATATACATCATTAGTGTCTGCAAGCATCGTTTGTGTAGATTCAGTTCATCAATTGACGCACTGCTAGCATTGTCCCTGGATTTCTTACTGTTAGATTATATTAAACCACTGGGCTCTATGGATAATTAGTAAAGGTATGGTACACAATTTGCATAGTCAATTGAGGTATTCATGCCAAACAGGATGTTGCTAGCCTTGCTTTGTTTATTTTTTCCTTGTCACAATACGTCTGGTCATCAGCTCTGTCTTACGAGTCATATCTGTCAGGCAACTGTCGCTGAGTGTTACAAAACTGCATGTTGTTGGAGGCCAAACATCGACCAATAGCGGATTAGCTATTGTACCGCCACTTGTCCTAATTAGATACATCCTCAGCATCATTGCACACAGTTATCTCTAGTTATTGTAGTTGCTGTTTTACGGAGGACCCCTTAATTTACACTTAATTACACAAATCCGCCCTACACACCTACAATACCTTGACAACAAATGCTTTGACGAAATTACCCTACTACCTTTAAACATAGATGCAGTCGCAAAATACATGAAATTGTGTCGCAAGCCAAGCCGCTACTTGGCAGGTTTACACATAGCATGATTTGTTCCATCAGCTTCAAATTCAGAAATCGTAGAAACTACTACGCAGTTGTAGTCAAGGTCCCCTAGCCTGATGGCTGCGGGCGCTGTTTACATGTTACTGATATTCAATAGTCTCGCCTTCAGGTCTAGGAGACCATAGTAGATTGAACTGGACAGGCATCCCAGATTTGGGATGCTCCAATCACAAGCCGTGTCTCTCGGTCACTCTCGGTACTTTTGAGTCGCTGTCTCTCATTGGTCTATTCTACAAGTTCCGAAGAACTTGTCCAACCGGCCGAGTGATTTTTATGAGCCGGGCACACATTCTACAACACTCCGATTTGTTGTTTCACGCTGAGTGGCACCGTTTATCACACAGTCGACGAGGAAGCAGACACACAGCTGGTTCTTTTTAACTGGCTATCACGTAAACATACTATCGTGCAGCTACGCGATAAAAGCGTTTGTTGTAGTTCCAATTTGAACTTTTGAGACGCCGATAGTTCCAGAAGACCTTCAATGTGTTCTCATTGGATGCAGACCACTACAATGTCCATGACGTCACATGGAACCGAAGGGTGCGTATCACAAGCCAGTTTCATGAGCCAGGCGCAATTAAGGTCAATCCGGGTCACAACCTTTGTGTTGATTGGTCACGAAGATCAACGAACGTGTCTAATGAATATTCGGACGCGCCACTTTTAGACCTTGTCTGGCCGTAGACTCTAGGGCGAGAAGCGTAGCGGAACCCCTAGAGTCTGGGACGCAGACTAACGCAGTTGTATATTCCATATATTATGCTTAGCGTTGGTATTTACACAAATGCTAGTATCGCTAGCCATGTCATTTATGTGTATAGTTGAATAGGCTGCGGTTTCGATAAATGAAAAATATTGGTTGCGATGTTGTTCTGTGTTGTTCAATATTTGGTATTTTGTTTTAGACTTATAATAACTTTATATCTCGCACACCAAAGGCAACCACCGACACACATCGCTGCTATCGTCCTTGACGCACTATACTGGTTTCGTGCTCGCGTCTTGGTTAGCTGTGCAAGTGGAACATCTGCAAGTGCACTAAGTAAGTGCACTAAGTAACGCATATCTATGTTGACACTGCCAGGATCAAGTGTCAATTACTTTCGAACACTGTTCAAAAACCATCAATTATTAACAACATTATATCATTATAATTGTCTAGTTGATGTAATTACACATAGTTCTTTCCTCTTAACCTGTCACAGTGACTTTTTAGCGTTACTATTATTGCAGTATGCTAATTATAAGAAGTACGCTTTGCTTTGCTCGGCGATTAATGATCGTATGTAAGAACGCTACGTAAGTCAATTTTTAGGATGGAAGATTATCAGTTTCTGGTGTATACGAAGCTGATCAATTTGCTTAGTAAGCGTCATGATCTTACACTCGCATTATATACCTTGTTTGTCCACAATTTTATTTCTGACAAACACTGTATCTAGCTTTCGGTAGGCTTCATCAGGGAGCAGTTTATCTGTCCTCTATCGGTTACGCAAGTCTGTATTGGCATCACACTTTCCATATTTCAATGATCCATTGAGTTTATTGGTGTCTTGTGTTGATTCATTTCATCCTATGCATAATATTATTTAGACAATATGTCTCTGCTTACGTTTGTGTAACGTCGTCTATCTTCATTACATTCAACCCGGTTACAATCGTTAACATAGTAATATAACTGCATTTGAATGTTCTATGACACATTGTTAGTTGTCTAACGCCGTTCCGAATGATGACTGATTAGCCAATACAAAACCATGCCATTAATCAGGTCGAGCTTGGGTTTAACATCGCTGGCAATCATTACCAACCGCATGCTGGCACACTTATGGTATTTGGGTTTTCTGCGACGTAAATTTCGATAAAGACTTATTGCTGATTAGATCGTGTGGTAAAAACCATTACTGGACTGCTGATTAATAGGGTTAAAACACTGTTGAGCTGAGAGATAATTGGTATGAGTTGTTTCGGATCCTATGACAACTGAAAAGGCAATATTTTACGAAAGCAATCTGAAAGTGTCAAGCACCTAACCCATGGGAATGACAGCAACAATATTTACGTCGGATATAAGCCAATTAACAAGAACAAAGTTGATATTTGACATAAATATTTGATAGACATTGCCATATATATGGGGAGCTAAACGATACAAATTGATTTTTACTTAGCTGTGTCTCTAAGAACAAATAGTGATGGAGCCTCTGTCAGCCACAGCTGGATTGTCAATCCTTGTTACACAGAAAACAACGTCTATAAATAAGCAAATTAAACAAAAAAAACACCAAAGCGTAAAAAAATTATATATCAATTTACCTTTAATTAAGCAACTGACTCAGTTAATGTTCTTCAACGCATGAACAGGAATGTTCAATCAAACTTGGTAACACACACAAAAGCTTGTTCTCATAATGTATTGCTATCACATTAATTTTCTACAATAGCATTCATACAACATTCTCGTAGTGCGGGCGATTGGTTTAATTTTGCATAAAGTACCTGTGACGTTACCGTCGTGGCTTTATCAGCAGTAATAATAGCAATAATGTCTCTTTTTCGCCGTAAACGTCCCGTAATGGTCTCTTGGGGAACACAATAACGATTCCGCTCAAGGCTATGTGCAGTTTATAGGGCGCTGTTAGTGACGTTAGATGCTTTATCAACCGATATTTGATAGAATGCGTCTTTTGTAACATTGTCAGAACTTATTGAAGGATATGTTTTTATTTCCAAAGTGTAAAAATAAAATCCAAGGAATTTCGATCCTAATTATTAAACCTCACTGAAGTGTCTGACCCACTATCAGGATATTAATGAGTTTGATCTTACTTTACTATAATGCAAAATAATGGCAGCATATGAAATAAGCATATGTTTTATCATGATTATCATTAACCGGGCACCATCTTTCTAAATATATTATCACTGTAACGGGTACTGGTAAGAGGAGCAAATGAATAATACGCCAGGCAATATGTCACGGCCTTCTACTAGCAGCTGCATTTAAACCATAATTTCAACGTTCATGATCAGAACTTCCTTCAGTTCCATAGACACGCTTTCAACATCCATGAAAACGTAATTATCATATTGTTGAGTGTCTCATGCCCTTGCAGCATTACCATCGTCACATACGTAGATTGTGATGTCAATGCAGTCGTAACGTTTCGTTTGCTCGACAAACTAGTCATATGGTTGACGTTCAGGTAACATGACAATCAAACCGAGTATCGGGAATACAGCATATAACGATGTCAAGGAGCCTGCCTCCATGAAACATTATCTTGTATCCGTCGATACTTGTATGGGTGTGATTACGGTGCAGACAATCAACCGTTGGATTCGAGCTAAAATTGGTACGGGATGACAAAAGGACTGGAAGCGAGAGGAAACACATTACGTTACCAGTCAACAGTCGATAGCACAAGTCAAAATATTTACTTGCAATCAATCGGAAAGAGAGGTCAGGCTATTCTAGCCGTCATGGTACTTCTCGCGAGCGTCCTAAAAACAAAATGTATATCTCGCATTTATTACCGCCCAAATGAACACTCGTTGTTACTGCAATTACATAATTCAATAAGAGATTCTGTTCTCATTGTCATTGCTACTTGTTGAGAGCAACGACTTTCACATGACATGCCTGTAAAATTTACACCATTACAGCGCATTCACATAGATCATTAAGCATTTGCGTATTTCTCTTGGGAAATTCTAAAAAGTAAAAAGAAACATATATTGGACTTATATGTTCTGTCCATGTAGTTTGAACATAAAGCACATAGTTGATTTATAATCTCATTTCTTACCAATTGACACATATACACCACCCCCCCCCCCCCCCCCCCCCACCCACCCCCCAGCCTCCTTCTTGCCCATTTGTCACATTTTAGAAGTCATTACTGAGGATGCACGGCAGAGCCTATTACATTCCATTTGTTCTAGTCATAAAATATGACATATGCCGGTACCTGGAGCAGCAGTGCAAAATATTATTAAAACAAGGTACATTGCAGCTCTTGCTTTCTACGAGCGGGTATTCATCCAATACTTTTTTATCAATACAGTGAGTGGAATTCTAAAACATTTAGGATTGTTATGCACAATATATAACAATCTCTCCTTGTCGCAAACATCTCTTTAATGGTCTTTCATTTGACATCAAGCGATTTAGCTCTAGGCGCTGTGTAGTTAATGAGGCGGGGTGGCTGACGTGAGGTTCTTTACAGCCTCATATCATAAAGGCAAGGATTTTGCGAGACTAATGGTGAGAATTTATATGAAGAGAACAGTCACTTGCACTCAAACACTACATTTGGCCTGCAATATGGCTTCACTAGATACCAATGGAGACACTCAGGATCATGATCTCTTGGTATGTTTTCTAGCAGCATTGTCGCTTGTTTGTATAATAAAACATATTGCCTGCGGTACCTCATCCGTAGGGCTTCAACCGTTCAGCGTGCGTTTGGCCGCCATGAATTGCAAATATGTTCGTCGTCCAATTTAAGCTTCAAATTAGGATCAGAAGAAAATGGAGCCAATGAGTCAAAACTGTAGTCCATGTCACTTAGCGGGGCTGTTGCACGTTACTTCAACAAAAATTTAAAAAAAAATAGTTCGGTTCACACCGACTTATATACATCTTTGATGTACCATATACATTTCAAGATACACCAAAATTATATTGCATTCTATTCCATTTGAATTTTGGGTTGTACCTCGAATGCAGTTGTCCTGATCTTGTCATATATTTTTTAAAGCAATAAAACAATCCTTTAGCACGTCTCTCAAAAAAAAACTTTCACTGTTCAGAATTTAGTTTTAAAAACAAATTGTGCAAAAGCGATGTACAATCAAGCATCCTATTTGCTACTAATCCAGGGTTTTTCCGACAATAGGTTAATGCAGTAAAATGTATATGTTGAAGCCTGATAATAATAACGCTTTTATGCGTTGTTAAGGACCAGTTACTTTTCTGATGAGAGCAGAACATCTTTTTTAGAACATAATTTGCAGGACTGCCACAATTTTGTATTTACATTATTTTAGAGTTATGGGTATATTGCCTGTGGGATAGCCGTCCATTAAGTTAAGTATTCATATGTCATGCAGCGCAGTTTGATTATCTCACTGAATCGCAAACGGTGAATATTAATACTACCTATGCTAGAATATTCAGCCATCTTCTTCCTGAGAAGCGATTATTTTTGGGGGGCAATTGCGGCGTAATTCTGATATTGTTAGAGTAACGGGGCACAATGATCCAGAATCGTGCGCAAAATAAAACGGCAATCAACTTGTGGATGCCCCCCCCCCCCCCGATCACCTCCCAACACCAACCCACAAACACACACACACACACACACACACACACACACACACACACACACACACACACACACACACACACACACACACACACACACACACACACACACACACACACACACACACACACACACACACACACACACACACACATACACACACACACATACACATACACACACACGCGCGCACACGCACAACTACAATAAATCAGTTGAGTCAATGATATGATTCATTGTCACGAGGAACTTGATGAATGCCGTACCCGCACTAACCAGATAGCTATATTGCCGGTGGTAAACCAGGTTATTTGCTCCCACACAATTATGTAGCCTGTTTATATCTTCGCTAATAATTATGCATTTTTTTCTTATTTCGATATATTGGTATTTTTACCCATTAGAGCATACATTACTGGAGTATCGTTCAAAGTAGGATTTGCGCGTCACTAATGAGCTGTTGACATCGTGACTGTACTTCTGAACATAATCATAAAAATTAGCAAAACATGCAAGCATAATTTGTATTGAAATATTCAAGTGAGTTTGCGTACCTACTCGTGATAGAAACAGACAGGGCGTCCAGGCTTTGAAAGCCCGTTATTACAGCAACAAATTATCATTTTATCTATCAAATTGATGCCCCTGGAAATTATATTTGTTGAATAATATTTCCTAGTCTATCTCACTGCATATAATTTCAAACTTTAGATTCGGTTGTATATCAATACTTTTTTAATATCTCGCTATGCGATTCCTTGTGGCGCTGCGTTAACTGAGTGACTAAGCTTATTAATAGGGTAATTGAATTGACGTATTAACATCATTATATAAATATAGATGCACAAATATTGGCTTCTTCGCATTATTTTAACTATTTTTTATTAAGCCGCACCCATATAGAGCGGGAGTATGTAGCACAAAATAGGCATACTCTTTGTCAATGCAATGTGCAATATATAGCAATATATGTCTTCTATACTCATCCTTATGATGGGAACCTTGAATGACAACCCGCTTCAAGGCCACAAGTCGCAAGTTCCATTACCATATGTCACAGTTCAATGGCTTCCAATCAAAGTCAAGCTGATTCTAGCTCAATCGCTATAGCTTTTCAAGTCTGATCCCATAAAAGTATATTGGGTCTTGGAACAGAACAAAGCTTGAGGTATCTATCTGTGTTTATTAACGTTCTCTGCTATCATTTACACAAGAATTGGGTTGTATGTACGTCAAACTATAACAGTACTGCAGTTATCTAATCATTGTAATATATCGGCCTCAACAGTACATGTTTGCATTATCTCGGCCGAATAACACAAGTGCATCGATAAAATCTCAGAGCTATACAAGCAGTAGATAAAACTACTTTACCATGTCCATCGACGTTTTAGCCTTGTAATCCAACACAATGCATGTTCAAGGTGATGTGCCATATCATTATGCAATGGCATTTGATGTACACAAATCAGGCATGATTTTCCACTGTGATCGCCACATATTTGTAATTCCTGAAATGAATTGTAAGCAACACAGTACTGCAGTCTGGTTTATTTGCCAACGGATGCCAAGGGGGAGGCGAGGGGTGAGGGAGAGTGGAAAACTTGACCTCTTGTAATCCTGTTATACGGCCTGATAACATTGCGTGGCTCTAGGATATACATTTGCGTCAAGAATTTGTTGTGGCTTTTGCATTCGCATATGCAGGTCACATAATTCACATTTGCAGTTAACTGTATGGTTTCAAAGCTATATGTATGTCAATATAATAGGTGCAGACACGTAATAGATATATGACTCCTTAATGTATTACAAAGAAAGGAAGTCAAGATGCTGGGCCGCCTCCACCAGTCACTAGCCTGTCAAAATACCTCCGAGAGAAAAGATTTTCTTCCTTTTTCCATTCTACTTGATAGATATCCATTGATGTCTGGCCATGCCGATGATCCAAAGTCGTTATTTACACAAGACGAAAATATTCTCTGCCATTTAATCAGAAAGTACCGAAAGAGAGAAGTAATGGCACCATAATTGACAATCAATTTGTGAAACTATTGTCTTACCGAGAGCTGCAGAATACTTGAGAGCAAATTCAATCAATAATATCGAAGCCGTGAAATGGATAAGCTATCGCTGAGGTCAGAATATGCAACAATATGACTGATGGGTGGATGTTTCTACTTAACTGAAAAACCGTTAATGATAATAAGTAGTTCCCTCTAGCGCATATGTACGGGCATATTCGAATTGAAGCTAACGGAAGCTTTTTCCTTAGCAATTTTTTATTGCGTGTCCAAAATAAAACACAAGGTCAATAGGATTGATGTAGATAAGCGGAAAGTGAAAAATAGTGTATATTTGCACATCCGGCAAGCATCCTTGATTAGCATTCGGTTTGTTGTAACCTTTTCGGTCTCTGTGTAGCTCTCAGCACAGGTTATATTGCAATCTGGCTTCAAAGGCATTAGCTCAGAGGATATTTGTCAAGCTGTGTTAAGTGCTACACGTCCGCAGCGTGTTCATTAAATGACGGAGGTATCGATGTTTTTCATCTGTTATACTTGTCAACCCAGTGAAATTGTTACAGATACCGAAATATCCAGCATAGCATTTATTGTATGCAGATCGCCATAAAATGTGGCGATTTTGTCCACGCTGTATTCGACATGGTTGAGCATGTGAAATGTTTTAAGAAATACAATCGATTTGGGGTAGCGCCTCCTTAGACAAATATGATTATTATTATTGCAGAATAGCTGCTGTTAGTGTTAACGACCATCTGTGTCAAACAAATAATTTATTAGTAACACCTGACATACGCAGTGGCAAGTCTGCTTGAGTTTGAATATGAGATCAATGTTGAGAAAGCTCTTGATCACTTTACTATTATTACGACTTTATCTCAAGACATTTTCCGAAAAGACTACTTAGGCTTGACTGGTACAACATTTCGTTTTAGCAGCAGTAACAAGTGGCTTCTTGGCATATAATGTGCCTCATAGTCAAAACATCAAGCAGTGCCAACTGCTCCTTCATTAGTTAAAAACGTTTATACATCATGCGACTGGAACCTTGTACATAAATCAATAACAATACACGGTGATTCTGTTTAGAGCAATGTAACGTGAAAGGGTGTCATCATTAGCAACCACCAAGCGTTCATCAACAGTTGACCCAAAAATCCACTTTTTATGTGGAGCCTTTGCTAGGCAAATCAACTACCTGCATTAGTTTACACAAGCCCTGTATTGTTATTCCTGTTCGTATTAGTTCGATCCGCTTCATCTATGGTGATTACGTATACGATTTAGGGAGAACAATGCAGTTACATAATACGTTTGACCTACTGGTTTTGATATAGGTAAATGATCAATCGCATTAACTAGCAGACGCGGACTAAACAACCAAGCACTGATGCTATGGTTATCGCTTTAACATAAAGAATGTTTCAATCCTACGAAAACGTTACCTTTTCCAGGGTTGCTTCCTTCACTTAACGCACGACCTTATTCGCTTTTCATCACGGTTATCATAAGTTAAGTTTGCTTGTGAATACCGCGAGGCGTTTGGTGATGTATATCTGCAACATTGTCCGTGTCTAAGGAGATTTTATAACATGCTCTGTGCCATGCAAATGTTCTCTGATAATCTAATTTCAAACAATTTCAAAGACTGCCGTAGTGTCTTTTACACTTGGTTTAGCTAGTAATTCGACATATCTGTAGTAAAGTAGCTACTAGAGAAGGTATCAATAAATCGAACCTCCATGTCACCGAACACGGTAATGGTGCATTGGCACTTTGTTCCAGATTCGACAAAAGAGACCAATAAGTCCATGATTAGCTCAGGTGTTCAGCCAATGTGTATGGGCGTTACGACGGCTCCTCTCACGAAGGTTACTTCTTTCAAGCCTGTATGGTGGATGCCCGCGACACGTCATGTTAACAGTACTTCTAATCTCTCGCAGTAGCATAGATGTTTAATTACAAGGTTAGGCTGATGAGTCGGGTAAGCATTCATCAAGCGCTAAAGTTGTACAATATAATCGATAGCGTCCTTGTTATGGTGAGCTATTGCACATCGACTAGACAATTTTAAAGTCACATCTGGACTTAATGGTATAAGTTAAATGGGTGTCTATGTTACTACGTTTAAATATCGAACGGCATTATGCGCAGAAGCATCGTCATTCATTTCTTAATACCAATCCAATCTTATCTATTTTAATGATACATTATCTCTAACGAACCGGTTAAATGCAGTTTATACGATTCGGACGTGCCTGCAACTTCTTACACACATGATTCGATACATTTTGCGTCTCTTTGAGGTGGACTCTTGCTTCTTACCACGTAACACGTGAGTTAAATAAATAGCTTTGAATGCAGTGAGAGCTGAGAGGCAACTATATCAGGAATGAACAACATATTGTATGAGTTTTATTGCAAAGTACCATTTTCAAATAATGAGTAGGAATTCATGGTTTCATTACACCTGTGAGGTTTGTGATTTTTACATGTGTATAATTTATATCGATAAATTATTTGCGCTTCCTAGCTATGCTTTTAGACACCAAACACGAAGACGGCGATTACGATTGTGTTGATGAGCCATATGCTTAATTTTCTCGACAGGAAAGGAGAGCTACACTTTCTACGCTTCATGTGTGGTTAATAATGTATTCATAGCAATTGTGCCAAAATCGTGATGAATGTGTCAATCACAAGCAAATTGAATTAAGCTTCTAAATTAGCACGCTCACAGGTTCATTTTCTTGCGTATCATGGGACTGAAAGGAGTATATTGGAACTGGCTGGTTAGGTCACATCGGCAGCAGCTTCGACAAAAGCCAAGCTCTAAAGCCATAAACGTTCCAGTAAGCTGTTAATTTAGGTCATATGGATGTTTGTCGGCGGGACAGTTTTGCTGTAAATACGCACTATTTTTTGCCTGCACATTTCATGGTAAGCATTTGATCACTTTACATTTGAAGCCGTTTACGACAGAACACTTTTCAGACAAAAGAGATACTTTCAATCGATTGAATTAATTCACAGCTGTGGCTTTTAAGCGAATGCTATTTAAATAGCGTTTCACAGCTCCGAAGGGAAGTTATAAACAAGACTCGTAGCAAGGTCGTAATGAAATTGTGCAGACCTTTTCAGCTGAACCAGTAGGACACCGCATGTTCTGCGATTATAATACCGACCTTGGTACCCAAACACTCAGTGCTTCCAATGAGCGATGTCATTTGTGCGCTGTTTGCTGTAGCGCACTTTAATGAACGTGGTAAAGTAGTTTGCCAGATTGGTTCAAATATGGGTTATCAAAGATTGCCTATAAACAATGAAATTTGAAAATAACGGCCTGACTACTGACGTCGATATAACCATTGGCATATGGTGCGAAGACAGTTACATATGCTTCTGCAGCACCATAGCTGCCACAGTGTACAATATAATGCACGGATAAACATACAACAGTACATCACGTGCTTTATTACAACAAGTATAAGGGCAGAAACTTATCGGTTGTTGCGTCGTAACATCACTGTGTAACTGCTATGATGGATTTTATATGATCCTCCATGAATGTTTGCGCACATGTTGTTAAATATATTTAGCAAGAGCAAATTACATTAGCTACATTTATATAGATGTATAGGCTTTTTATTATGTATTTTACATCACTAAGCCTGCCCATGGATTCATCATTTCAAATAAAACAGGTTCGCACCAGCACTCGTTTGTCTAAAAGATCAAGTAATTTCGTTTACAAGGGCCACCTGTTTGTCCATATGTTCAAACTACATGTCTTACACATGCAATCACATCAATAGCCCGAGCCCTGCATGATATTTGGCTTCACGGCCACGTTGTTGGCCAAACTGAATGCAGTTTTCAACATCTTTGCAATGGAATGCAACGGTTCCGCTAGGCTGCTAATTAGGTGGTCTAACAGTGATCACGGAATAGGAATGCGCAACAACACCTTCTGTAGGCGTATATGTAGTTAATAAACAGCGCACCAATTGATAGAGTTTACTAACCGCAGTTACCAACGTGATTAGTTGACTTTTAC
>CM067357.1:25022524-25026898 GCA_034190875.2 Urechis unicinctus
ATTCTTTACACCAACATTTTTGTTTGATTAGTATTCTGAGATCACAACAATTACCTATTTAGGCATGTGTGTGACTATCGTGCTATGCCTCCAACTCGAACCTCAAACTTCCTATCCATCTTGGGCAAACTAATTACCGTGGCAAGCTAATTACCGTGCATTAGCCATTGCAGGACGATATTGCATGTGTTACGAGAAGAAACCAATGTGCGAATATCAATGATTACATTCTACATACCGAGGCTTACATCTTGGTCGAGCAAGTACAACGTAATTGGTTTCTGAATGGTGAATTTTTGGTACACAATTGCAAGTGGTAATATGATGAAATAAGCAAACAACAATTTGCCATACGATGATGTCGTCAAGTATGTAGTCCTAATACTTTGTCTAGTCTCATTTAGCATCATGTCTGAGAACGTTGTCTTTCGCTTAATAGGATAAGAATATAGTGCGTCAACTCACATGTTATTTATCAAATGTGTTGGTGCGGCAACACAGATACTCTGTGCTGCTACGTTCCTCGGCAGCATAAAGGATTTATGCAACGGTTGGATAATGACGATGGATTTACTTTAGATATTCTTGCTGCCGTATCTATTCATCATAACCAACAGGGGTGTGAGTTTTAAAGCACAGCGCTAATATACGATATCGTCATTTTTGCTGGTTTGTAAATCTACTTAAGATGTACAATTTACAAATTGCCTTAGTGATAAACGTTGACATACGAGTGCCGGAACAGGGCGATTTGAAATTGATGTTTGTTTAACAGGAAGCAGCAATTTCGTACTTTGTGCATATAAAGGGAGATTATGATCAAAACATTCAAAAGCGCCGAACATCAATAATATTGGTTTGACCTGCTAGTAAAATAGAAACAGTTGTGTTATAGGTTAATTCGCCTGTTCTCTTGTAGATGTTTTGGATATACACTTCACAGACGGACTTTTCTACCATGGACGCTTACCTGATACTTTAAACAATCAATTTGATAAGTGCACATGTAGCTATGTAGCAATTATACAAAAACTTTTTTTCGGGTAATTCATCGTTATTTCACCCTGCAGCTAACATGAATAATGTTCACGTCGCCAGCATAATAAAGGCAGTGATTCATCAAATGTTTTGTGGTCATTTCAACAATGGATACCCCACGACTCATCCGTTACAATAGTGAATAACTGATGTACTATATATCGGATGAGCTTACTATCAATTAATGATCGGGGCGTCTCGTCAGGATCAAAACTGTTTGTAGGGTATCAACGAGTATATAAACTTATTATTAATGGAATCAATATAAGCCATGTAACATAATTACACAAATTCATTAACACCCAAGATCAGAAGTAGCACCTTTTCAACCATCGGTTGCCTACTTTTAATCGCATGCAGCAGCTACCAAAATTTATAACCAACATAACTCCCTAACTTAAAAAACTGACTATTGGAGCAACATGTAGCATTTCTGCCTTCTAAATGTATGTCATCACGAACGCGACATTTAGTAGACAAACCGCCAACCTTTCGTAGACTTGGGTCCACGAAAGGATATACTACTATCTCCACATAAAGTCAATGCGCTGTAGCTTTCAAAATGTATAAAAAACATTTTAGTTTGACCATTGTAATATGATAGTCTGGTCTTAATCACGTACACAAATAATCTTTTACTAATAATTTCTTTGAATTTTGAATATCATGGCAAAATAAAATTCTAACAACTAACCAGTCGTTGACATTACCTGATAACTTCAATATCTTCCTCACAACCATATATACTTGGATAATGAACTAGCGTACTATATGTTCATTTAAAGCATGAGAAGATTTGATTAATTTTAAAATTCTATTACACAAAAATTGTATTTTTTCTCATAAATCGTCTATCTACAACTTAAAATAAGTTCGGGAAACGAAAACAATGGCTTATGGTGATCACATCTACAACAATTATTATAAATATATAATCCCTTATGACGGAAAATGATTTCACAATTTCGGTATTCCGCAAATATATGCAAATATATAAAGGCTCGAAAGATTGGATTTATGCGTATAAATTAGTATCTTGACCATTCTCAAACGACCATTCGAGGACCTGCAGTAATAACCAGGAATACAAAGTCATATACCAAATATATAAGAAATTTTATTTATATATATATAATCATTTAAATATATGCCGAATATATATAAATAAGAATTCTGAAACGCAGAAATGTACTTAACTAACTTAATCCACGGAAGGTGGGTGTCTACGAATGGTTGCAATCCTCACTATATATATATAAGAATATAATAAGACATATATAATAATGAAGGCATATATATATTATATATATATATATATATATATACATATATATATGTATATATACATATATCCTATATATAGTATATAATATATATATATATTTATATAGATATATATATATATATATATATATATATATATATATATAGATATATATAGATATAGAGATATAAGAGAAATAGATAAATAGAGATATATATATATCTCTATAGATCTATATATATAGATATCTATATATATATATATATATATATAGATATATATCTCTCTATATATATATATATATATATATATATATATATATATATATATATATATATATATGCCGAATCAATAAATAATAGAAAATGAAAGCAAAAATGTACTTAGCTAATTTGTCTACGACGAATGGTTGCATTCGTCACTATATATATATAAATATTAGATGATATATATATATATATATATATATATATATATATATATACATATATATATATATATATGTATATATATATACAAATGCCTATATGTAAACATATATAGATATATGTTTATAGAGACATGAATATATGTATATATTTATCGTTGTATATACATACATAAACATATGCATATATATAATCACTAATATATAAATTATATATATATAAATATATATATATGCATATACATATATATATATATACATGTATATATAAGGATATGTATATAAATATAAATGTATATATGTACTTGTATACATATATATATATATATATATATATATATATGTTTGTACATATATTTATTAGTATATATATACATGTATATATATATATATATATATATATATTAGAATAAAAAGATATAAATATATATATATATATATAGATATATATATTTGTATATATATATATATATATATATATATATATATATATATATATATATTATATAAGTAAATAAAATATATATAAATATATATATATATATATATATATATATATATATATATATATATATATATATATATATATATATATATATATATATATATATATATATATTATTACCCTATTAAGCGAATGGCAACGAAATATCGACATGCACGCCATGTTTATGTAATGCAATAGTAAACTGTCCTCAAGCATAATGCGTTTTTTGACTAGCAAAATATTTGGACTACATACTTGACGACATCAACATTTGGCACATTGCTGTTTGCTTATTTCATCATATTACCACTTGAAATTGTGTACCAAACATTCACCGTTCAGAAACCCATTACGTTGTACATACTCGACCAAGATGTAAGCCTCATTATGCAGATTGTTATTCTTGACATTCGCATATTGGTTTCTTCTCGGGATAAGTATTTACTAAATTAACACATGCAATTTTGTTCTGCAATTGCTAATTTGTTTGCCCAGATAATGACGCATTTTTTAAGATGTATTTGCTTTATGATATGATTTGAGAGATAAGCTTCTCTTTCAATCATCTTTAGAAATATCCTCAAGGCAGCATTCGAAAATGTATAATTGTTTAGGCCTAAAACAAACAGATATGTTGGCCTCAATCATTGTTTATGTTCAATGAAGGTAATGCAAAACTTGTTCACGAATTAGTATCTTCCTTCACGCATAAATGCCTATTCCTTAAAGTTACCTCTCTATCAAGTACGACCATTATCACAGCGGTATTGCCACAGCTTAGTTGCGACCATCATTTTATGACATAAATGGCTCAATCTACAAATTTTAAGAGTGTGATTTCTTTTACATTATGAAAACGGACAACAATTACCGGACTCTAATCTAAGAGTAGCATTTGACGGTTTTGCATATACATATTTTTGTTTTTATTATTTCATTAAACTTATTATATTCATGCACGTAAGAGAATTGAGGGTTTTTTGTAGTAAAGTTGATTTGTAACTGCAACTTGAGCAAATATTCAAGGCACAAAATATTGTTTAAATCTTTCTTTGATCTTTATTGTCATAGTGTCATGGTTTCTGAGGTTTCAGTCAAAGCTAATGATCCTCTACTGTTGAGCACACTTGGTCAAATTTACATTAGCATAATCCTGCA
>CM067357.1:25034857-25062357 GCA_034190875.2 Urechis unicinctus
TAAAAAATCAAATTACGGATAGTTCCTTCAGTCCGACAGTCAGCTGATCACTGACACTCCCTTGTTACTTGAAAAGGTTTTCTTTGAGGAGAAAATCAAACTGTTGTCCAACCTTTCTATTAAATGAAATGGATGGAAATCTTAAGTGACTTACAGGTAAGAAGCCGGAATTACTTCGGTTGAGCAGTTGATGGTATATGCGCTCTGTAGGTAGGTTGAACAGTGACGTGTACCGGAATGCATCGTCACTACCTTAAAGGTGAGTTATGGCGCACAATCGAAATTTTTCCGCTTCATGATGTATTATTATCTATAATACAAATGCATTTATGGCATTTTAGGGAGCGGATATGACTCGTTAATAGGCCAAGATACCTTGTTACCGATAAGTTAAATTAGCCATGGATCGCTAACCTCATTTCACAAAAATTATTTCCAGTTGGCAAATGCTGTTTTACGGTGGATGAGGTGACGTAACCACTGAACTGTCGAATCTGTCCTACACACCTCAACATGCGAACTATTTAATGTGTTGTACATATTATGGCCAAATAAAGATTTTCTGTGAGAGCACAATCATAACTTTGCTTTTATATGAAGAAACGCACTGCCTGTTAAAGGCCAAATCATTGAGATGATGTATAATATACATGTTGATGCGGCCAGCCATCATAGCTTGATTTGGTATAGAATGACACCAGCGGCCTAAACGTATTCCGAGTTGATAACGGGATATGTTGCATCTGGTCGAATCTCATAGCATCAATATCAAGAAAGAACTGAGGAACCGGTGGTCAGATTGAATATTTGATGGATATAGATTAACTCTCTAGCAAACATTGCTCTATTAAGGCAACAAATCAACAACCGAACAAACATATGTATCAGTTTAAGTAGATAGGCATAAAAAACAGTTGTATTAAAAGCGTCAATGACATGTTTAAAAATGATTTGTGGATATTAACTGGATAACTTTAAACATTTATGCAAATGTTTTTTGTTCATCCGACTGCAGTATATGTCATGTTGTGCTATCCCAACAATAGTGATGGCTGGTAATTATTCACCTATTTGGTGATCCACTGATTTAAAACATAATTGCTTATGTCGCACCCTACTAAGTAATGGAAAGCCAAGTTGCTGTTTTGTAGGTTTATGCATTGCAAGGTATTGTATCATTTATTGTTTAATCTGCTGAAATCTGGTAAAATACCGTGCATTTATTGATTCTATATATTTCGCCTAGCGTTGGTATTTACACAAATGCTAGTATCACAAGTGCTCCCAAAGTGTGGCTAATATTGTCCCGTAATACCGCCCATCACAATGTTGCAAATATCAAGCACTTACCTTGAATATCTCATGCCAGGCTCCTGATAAATATTGTGTTTTAGTATGGCGCGCAAAGTCCATGATGGCTGCATTGTTACAATATATTATGTGTGTATGAGCGAATTGCCTACTTTTTGGTTGGTTTAGAGCACTAGTTACCTGACGTTGTCATTGTTGTTAAGATTTATGACAACCTGGAATTATCCGCTCCAAATCAATTCACAGGGTGTGCTGCCTTACCGCTTTATATGCGCTGTTATTAAAAAATTCCGCACTGTAACAAAAACGAAAATCCAGCTTTGGCTTTGTTTTATTGGCATGAATTCATTCGTCGCGATGTGATTAACCCCATTTGTTTTGGAACAAGCTTTCAACGGCGTAGAAAGAGTGCAAATCGACAAAGAGAATGAATGTTTTTTACAAGTTTAATACGTAGCGATATCGAAGTTATTATTTATTAACATTTGAAGAGTTGGTGGTTTTGATTAGCAATTTCGATTGCGCCGTGGTTCTGTGTAATATTTGGCATTCTGTTTAAAACTTACGAATAATGGAAATCACACCTACTAGGTACGCATCGAGACACATCGCTTTGTATCTCACTTGAGTACTATGTTGGATTCATGTTCGCGTCCTGGTTAGTGGTGCAAGTAAAACTCGTGAGGGAAAGAGTGGCTGACTAGACTATATACAGCAAATGTCAATCTATTGTCCAAACAGTGAGCAGCTGCCGATTCAATTTACATAGCAGTTTATTATATGAACGTTGGTTGCTTTCAAAAAATGTCTATGAGATCGTTTACACTCGACAGTGCCCGTCCGTTCCGCAAAACATTATGTTTTGGTTAAGCAAGGAACTCCAAATGTATCACATTACTAAAATCAGTCCATAACAAGGTGATGATTTGTGTGGAGGTTATCCTGCGTAGTCTTGGAAAAGGGAGACGCCAAGAATCTCTATCCATACGGACAAGTGCAAGTGTTCTTTATAATGTCAATCTACTTTAAGATTTAAGTGTCAATTACTTCCATACAGTACACCATGCTGCCCAATTTTCTTAGTTAGCGTCATGTTTTTACACCCGCATTAGTCGTCATGTTTGTTAAAAAAATTATTTTTGACACTCACTGTATCTATTTTTCTGCAGGCAGCCTTAAGCGAGACAGCGATCTAACATAACATATATATATATATATATATATATATATATATATATATTATATATATATATATATATATATATATATATATATATAGTATATATATATATATATATATATATATATATATATATATATATATATATATATATATATATATATATATATATATAACGCAGGTTTGTATTGGTACCACGTTTGCCATACGTCAGTGATCCATTGAACATATTTTGTCATTGCAGTTTGTGTTGATTCATTGTAATCTTAGCAAAAGATAACTCGGGCAATATCTCCTGACGGCTTACGCGTTTGTTTAAAGTCTGTGTTTATGGCGTTCAACCCGGTTACAATCGTTGACATAGTAAGAAAACAGCATTCGATTGTTCTTTTAAACATGGTGTATCGTCACACTTCGTTCAAGATGATGACAGATTGTCCAATACTAACCCATACCATTTATCATGTCAAAGCATGGGTTTTACATCGCTGGCATCCATTAACAGCCGTAAATGGGCACACTTATGGTGAGTGGGTTTCTGCAACTTATGATGTATTAGATCGTGTGTGTGCTTTTGATGGAAGAGGGAACAACTGTCACAGCATTGATGGGCTGCTTATTAAAGGGATTAAAAATCGTTGAGCTGACGAATAATTGGCATGGGTGGGAATCATCGGCAATATAACCTGTCTACAACTACAAAGGCAACATTTTACGTAAGCAAACTTGTTCTATGATTTACCAAGGTGTCACAGAACCTAACGTTGGAACTGACAGCAAAAATATTTATGTCTTCATATATATAAGCCGATCATTCAAAGCTCTGTGCATTGATAAAAATGTCCGGGGATAAAGTATATATACGAGTCAAATGTATTTTTTTCGGCGGATTCTCATTCAGCATTCCACTCTGAATAAATGCATTTAAATACCATTGATACGCAAATCAATGAGTGCGGTGCAATGAGAATGTGACCAAAACTAGACATTAAGGCAACCAACCATGCTTTATCGTATAGTTGTCTCACCTATTGCTAGGTTTATTCAGATTCTATAGTAAATTCCCGTCTTGCAATTATCATATATATATATATATATATATATATATATATATATATATATATATATATATATATATATATATATATATATATATATATATATATATATATATATATATATATATATATATATATATATATATATATAATATATATATATATATATATATATATATATATATATATATATATTATATATATGTACATGTACATATATGTTGATAAATATAGATAGTCAAAATTATACATAGTACATATTTATGTGCATTTAAATTGTTATTTCCTATATCCATGCGTCATCACTGAGGTTCGTTTTGAGATCATAAACGCACGATGTCTAAGAAATATCTAGACTTTCCTTCACGATTCAGATCTCTTTAAAGAGGTTCTTTACCATTCATCCCGCTGTAATTCAAACAGCATCAGAGCACCAATAAAAACTGTTTTTTCTAAGACTAGCATTTTTTTTGTACTTGTTTCGTGAATGTTCGTAAATTCAGGTGCTCATAAAACAGGTTGCAGTATTTGTATGCTAATTTAGCGACATTGATGAGTGTATTGCCATTTTAAAATAATTGATGCACAGTATATCAATCTATAATTCATACCCAGTCCTCTAAGCATGCAATAAATGGCAGTCATTATACAGAGCAATCCATTAATTTTATGCATAGCTGAAAAAAGTTTGATTCGTATAAAGGGAAAATGATAAGATTTTCAATTCGAATCTTTTATCTATTTTGTTTCTGCTCTTTGCATTTTAAATATGCCGCTTCTTGTCAGTGCTTTCCTTTTACGTGGCGTCGCTAATCATTATAATTGCTTAGATTGTTGAAGGAAACGGGGAATGAAATTTAGCAATTCATTTTAGTGAATTAGTTTTGGTTCAATAGATTTGCTGCCTTATAATAAACAAGGCATGAGAAAGAAGATATAAAAATCAGCTCTTTTGCTTAATGTTCAAAGTGAAACAGCGTTACTGAATCAATGTATGTAAGATGCTAGTAATTAAACTTTTAAGATCTAGATAAAGATAGCAATCCAAACTGTATTTCGGTCAATGATATTGTCCAGTACATATTCCTTCGCTGTCTCAAATTTAATTTGGCACATTTGAGTGACAAATCGGTCAATAGCGATGTTCAATTAGGCGCTCTGTCTGCTGCTGGTCAATGTTTTTAAAGTCAATTGTATATTTGTAAGCATGATAATGATAAAGCTCTTGATGCGTAATTATAAGCACAAGCTACCTTTCTGCTGAGTGTAAAACATGTATTTATGGTAGCGTACCAATGATTTCTAGCTTAGCCTTACACAATACGCGCCATCACGACTAATTACCCTCTCTATATTGCATGGGCAATAGCGCAATACGTAATGTGTTGCGCATTTTCCCTGATTCATTATCGTTTAGTTGGCTATTCATTCAAAACAATAAGCGTATAATCTTTGAATATCCGCGTATACTTGGGTGGATTATATATGCGTGTACAATGACACAAGCTAGCATCGCGAAATTCACCATCAATCATACATTGCATGCTACCATAGCACAACCTTTTGTTTTAGCGCATGACAGCATCATTTGCATATTGCCTGAGTCATAGCCTTCCATGCATTTAAGTATGCTAATGTCATGCAACTTAATTGGATTGCCTCACTGAATCACAAATGTCGAATATTCACACCAGCATATGCGTTTTCTAGCACCGATCCTCTTCTTCAAGCAATTGCGTGGTAATTTTGATATAAATTGACGAACGCCCCATAATTCCGCGTTAGCAGGCACTATTCATCTTGTAGTTGTCTCCCAAACCCCTTTACACACGCGCACACCTACAATACAACACATCACTGGAGACCGACAGGTGGTGCACATCCCTAACCAAATATGTACCAGCATGCTGTATTGGCTCTGGGTGCTACGTAAGGCGTGCCGGTTCTTCACGTTTGACAACATTTGAGTAAGTTAGTGACTTGGATCAGTGCAGAGTAAGGGATAAAGGGGGACAATGTCGTATACGCCTGACCATGCTATTGTCCGTAGTATCTAAAACAAATGGGTATTTGGAGAGTCACAATCTCTTAATATGCCTATTGTTTGCCCCGCAAATCTACTTTTCACGGACAAAGGGAGAACAAAGAAAACCATCTGGCCCCATGTGGGCAGGGCTTAATGCTCGTTTGTCAAATCGGAACTCTTGTAATGCAAGGATACCCATCGAGTGTCATCCTACGCGTACCGCGTGTTAACACTGCAAAACTCTTTTGTCTGTGAACCGCATATTGCTGGGCCTTAAGGAGTTGAGCAAGTCGTTTGAAATTATGTTTGCTGTTTGTTGAATGTTTCCTAACAGAAGGCTGTGCATAAAAAGGTGTATGACATGTATCGGTTTTATGCTATTAAGAAGTCAACCCTCCTTCACCAATTTTGATAATTTTACTTCACGAGAGCAAGTGGCCAATGATCTCTCGTCGCACTCGTTGTAACTTGTTGCCACAATTGCTTTACTGTTTAACGAAAATCATGTGCAAGTAATTTATTTTTGATTCGTATCTTGATAATGGTCAAGTCTTGACCAGAATAAAGTTGATTTTATGTTTTCAGCCTAGAGTGATATAAGATCCAGAAAACAGTTCTCAATGTTCACAAGTTGCCTTTTCTTTTAACTATTCAAACACAGTGCTTACCACCATCAAGTTTATGTTTTTCATCAATATATTGAAATAAGCGTTACTTTGATAATTTTCAATGAGGCATAGCTCAGTAGCGGATCTTGATATACCAAATTGTCTGAGACTAAAATTACGGTAACGTCTTTTATTATCAATGCTAGCGAGATGTAGGCCGGTTAAAAATACATGCTATCTATTGATATTATGGAATGCGAAACTTCGCCTCAAGAGGTGCAATAACAATTTATATATTTTTATCTTTCCTCTAATGAGAGACACCGGGAAGCTTGCAAAAGGATGTTACAGATGAATAAAGTGGAATCAGTGTTATTTTGTTAAGGTTATTTGATGAAGTGTCCTCGCAGCTGTAATATACAAACTTCTTCAGTTGAGATTGAAATTAAGCTAACAATCTATGCATCTCATATTGCGAGACGTGTTATGAAACTAACGGGCATTTCGATGCATCCTATGATTGCTAATATTATTCAGTTGCTGTGGCTCCTGGTAGCATAAAAGTTATATTTGCATACCCGTTTGGCTCATCATTACGATAAAACAGTCATTTCCGACCGCATTGGTGACAATTCTAAGAGCTCGGTTATCCTATTAACCGTCAATTTGCCATCCATTTTTGTCTTCGTTACCATACCCTGTATTCAGATACTAGACTGAGTAAAAGTCTATAATTGCAATAGGCTTCTTTAGTCGCAGGTGGCCTGCACGAATCATTCTACCAAAGGCTACAGCACTTAACTAGGCAGGACCATTATCGTGAAATGAATAATGGGTCATTGTCAGTGCAATCAGCAATTTTCTGTTGATTGTTTGGATAAGGGAGGCACTTTAGAGCAGCTTTCATCGCGACGCATATGATATGGGTAACCATGCCATAACTACATGCGTATGTTGGACCGGCGATGGTTATGTTACCAATGAACTAAACTGTGTATAACACAATCTTCTGCAGAATTAACGAAAGTGGATCAATGGTGTTTGTTGCCTCGCGACACAATGCAATAATCAAGTTTAGGGCAGTTGTGGGGCGGGATATTATGATGAGCTAATTTAAATGTAGTCAGCGATGTATTATTTTTGTCGAACGTACTCAAAAATAATCCAGTAAATTTTAGATCAGTTGCGCTGTATTACAAAATGCTCCTATTATGAAATTATTTAGACTATCGTATAAATAATTTGCGATTGAGAAGATTGCAAGAAAGATAGTAATGCTCCAAATATATAAGCACTGCTAAATAACATTAATGAGAATAGATATCTTCTCACTTGTATATGCCTAGATGGTAGTCAGATCATATAATTAAACAATAACAAATAGCATTAACCACACTGTAACATGGCTGACAACTTTTATTCTTTTGAACACAATATAACTGAACCTAATGATTGACTACCCATTCTAGAGAGTGCTTTCAATGCTATACTCAAATGCATTGTCGTACTTGAGTCCAAAGAACCTCGAATCTGCAGTCCCTCCGACCAATTAACACTTATTTTGAGCCACATTGTAGCATTCACACCATTAGTTCGCACCTTCGTCGCGTTAATCATAATTCGTTAGACGCAAAATTTCTACACGACGTGAATGATCCGATTTAGCTAGTGAATATTCCCCAATCTTTTGCAAGGTAGTGCTGACCGTCACATGCGTTTTGCAAGGGTGCGTCTATATTAAAATAGAATATTTTTCATGGAGCTTTAACGTATTAAAGCTTGGCTTTCTTCGCCTAAATTGTCAATGATTTACTCCCACAGGGCTAATGACGGACAATCTAAGAATAACGCAATAAACACAGAACATCCACACAGTTTAAGATGTTCAAGTTAAAACCTAGCTACGAATAAACTTTTCTGTCTCGATGATATATGTTTTAGGAATAGAGAGAAGTATGTGGTTATAATAAGATGTATCATCTTTAACATTCCTCATTCAAAACATCTGTGCATCTTACAATAAAATCATGAGTTATTATGCATCTTGGAAAGCGAGAATGTGTTATATTTTTTAGAATCATTCTACATACATGCTTGGAATGCATCAGATGATGCTTTACAATATATTTGGATACATATGGAAAACCATGGTTGAATGCTTTTGTTGGAATACATAACCAGTCTATTATCAATACCCGACATACTTGACAAAGGGTGCATTATATGTGCTATGCTAAGTACTCCTAAGTTTAAATTTAGGATAGATGTTTAGAAAGCACCTTGCTACTTATAAAAGACTCGTTCGCATGACATTTTCCAAAATGACAATTTTGGCTTTAGTGATGCGGAATTTTACTACAGTATTAATGGCTTAAATGCAAAAAGCATGTGCATCCGTCACATAAAAGCAGGGTTTTGTGAACGGCTCCTTGATTGACCTTTTCTCTACTTTGCATTAGTCATAAAATCGTATTCACATCATGTCGCATAGACTGTTTTTGTCAGATCCTTTGTGCAAAGTCAATAACACGATCCATACACGGTGCATCTGTTTCGATGATGATAATGCCAGCCGACAAAAAAGTCATGAGGACCTTTATATTGTAGAGATAGCTGCACATTCATTTTATTGCGAATCATTGCTTCTTAGCTCCAATAATTATGATTAACATCACAAAATACTCTTGGTAATACTGGTTGGCTTCAAATATATTGTTCTTACCCGAAAACGCATAACACAGAGTACAGACTATGTTAATACCGCAGCCCCACCTTTTTTGAAGCAACCCAACATACGCCACATACTTCACAACAGCTGGCTGAACCTGTTGTTGCTTTACGACAACCGCAGAATGGCAAACGGTGCTAACAATTCATGACGTTGTAGTGCCAATACCGCGGTATTATATTTCAAGCTAGACTCTACATGTATTATGCTGGATCGTCGAGTCAATCAGTGGCACAATGAGACAAAATAATGGCAACTTATTTTCATACACGTGATATTAACAGTCGATTCGAGTATAGAAGACAAGTACCAGCTGCGCCATAACAAACCTCTAAGCAACCACACAAAGCGCGTCTTGGTGCGGTTCAAGTTGATTGCACCCTTTTTATGAGTCGATATTTATCACATACATTGTTCATGTAGTAGCTATTTGGCACGGTCCAATGCCTCCTATTAAAACGTAAAGGACCTTTAAGGCTATTAAAGGCCCGTGGATGAAACGATGCATTGACCTACTCTTATCTCTAGCGCATAAAATTAGACCACTTGAGTGTTACGTCATATACTCATCTATATAACATAATTGCCTGATGCTCTAGTATCACCAGCATCTATTACAGTCTGCCAAAAGTTGTGCAGCATCATTTGAATATCAATATTTATCAAACACTATTGCAGCGACATAAAAGTTCCCGAATCATTTGTAATTGTATGAGCCCGAAACATGACATTCGGTGTGGATTCTTGTCATCCCACCCTGTGTTATTGTCTCCTTTAGGCCGCTAACTGCCTGGGCTACTTAAACTATAAGGAACGGGGAATTGAAACATTGCATAGTTACACTAACATAAGACATGGTGAGGGACAATGATTATTGCTTGTCGATTAGTGGTATTTCGTTGCGGAACTGAAAATGTTATATGAGAGAGTGGAAATCGCTACAATCGTACTTATGTTGCTTGAATTAACTCAAACATGTGTTAGCTTTGTTGCCAAACGCATGACGTGAATTGTCCCAGACAGCATTTATATTGACCTGGTTCACATCACAAAAACTGTGATGTATAGAGCAATTAACACCTACGACAAGTGACATCTATCACGCGCCGTTTTCCCAGAGCAAATGATTTACGCATGGGGTCAGCGTTGTGCTCCTAAGCCCTGTATTTGTATGGTGAGAAATTAGTCCGTAATCCGTGTAAATGGAGATGAGCTGCAGCAGTGTTTCAATACCTATATTTGGAAATCCCACACCATATGTTCCCTAGTGTAGTGCTCAGAGTTGATGCTGGTAATTACATACAGCAGCATCCATATGATATTGTCACACTGTGAACCGCTATTAGAGAATTCATGAATGAATCTTACCTTTGCGTCTCGGATCAAAGGACTAATGCTAAGGCAATTAGATTCATATTCGATAAAAGAGATGTATAAGAATGTGCCTCGCTCGGGTGTTCGTCTAATATTAATGAGCGTTACAAGGGGATCCCCCTTACCAGCCTGTATGGTGGGCGCCCGCGACGCATCATGGAAACAGTACTTATATCACTTGCAGCAACATAGATTTTTTTTCATCAGATCATGATGATGAATCGGGTAAGTTCACAACTAACGTATAGGACTGGTTCGTTTGGCATAACTGTCGTCCGCATGTTGTTTCAATATATCGAGGTTTTTATTTAGTTTAGTACACTCCCCAAATATGAATACTGAGCAAGTCAGGGTCGCGAGTATGCTTTGAATCAGATGCTAGCCCTTCGGTATTCCACCGAAAATTATTATTTTATGTTGTAGAAGAACTATAGTGTCTGTAAAGTTCTCCTCGGTTAGAGTTGAAGACTCGTATCATCCACAAAAACCGAGAATATATAACTGGCCGTTCCCCCACATACAAAGGCTCTTGTTTTTTAAATTTTCTTTGTGTGCGTATAATTGAGCAGTGGCCGTAGCACACACATCGGAACTCCACGTCAGTCGTAATCTGCTTACTGAGCATCTTGGCATGTCGATTATTCTATGTATTTCCCTTGTGGCATCTTTAAAGACCTGCTTTTCGCGCCTTCTGTGCTTTACATTAAATATGTTAACCTGTAGGACAGGAGTTGATATAGTTGCTGCGGTATAACCTTCAAACGTATCGAAAACGGGAATGATAACAGAAAACAAAAGCCATGTTGCTAATGCATGACTAACCATTTCATTAAGCCTCAGGTATATATGCAATGACGCACTGATTTACCTGTTTTGTGCAACCTAACTCCCGACACCGAGCGGTAATGAGTGTATTTTTGTATGATTTGTAAACCCGCGAAATTGAAATTTACCGGAAGCGGTCTGATTTTCATTTCCAAACCTAATCAGGATATTGTAGTCATAATGCTAAGGATTCGACTTATTATTATAACTTCCGCTCAACTATATTGTATTTGTGTTGCCTTTTGCAACTCCTTCTATTGAGTCATATGCTATTGTGTCTTGCATATATATTCACAACGAGCAATAAAAAATGTCGGTCCCCCACGCCACACGAACAGTGTTATTCCGCGCTAGCGGAACTGTCTTGCTGTATAAACACGTTATTAAATGTCTACACAGTTCATAGTTATCATTTGATAATGTACGATCCCCGCAAATGTAGTACTGAATACAACGGAAAATATGATCGACAGAGTCCTTGTTACGGGTGGCGTAGGCTGGTCCTCAGCAGAATGCTATATGACCGGCATAGCTGGATTTGTTTGCACGACTAGCCAATTTCAAGGTCATGTCGGGACTGAAGCATAAATGGGTCTCGGATATTTTGTTTTAAAATAGCGGACACTATTAGGTGCAGAAGCGTCTTCATTGATTGCGGAATACCGCCAATAGAACGTCCTGTTTAAAGATCCAATTGTATATCTGTTGATGATAAGTTATCGTTATGTATTGGTCCTAATGTTGTTAACGTATCATTGACGCAATTGGTACGAAATGTACGAAATGAATTTTATTTCGTTCAATAAATGATAACACTATGGTAACTCCACATACAGGATGTAAAATGGTCATGTGCCGTGGTAATTTGAAATAGTTTGCAATGTATTTAAGTTCATACATAAGGCGATCTGAAATTAGAATATGTAACATTACTCACCGCAACAGCTAGCTTAACACGAATCACACTAATGTGGGGTAATAACAGCAAAGTTCACATTATTATGATAACACACTGGGACATGAACGCATTGCTTGCAACTGGTCTTAGTTGATTGTTCATGTCTGTTGTTGCTATTGTCTTTTGGTCATTTATGGTAGAGATTTAAACAAAAAAATGAAAATCTGGTTATATCAACTGTCCCCGTGGAATACCGCGCTATATTCACGTGACTAAAATTCTGCAACCGTGTTATATTATGTTGTCTAATATAATTGACATACCTATATGTACAGTGTAAAATATTTTTCCTGCGCCTAGCCTTACATCATGACCAACGATGACTTATAACAGTTCATGATTATCAAACAGAATGTGTTTCACTAGCATTTCTAGTCTTACAAATTGCAATTTTTATGTGTTCGTTTGACCATTGCTATAACCTAGTTACTGGGCTCACAGCGGATAATTGCGGATGATTGCGTGCTTTTCGGTCTCAATACATTTAATCGAACTAAACATATATGCCTATCGATGATGTTAGTACATAAAAAGCATACAGCCATACTACCACCCAATGTTGAATCATAGAGGTAAAATAAGAACACTAGATACATGTTGCTTTCATCGTCCTTGATATTTCGATTTATTTAACAATGTCGGACGCCATCGCATCGTTATATGCACTGTCTACTGAGCAAATGTACAGGCAAGTTGTGTGAAAGTCTCTCCGCTAGAAAGACCCAACGTGTGGTATCAAAGTAGTCAAATTCGACGATGCCGCTTGTTATACAGATATATCTCAGTGGCTGTTCCACTGCATGACACAAGTGAAATTATAAGGACACAGAATAACAGTTAATCCTGTCTCATTCTCAGGAATGTATGCTGGGTGATTTGGTTAACTCTCTTTTCTTGTTTGTTTGTTCCTGATGGTCCTAATATTATTGGCAGCAAATGTCAGCAGCTTAATTGTCAATTTTATAAGTATCGCGTAATAATCTCAAATGCCAGCCATGTCATTTATGTTTATAGTTGTAGAGGCTGCGGTTTCGGTGAATGAAAAATTTGTTTGCGATGTTGTTCAATATTTGGTATTCTGTTTTAGACTTATAACACGTTTACATCTCGCACACCGAATGTAACCACCGACACACATCCCTTGCTATCGTCCTTGACGCACTAAACTGGTTTTTCGTGCTCGCGTCTTGGTTAGCTGCTTAAGTGGTACATCTGCAAGTGTACTAAGTAAGTGCACTAAGTAATGCATATCTATGTTGATACACTGCCAGGATTAAGTGTCAATTACTTTCCAACAACGTACAAAAACCATCAATTATTAACAACATTATATTATTATAATTGTCTAGTTGATGCAATTACACATAGTTTCGTCCTCTTAACCTGTCACAGTGGCTTTTTAGCGTTACATAACACGATCCATACACGGTGCATCTGTTTCGATGATGATAATGCCAGCCGACAAAAAAGTCATGAGGACCTTTATATTGCAGAGATAGCTGCACATTCATTTTATTGGGAATCATTGCTTCTTAGCTCCAATAATTATGATTAACATCACAAAATACTCTTGGTAATACTGGTTGGCTTCAAATATATTGTTCTTACCCGAAAACGCTCAACGCAGAGTACAGCCTATGTTAATACCGCAGCCCCACATACGCCACATACTTCACAACTGCTGGCTGAACCTGTTGTTGCTTTACGACAACAGCAGAATGGCAAACGGTGCTAACAATTCATGTCGTTGTAGTGCCAATACAGCGGTATTATATTTCAAGCTAGACTCTACATGTATTATGCTGGATCGTCGAGTCAATCAGTGGCACAATGAGACAAAATAATGGCAACGTATTTTCATACACGTGATATTAACAGTCGATTCGAGTATAGAAGACAAGTACCAGCTGCGCCATAACAAACCTCTAAGCAACCACACAAAGCGCGTCTTGGTGCGGTTCAAGTTGATTGCACCCTTTTTATGAGTCGATATTTATCACAAACATTGTTCATGTAGTAGCTATTTGGTACGGTCTAATGCCTTCTATTAAAACGTAAAGGAACTTTAAGGCTATTAAAGGCCCGTGGATTAAAAAATGCAATGACCTACTCCTACCTCTAGCGCATAAAATTAGACCACTTGAGTGTTACGTCATATAATCATCAATATAACATAATAGCCTGATGCTGTAGTATCACCAGCATCAATTACAGTCTGCCAAAAGTTTTGCAGCATCATTTGAATATCAATATTTATCAAACACTATGTCAGCGACATAAATTTGTTTGCTCGACTAGCCAATTGCAAGGTCAAGTCGGGACTGAGGCATAAATGGGTCTCGGATATTTTGTTTTAAAATAGCGGACACTATTAGGTGCAGAAGCGTCTTCATTGATTGCGGAATACCGCCAATAGAACGTCCTGTTTAAAGATCCAATTGTATTTCTGTTGATGATAAGTTATCATTATGTATTGGTCCTAATGTTGTTAACGTATCATTGACGCAATTGTACGAACGAAATGTAAAATTTGCTGGGTGAATTGTATTTCGTTCAACAAATGATAACACTATGGTAACTCCACATACAGAATGTAAAATGGTCATGTGCCGTGGTAATTTGAAATAGTTCGCAATGTATTTCAGTTTATACATAAGCCGATCTGAAATTAAAATATGTAACATTACTCACCGCAACAGCTAGCTTTATACGAATCACACTAATGTGGGGTAATAACAGCAAAGTTCACATTATTATGATAATACACTGGGACATGAACGCATTGCATGCAACTGGTCTTAGCTGATTGTTCAAGTCTGTTGTTGCTGTTGTCTGTTGATCATTTATGGTAGAGATTTAAACAAAAAAATGAAAATCTGGTTTTATCAACAGTCCCTGTGGAATACCGCGCTATATTCACGTGACTAAATTCTGCAACCGTGTTATATTATGTTGTCTAATATAATTGACATACCAAACAGAATATTTTTCACTGCGCCATTTTACAGTCATTACCAAATGACTTATAAATTGATTTCAAACGTGTTCGCATTTCTAGTGTAAATAAGTAGCCGTTTGACCATTGCTATAATCTAGTTACTGGGCTCACACCGGATATTTGCGGATAATTGCGTGCTTTTTGGTCTCAATACATGTAATCGAACTAAACTTATATGCCTATCGATGATGTTAGTACATAAAAAGCATACAGCCATCCTACCACCCAATGTTGAATCATAGAGGTAAAATAAGAACACTAGATACATGTTGCTTTCATCGTCCTTGATATTTGTTACAAACTGGAGTGCTCCGCTTCGATTTATTTAACAATGTCGGACGCCATCGCATCGTTATATGCACTGTCTACTGAGCAAATGTACAGGCAAGTTGTGTGAAAGTCTCTCCGCTAGAAAGACCCAACGTGTGGTATCAAAGTAGTCAAATTCGACGATGCCGCTTGTTATACAGATATATCTCAGTGGCTGTTCCACTGCATGACACAAGTGAAATTGTAAGGACACAGAATAACAGTTAATCCTGTCTCATTGTTAGGAATGTATGCTGGGTGATTTGGTTAACTCTCTTTTCTTGTTTGTTTGTTCCTGATGGTCCTAATATTATTGGCAGCAAATGTCAGCAGCTTAATTGTCAACTTTTATAAGTATCGCGTAACAATCTCAAATGCCAGCCATGTCATTTATGTTTATAGTTGTAGAGGCTGCGGTTTCGGTGAATGAAAAATTTTGTTTGCGATCTTGTTCAATATTTGGTATTCTGTTTTAGACTTATAACACGTTTACATCTCGCACACCGAATGTAACCACCGACACACATCCCTTGCTATCGTCCTTGACGCACTAAACTGGTTTCGTGCTCGCGTCTTGGTTAGCTGCTTAAGTGGTACATCTGCAAGTGTACTAAGTAAGTGCACTAAGTAATGCATATCTATGTTGATACACTGCCAGGATTAAGTGTCAATTACTTTCCAACAACGTACAAAAACCATCAATTATTAACAACATTATATTATTATAATTGTCTAGTTGATGCAATTACACATAGTTTCGTCCTCTTAACCTGTCACAGTGGCTTTTTAGCGTTACTATTAATTATAAGAAGTACGCTTTACATTAGTCATAAAATCGTATTCACATCATGTCGCATAGACTGTTTTAGTCAGATCCTTTGTCAATAACACGATCCATACACGGTGCATCTGTTTCGATGATGATAATGCCAGCCGACAAAAAAGTCATGAGGACCTTTATATTGCAGAGATAGCTGCACATTCATTTTATTGGGAATCATTGCTTCTTAGCTCCAATAATTATGATTAACATCACAAAATACTCTTGGTAATACTGGTTGGCTTCAAATATATTGTTCTTACCCGAAAACGCTCAACGCAGAGTACAGCCTATGTTAATACCGCAGCCCCACATACGCCACTTCACAACTGCTGGCTGAACCTGTTGTTGCTTTACGACAACAGCAGAATGGCAAACGGTGCTAACAATTCATGTCGTTGTAGTGCCAATACAGCGGTATTATATTTCAAGCTAGACTCTACATGTATTATGCTGGATCGTCGAGTCAATCAGTGGCACAATGAGACAAAATAATGGCAACGTATTTTCATACACGTGATATTAACAGTCGATTCGAGTATAGAAGACAAGTACCAGCTGCGCCATAACAAACCTCTAAGCAACCACACAAAGCGCGTCTTGGTGCGGTTCAAGTTGATTGCACCCTTTTTATGAGTCGATATTTATCACAAACATTGTTCATGTAGTAGCTATTTGGTACGGTCTAATGCCTTCTATTAAAACGTAAAGGAACTTTAAGGCTATTAAAGGCCCGTGGATTAAAAAATGCAATGACCTACTCCTACCTCTAGCGCATAAAATTAGACCACTTGAGTGTTACGTCATATAATCATCAATATAACATAATAGCCTGATGCTGTAGTATCACCAGCATCAATTACAGTCTGCCAAAAGTTTTGCAGCATCATTTGAATATCAATATTTATCAAACACTATGTCAGCGACATAAATTTGTTTGCTCGACTAGCCAATTTCAAGGTCAAGTCGGGACTGAGGCATAAATGGGTCTCGGATATTTTGTTTTAAAATAGCGGACACTATTAGGTGCAGAAGCGTCTTCATTGATTGCGGAATACCGCCAATAGAACGTCCTGTTTAAAGATCCAATTGTATATCTGTTGATGATAAGTTATCATTATGTATTGGTCCTAATGTTGTTAACGTATCATTGACGCAATTGGTACGAAATGTTGGAACTTAAAATTTGCTGGGTGAATTGTATTTCGTTCAACAAATGATAACACTATGGTAACTCCACATACAGAATGTAAAATGGTCATGTGCCGTGGTAATTTGAAATAGTTCGCAATGTATTTCAGTTTATACATAAGCCGATCTGAAATTAAAATATGTAACATTACTCACCGCAACAGCTAGCTTTATACGAATCACACTAATGTGGGGTAATAACAACAAAGTTCACATTATTATGATAATACACTGGGACATGAACGCATTGCATGCAACTGGTCTTAGCTGATTGTTCAAGTCTGTTGTTGCTGTTGTCTGTAAATCATTTATGGTAGAGATTTTTAAAAAAAATGAAAAGCTGGTTTTATCAACAGTCCCTGTGGAATACCGCGCTATATTCACAATCGGGTTATATTATGTTGTCTAATATAATTATCAAACAGAATGTGTTTCACTAGCATTTCTAGTCTTACAAATTGAAATTGTTTCGTGTTCGTTTGATTGTAAATAAGTAGCCGAACGACCATTGCTATAATCTAGTTACTGGGCTCACACCGGATATTTGCGGATAATTGCGTGCTTTTTGGTCTCAATACATGTAATCGAACTAAACTTATATGCCTAATGATGATGTTAGTACATAAAAAGCATACAGCCATCCTACCACCCAATGTTGAATCATAGAGGTAAAATAAGAACACTAGAAACATGTTGCTTTCATCGTCCATGATATTTGTTACAAACTGGAGTGCTTCGCTTCGATTTATTTAACAATGTCGGACGCCATCGCATCGTTATATGCACTGTCTACTGAGCAAATGTACAAGCAAGTTGTGTGAAAGTCTCTCCGCTAGAAAGACCCAACGTGTGGTATCAAAGTAGTCAAATTTGACTGTTCCGCTTGTTATTCAGATATATCGGAGTTGCTGTTCCACTGCACGAGACAAGTGAAATTGTAAGGACACAGAATATCAGTTAATCCTGTCCTATTGTTAGGAATGTATTCTGGGCGATATGGTTAACTCTCTTTTCTTCTTTTTTTTGTTCTGATGGTCCTAATATTATTGCAGCAAATGTCAGCAGCTTAATTGTCACTTTTTTATAATATCGCGTAACAATCTCAGATGCTAGCCATGTCATTTATGTGTATAGTTAAATAGGCTGCGGTTTTGATGAATGAAAAAATTTTGCGATTTGCGATCTTGTTCAATATTTGGTATTCTGTTTTAGACTTATAATAACTTTACATCTCGCACACCAAAGGCAACCACCGACACACATCGCTTGCTATCGTCCTTGACGCACTATACTGGTTTCGTGCTCGTACATCTGCAAGTGTACTAAGTAAGTGCACTAAGTAATGCATATCTATGTTGATACACTGCCAGGATTAAGTGTCAATTACTTTCGAACAGCGTACAAAAACCATCAATTATTAACAACATTATATTATTATAATTGTCTAGTTGATGTAAGTTACACATAGTTTCGTCCTCTTAACCTGTCACAGTGGCTTTTTAGCGTTACTATTAATTATAAGAAGTACGCTTTACTTTGCTTGGCGATTAATGATCGTACCAGAGAACGCTACTTAATTCAATTTAGAGGATGGAAGATTATCGGCTTCTGGAGTATACGATGCTGATCAATTTGCTAAGTAAGCGTCATGATCTTACGCTCGCATTATATACTTTGTTTGTCCGCAACTTTATTTTTGACAAGCACTGTATCTAGCTTTCGGTGGGCTGCATCAGGGAGCAGTGTATCTGTCCTCTATCTGTTACGCAAGTCTGTATTGGCATCACGCTTTCAATATGTCCATGATCCATTGAGTATATTTGGTCTTGTGTTGATTCATTTCATCCGATGCATAATAATATTTAGACAATATGTCTCTACTGCTACGTTTGTGTACCGTCGTCTATCTTCATTACATTCAACCCGGTTACAATAATTAACATAGCAATATAACTGCATACGAATGTTCTATGACACATTTTTAGTCGTCCAACTCCGTTCCGAATGATGACTGATTAGCCAATACACAACCATACCTTTAATCAAGTAGAGCTTGGGTTTTACATCGCTGGCAATCATTAACAACCGCATGCTTGTGCACTTATGGTGATTGGGTTTTCTGCGACGAAAATTACGATGAAGTGTTATTGCTGATTAGATCGTGTGGTAAAAACGTCGCTGCTTTCGATGAAATGTAATAAAAGTTGTCGTAGCATTACGGGACAGCTGATTAATAGGGTTAAAACACTGTTGAGCTGATAAATAATAGGTATGAGTTGCTTTATTCGGAAATTTTACCTATGAACAACTGAAAAGGCAATATTTTACGAAAGCAATCTTTTTCTATGATGTTTTAATGTGTCGAAGCACCTAACCTATGGGAATGACAGCAACAATATTTACGTCGCCATAGATATAAGCCAATTAACAAGAACAAAGTTGATATTTGACATAAATATTTGATAGACATTGCCATATATACGGGGAGCTAAACGATACAAACTGATTTTTACTTAGCTGTGTCTCTAACGAACAAATAGTGATGGAGCCTCTGTCTCCACAGCTGGATTGTCGGTTTCTTTGTGCACAGAAAACATACGTCTATCAACACGTTATATGACATCATCTCTTTTGAGGCAATTAATTGCCGCTGATGCATTATGTGCTACATAAACCTATCTTGCAACACATCGCATCATTTTACAAAATAGTCATACACCTAAAAAATGTACAGGAATTGTAATATCAATTTACCAATTTGTGGAAATCAATTAAGCAACTCATCTCAATGTTATATATTTCACCTTCAACAGCATGATGCAGGAATGTTCTATCACAACTTGGTAACACACACAAAAGCTATTTTATTCTCATAATGTATTGCAACTATCACATTAATTTTCTACCAAAACATTCACACAACATTTTAGTAGCGCTTGCGACTGGTTTAATAATGCATAAAGTACATGTGACGTAACCATCATGGCCTTAACACATCCTGCAGTAATAATAGCAATTGTCTCTTTTTCGCTGTAAACGTCCCGTAATGGTCTCTTGGGGAGCACAATAACGATTCCGCTCAAGGCTATGTGCAGTTTATAGGGCGCTGTTAGTGACGTTAGATGCTTTATCAAACGTTATTTACTAGAACGTGTCTATTGTAACATTGTCAGAACTTATTGAAGGATAGGTCTTTTATTTCCTCATCCAAACTCAGAATGTCGTTCCTAATTATAAAACCTCACTCAAGTGTCTGACCCGCTGTCAGGATATTGATGATTTTGTTTACTATAATGCAAAAATAATGGCAGCATATGAAATAAGCATATGTTCTATCTTGATTATCATTAACCGGGCACCCTCTTTCTAAATATATTTTCACTGTAACGGGTACTGGTAAGAGCAGCAAATGAATAATACCCCAGGCAATATGTCACGCCGCTACAAGCTGCTGCATTTAAACCACAATTTCAATGCTCATGACCAGAAGTTCCTTCAGCTCCATAGACACGCTTTCAACATCATTGCAAACGTAATTATCATATTGTTGAGTTGTTCATGCTTTTGCAGCATTACCACCGTCACATACGTAGATTGTGATGTCAATGCAGTCGTAACGTTTCGTTTGCTCGACAAACCAGTCATATGGTTGACGTTCAGGTAACCTTTATGACAATCAAACCGAGTATCGGGAATACAGCTTATCACGATGACAAGGAGCCTGCCTCCATGAAACATTATCTCGTATCCGTCGATACTTGTATGGGTGTGATTACGGTGCATACAATCAATCGTTTGATTCGAGCTGAAATTGGTACGGGATGACAAAACGACTGGAAGCGAGGGAAAACACATTACGATACCAGTCAACAGTCGATAGCACAAGTCAAAATATTGACTTGCAACCAACCGGAAAGTAGAGATCAGGTTACACTAGCCGCCATGGTACATCTCGCCAACGTCCTAAAAACAAACTATATATCTCGCATTTATTACCGCCCAAATGAACACTCGGTGCTACTGCAATTACATACTTCAATGAGAGATTCTGTTCTCATTGTCATTGCTACTTGTTGAGAACAACGACTTTCACCCGACATGCCTGCAAAACTTTACACCATTACAGCGCATTCGCATAGATCATTGAGCATTTGCGTGTTTTTCTTGGGAAATTCTAAAAAGACGTATTTGTTCTGTCCATGTCATTTTAACATACAGCACATAGTTGATTTCTCAGCTCATTTCTTACCAATTGACATATACACATATACAGTGGGTGGAATTAAAAAAACTTTTAGGATTGTTATGCACAATATATAACAACCTCTCCTTGTCGCATACATCTCTTTAATGGTCTTTCATTTGACATCGAGCGATTTAGCTCTAAACGCTGTGTAGTTAATGAGGCCGGGTGGCTGACGTGAGGTTCTTTCCGGCATCATATCATAAAAGTAAGGATTCTGCGAGTTTTTAATGGAGAGATTTCATGCGAAGAGGACAGCTTCAGGTAATCAAACACCACATTCGTCCAGCAATATGGCTGCACTAGATACCAATGGAGACACTTATGATCATGATCTCTTGGTATGTTTTCTAGCAGCATTGTTGCTTATTTGTATAATAAAACATATTGCCTGCGGTACTTCATCCGTACAGTTTCAACCGTTCAGCGTGCGCTGGGCCGCCTTGAATTGCAAATCTGTCCGTGCAACAAATTTAAGCTTCAAATAAGGATCAGAAGAAAATGAAGCCAATGAGTCAAAACTGTAGTCCATGTCACTTAGCGGGGCTGTTACACGTTACCTCAACAAAAAGTTGAAAAAATAGTTTGGTGCACGCCAATTTATATACATCATTGATGTTCCATAAACAATTCAACATAAACCAAAATTATATTGCATTCGATCCCATTTGAATTTTGGGTTGCACCTCGAATGCAGTTGTCATGATCTTGCCATAAATCTTTTAAAGCAATAAAAACATTCCTTTGCACGTTTCTTAAAAAAACCCTTTCGCTGTTCAGAATTTAATTTTAAAAACATATTGTGAAAAGCGATGTACAATCAAGCGTCGTATTTGCTACTAATCTTGTTTTTTTTCCGGCAATAGGTTAATGCAGTAAAATGTATATGTTGAAGCGTGATAAAAACAAAGCTTTGTATGCGTTTTATGCAGTTACTTTTCTGCTGCGAACATAACATCTTTTTAAGAACATAATTTGCAAACAATATAAGCCATTTCGGCGAATTACGTCCATTAACATATTGCCTGCGGTACTTCATCCGTACAGTTTCAACCGTTCAGCGTGCGTTGGGCCGCCTTGAATTGCAAATCTGTCCGTGCAACAAATTTAAGCTTCAAATAAGGATCAGAAGAAAATGAAGCCAATGAGTCAAAACTGTAGTCCATGTCACTTAGCGGGGCTGTTACACGTTACCTCAACAAAAAGTTGAAAAAATAGTTCGGTGCACGCCGATTTATATATATCATTGATGTTTCACAAACAATTCAACATACGCCAAAATTATATTGCATTCGATCCCATTTGAATTTTGGGTTGCACCTCGAATGCAGTTGTCATGATCTTGCCATAAATCTTTTAAAGCAATAAAAACAATCCTTTGCACGTTTCTTAAAAAAAAACTTTCGCTGTTCAGAATTTAATTTTAAAAACATATTGTGCAAAAGCGATGTACAATCAAGCGTCGTATTTGCTACTAATCCTGGTTTTTCCGGCAATAGGTTAATGCAGTAAAATGTATATGTTTAAGCGTGATAAAAACAAAGCTTTTTATGCGTTTTATGCAGTTACTTTTCTGCTGCGAACAGAACATCTTTTTAAGAACATAATTTGCAAACAATATAAGCCATTTCGGAGAATTACGTCCATTAATTTGTCCAGTTTCATTTAAAGTACAATTTGATTATTCGTTCAGAATATTCATACATTGCATGCAGCAATGCCACAATGTTGTATTTACCATATTATAGAGTTATTGGTATTGGCAAAATATAACTGAAATCAACTTGTAAATGACCCCCCCCCCCCCCCCCCACCCCGATCACGTCCCAACACCAACCTACACACACACACACACACACACACACACACACACACACACACACACACACACACACACACACACACACACACACACACACACACACACACACACACACACGCATGCACGCACAACTACAATAAATCCGTGGAGTCGATGATATGGTTCATTGTCAGGAGGAACTTGATGAATGACGTACCCGGAGCCGCAATTACCAGATGGCTATATTAGCAGAGATAAACCAGGTTATTTGCTCCTACACAATTGTGTGACCTGTTTATATCGTCGCTTATAATTATGCGTGTTTTTCTTATTTCGAATTATTAGTATTTTAGATCAAAACATTACTGGAGTATCGTTCAAAGCAGGCTTTGCGCGTCACTAATAAGCTGTTGACACCGTGACTGTACTTCTGAACCTAATCATAAAAATTAGCAAAAACATGCAAGTATAATTATTTATGAGAATTTGCGTACCTACTCGTGGTAGAAACAGACAGGGCGCCAAGGCTTTGACAATTCGTTATTACAGCAACAAATTATCATTTTATCTAATAAATTGATGCCCCTGGAAATTATATTTGTTGAATAATATTTCCTAGTCTATCTCATACATATGATTTCGAACTTTAGGTTCGGTTTTATATCAATACTTTATATCTCGCTTTGCGATTCCTTGTGGCGCTGCGTTAACTGATTGACTAAGCTTATAAATAGGGTAATTGAATTGACGGATTTAAATCATTATATACATATAGATACACAAATATTGGCTTCTTCGCATTATTGAACTATTTTTTATTAAGCCGCACCCATATAGAGCGGGAGTATGTAGCACAAAATAGGCATACTCTTTGTCAATGCAATATGCAATATATAGCCATATATGTCTTCTATACTCATCATAATGATGAGAACTTAAAATGACAGCCCGCTTCAAGGCCACAAGTCACAAGCCCATTACCATATGTCACAGTTTAATGGCTTCCAATCCAAGTCAAGCTGATTCTAGTTCAATTGCTATATTATTTCACGTCATGTCTCTGATCCCATAAAAGTATATTGGTTCTTGGAACAGAAAAAGCTTGAGGTATATAGTTCATCTTTGTTTATGAACGTTCTCTGCCAGCGTTTACACTAGATTTGGGTTGACTGTACGTCAAACTATAACAGTAATTAAGTTATCCTGTTATACGGCCTGATAACATTGCGTGCCTCTTGGTTACATATTTGTATCAAGAATTTGTTGAGGCTTTTGCATTGGCATATGCAGGTCACATAATTCACATTTGCAGGTAACTATGGTTTCACAGCTATGTATATGTCAATATAACAAGTGCAGAGGCGTAATATTTCTCAACGAAAAGATATATGACGCCTTTATTTATCATAAAGAAAGGAAGGCAAGATGCTTGGCCGCCTCCACCAGTCACTAGCCTGTCAAATTACCTCCGAGAGGAAGGATTTTCTTCTTTTCCCTTTTCCACTTGATAGATATCCATTTATGTGTGGCCATGCCGCTGATCCCAAGTCGTTATTTACACAAGAGTGCTTTAGGTGCCGCGATATTCGTAACACCGCCATTGTACAAGCGCCAGCTCGTCGGTCAGTCCGAACATTATAGCTCTGTTTCTGCTCTTATAATAATGATTTGATATGAAATTGGTCAATAAGTTTTATGCGAACAATACAGTATACAATCGACAAAGATATTCTCTGCTATTTAATCAGAAAGTACCGAAAGAGAGAAGCAATAGCACCATAATTGACAATCAGTTGGTGAAACTAGTGTCTTACGAGAGTTGCAGAATACTGGAGAGTAAATTCAATCAATAATATCGAAGCCGCGATATAAAATATGCTATCGCTGAGGTCATAATATGCAACAATACGACTGATTGGTGGATGATTCTACCGAATAATCGTTCATGATAATAAGTATTTCCTTCTAGCGCATATTTACGGGCATATTCTAATTTAAGCTACTGGAAGCTTTTTCCTTAGCGGTTTTTTATTGCGTGTCCAAAATAAAACACAAGGTCAATAGGATTGCTGTAGATGGGCGGAAAGGGAAACATATTTGTACATCCGGCAGGCATCCTTGAACTGCATTTGGTTTGTTTTAACCTTTTCGGTCTCTGTGTAGCACAAGTTATATTGCAATCTGGCTTCAAAGGCATTAGCTCAGAGGATATTTGTCAAGATGTGTTAAGTGCTACACGTCCGCAGCGTGTTCAGTAAATGATGTTAGGTATCGATGTTTTTTCATCCGTTAAACTTGTCAACCCAGAGAAATTGTTACAGATTACGAAATATCCAGCATAGCATTTATTGTATGCAGTTTGCCGTAAAATTCTTTCGATGGTCCCCGGGGGGACAATGTGGCGATTTTGTCGATGCTTTCTTCCACAGGGATGAACATGTGAAATGTTTAAAGAAATACAATCGATTTGGGTAAGCGCTTCCCAAGACAAATATGTTTAAAGTATTACAGGATAGCTGCTGCTAGTGTTAACGACCATCTGTGTAAAACAAATAATTTATTAGTTACACCTGACACACGCTGAACCAACTCGGCCTGAGTTTGAATATGAGATAAATGTTGAGAAAGCTCTTAATCATTTCCGAAAAGACTATTTACGCTTTACTGGTACGACATTTTTCTTTGGCAACAGAAACAAGCAGCTTCACTGCATATAATGAGCATCCTAGTCATAACATCAAGTAGTTCCAACTGCTCCTTCAAAACATGTCTGTCTGCCGTACATTAGTTAAAATCGTGTAGACATCATGCGGCGTGGACTGTTTTAGTCAGGCCCCTTGTGCTAAATCAATAACAATACACGGTGCTTCTGTTTAGAGCAATGTAACGTCCTACGATGACATTACCTTTCCCAGGGTTGCTTCCTTCACTTAACGCACGACCTTATTCGCCTTTCATCACGGGTATCATAAGTTAAGTTTGCATGTGAATACCGCGAGGCGTTAGGTGATGTATTTCTGCAACATTTGATTTAGGGTCAAGTTACATGCTCTGTGCCATGCAAATATTCTCTAATAATCTAATTTCAAACAATTTCAAAGGCTGCCCCCAAGTGTCTTTTACACTTAGTTTAGCTAGTTATTCGACATATCTGTAGAATAGTGTCTCACATTCCACAGCTACTAGAGAAGGTATCAATAAATCGAACCTCCATGTCACCGAACAGGGTAATGGTGCATTAGCACTTTGTTCCAGATTGGACAAAAGAGACGAATAAGTCCATGCTTAGCACAGGTATTCAGCCAATGTGTATGGGCGTTACGACGGCTCCTTTCACGAGGGTTATTCCTATCGATCCTATATGGTGGGTGCCCGCGACACGTCATGTTAACAGTAGTTCCAATCACTCGCAGTAGCATAGATGTTTAATTACCAGGTTCGGCTGATGAGTCGAGTTATCATTCACCAAGCGCTAAAGTTGTACAATATAATCGATAGCGTCCTTGTTATGGTGGTCTTAGGCTATTGCACACCGACTAGACAATTTCCAAATCACACCTACACTTAATGTTAAATGATACATTATCTCTAACGAAACGGTTGATGCAGTTAACGCGATCCGGACGTGCCTGCAACCTCTTATACACATGATTGGAAACATTTTGCATCCTTAGAGGTGGAATTGCCAAAAAGGCTCCTTACCATGCAACGCGTGAGTTAAATCAATAGCTTGAAATGTAGTGAGAGCTAAGAGGCAACTATATCAGGAATGTACAGCCTATTGTGTAAGTTTTATTGCAAAGTACTATTTTCATATACTGAGTAGTAATTCATGGTTTCATTACACCTGTGAGGTTTATGATCTGTACATGTGTATAATTTATAGCGATTAATCATTTGCGCTTCCTTGCTAATGCTTCCAGACACCAAACACGAAGACTGTGATTACGATTGTGTTGATGAGCATCACCAACCTATGTTTATGTTTTAATGCACAATCTGCCATATGCTTCACTTTCTCGACCGGAAAGGAGAGCTACACTTTCTACGCTTCATGTGTGGTTACTAAT
>CM067357.1:25067357-25077357 GCA_034190875.2 Urechis unicinctus
ATGCGCTCTGTCCCCGATAGTGTAGGTAATTATAGCGCATATGTGCCCTGTATAAGCAGCGGTTGAAACTGTTTACCGACAATTTAATCGATAATCTGGTTTATGACTGCTGTACTTGCCTGACTAATACTGCCATGGCTATATTAACCAGCCTCTGCGGCTACCAGTTCCGGTCGACCATTGTGTAAGCATTAATTGTGCATGCTTGCCACTCGCGTATGCTAGCCACTTTTCAAACTTGTAGCAATGGCCTAATAATCCATTTAGTTTAACCGACCCGCCGCTAAGGATTGTACATGCATTACAATAACAATCTCAATTACCACAACACCTTGTCTTCCTTGCTGCGAGCGACATGTTTCTTGGCATTCCATTTTAGGATTCGCTGGTTATTTGTCAAGGCATTAATTCTTTACACCAACATTTTAGTATTCTGATATCACAACAATTACCTATTTAGGCATGTGTGTGACTATCGTGCTATGCCTCCAACTCGAACCTCAAACTTCCTATCCATCTTGGGCAAACTAATTACCGTGGCAAGCTAATTACCGTGCATTAGCCATTGCAGGACGATATTGCATGTGTTACGAGAAGAAACCAATGTGCGAATATCAATGATTACATTCTACATACCGAGGCTTACATCTTGGTCGGGCAAGTACAACGTAATGGGTTTCTGAATGGTGAATTTTTGGTACACAATTGCAAGTGGTAATATGATGAAATAAGCAAACAACAATTTGCCATACGATGATGTGGTCAAGTATGTAGTCCTTATGCTTTGTCTAGTCTCATTTAGCATCATGCCTGAGGACGTTGTCTTTCGCTTAATAGGATAAGAATATAGGGCGTCAACTCACATGTTATTTATCAAATGTGTGGGTGCGGCAACACAGATACTGTGTGCTGGTACGTTCCTCGGCAGCATAAACGATTTATGCAACGGTTGGATAATGACGATGGATTGACTTTAGATATGCTTGCTGCCGTATCTATTCATCATAACCAACAGGGGTGTGAGTTTTAAAGCACAGCTCTAATATACGATATCGTCATTTTTGCTGGTTTGTAAATCTACTTAAGATGTACAATTTACAAATTGCCTTAGTGATAAACGATTTGAAATTGATGTTTGTTTAACAGGAAGCAGCAATTTCGTACTTTCTGCATATAAAGGGAGATTATGATCAAAACATTCAAAAGCGCCGAATACCAATAACATTGGTTTGACCTGCTAGTAAAAAAGAAACAGTTGTGTTATAGGTTAATTCACCTGTTCTCTTGTAGATAATTTGGATATAACAAACAACCCATTGTTGGGAAAACGCAAGGCGTAAAAATCGTAAGATACATAACACGTCTATAAAACTCCGAAGGATGTTAGATCCACATAACCAGATATGTAAAGAATATCGACGAGATGTGTCACCCAGAACGACTAGAAATTAATTGTGTGTAGGACAGGAAAGCGCCTTCAATAACAAGTTATACGAAAATACGAGCACAAATGTACGATTGTGAATATGATTTCGACCCAATTTATATCAATTATTGCACCACCATAATTATAATAGATGGGAAGAAACAATTATGTAGCTGCTCTTACCTATCCCTTTGTGTATGCTTACTTGTCTCGAGTTCCATTACCTGTTTATGGAAAATGCATTATTGTTAACAAAATAAAGCGTTAGTCCATTGAAGTGTGTTGTACTAGAAATGTGTATCATACACCAACCGCACGTAAAGAAACCTCATCCTAATATTATTCGACGTTAGACAAATCCTTACATTCATCCATGGGAACGCAGGCCAATAATAAGACGTTTGAATAGCCCGTTATCCTAAGGTCACACTGTAAATTAAAGGAAATAGTATTAAGTATTGAAAACGGCTTCCGTTTCAAAGTCCATATGGAAGTAGTGGCTTGGGTAACGTTATTCACGTCATTCGTTATCCTTTGTATTTCCCGTTTCTGCTTGAATGATACTAAGCATGATCCATTGCCTGCCACAGAAAGCCAAATGTTCTATTTAGTCTGCAATGTACTACTAATAAGCACCAGTAATAGTCCGGACTAACTGGCTGGAGCATTCGAACAATGTGATTTGTCCTTGTAAATGTACTCGTTTATGCGAGTGCACCAATGCATTAGGACCAATTCTTTTTTAACCATAATAAAGTGACGAATTGATATTAATTTGTACGAGTTGTAACCTTGCTGCACGGCCCGCGATTGACAGCAAGACTTAATGTTGGTCTAGAATAGATGTTACTCGAGTGATGCATCGTTATATCGGTGGTTTGGGCGCTGTTTTCTTGTAGGTATAAAAATGCTAAAATCATCAGATTCATGACATGATGACGGTTATATAGAAGCGTTGCAATATCGAAGAGTTGCATGGTACTTTTCATGGCTTTCTGCCAGCATTATACGTGGTATTTGAACTAGAACATACGATTCTTAATCAGTGGTATTCCTGCTCGTAGTATGCATTGCTTATACAACTGCATGAAATTATATGCGTCCGTAGAATTCCACCTTTGAGACAGTTAGATAATAACGTAACAAGCAGGGCAAAGAATGTATTGCACATATTTACTCACCTTGGACAGAACGACATAATATGTATCATTTAGATACAAATTCCGACTTTGAATCTCAACTCCAAATGAGGCATTGAACCTGAAGTGCAACACAATTACCGTGGGTGTTGTGTGTTATTGCACAACACGCACACTGAGCGACATATGTGTGGATATAAATAATATATATATATATATATATATTATATATATATATATATATATATATATATATATATATATATATATATATATATATATATATATATATATATATATATATATATATATATATATATATATATATACATAGCTATTGATTCGAAAGGTAGTGAACGGAGTTGCGGGTCACCAATCACATTGCTTGAAGATGATGTATCTGTATCCTGTACAGGAGCAGAAGCTCCATAAACGGAACAACATTATATCGATTATTCAAACTTGACAGCGTACATTTCATTGTCAATTTATAAACTGCTCTCTGAAAATCATCAAAGAAATATTAATATCCAAGATTCAGCTTGATAAATCGCTTCTCAGAATTATTGCGCAGAAAAACACTTAGAGTCAGTAGTACAATATATTAGACGTCCAATTCGGTGTCCGCTCGCTACAGAAATATGCTTTTAAATTTTTTACATGCAAGAGGTACCTCTTCAATGCAACAGTACGCCATTATTTAATTTGCAACCTTTACAGAGGAACACACAGACGGATATTTTTGGGAGATGTTTGTCGTCAACAGACCCCTGCATACAATTGCATGACCTTATGCATTCACGACGTTTTTCAAGCCGAAAAGGGTAAAAAATTTCGAAGATTGAGCAATAATGGATGATGGATATATACTCTAGCAGAACGAACTCTAGGTATTTTTGCCGTTGAAAGTGCACTTATAACGCAACAAAACATCGATGGATCAGCTCTCTGCACGAGGAGCCAAATGCCTATTCATCCATGGTTTTCTGGCAATCATCTGCGAATAAACTTGCCATGTTGTTTCTCTTAAATATATCGTACCCCAAAGCAAACATCAAAGCGCCATTCGAATTTGTTGTTATTTCCAGAACCTTATTATATTAAAAATTTGATACCGCTTCAGGACACATAGACTTCTACACCAAATTCTAGCGTACATGTTTAAACAGATGGTCTTAAAAACGAACTGATGGTATTTCAAGAATTTTGTTGACCTGTTTTTATAGTAATTGGTTCTGTATAAATTGGTTATTGCTAATCTGTAGAATACGTTGTGCCCGCGTTGTGTTTTCGTCATTATCGCTCGAACCTAAAATCGCAGCTCAGATAAAAAAGTCTTTCATATGTAAGGAAAATAATGCAATAACTATCACATAAATAGATTAGTTTTACGCGGAACAGGTAAACCAATTTCTTCTGGATATAGAATACAACGTTATGTCAGGATTCAATTATGTCTCAAAAATTATTGGCCGCTATATGCCTGCAGATGCAGAATGTACAAAACATGACACACGACAGTTACGAGTGCTGTCAGCTTGTGCATCGTGAAGTTTGTGTACAACACATCGTCTTCTGAGTAAGACAAAAGGGTTTTTCTTGTAAATACGGTGAACAAAACCTCCTTTATATTTTTGTCCGAATCTTGATGCTTTGGGCGCGTCACAGTATGGGTTATGGTCTACCATCTTGATTTGTAAACGCCCAAATGATATTCGAAACGCATTTATTTAACAATTGTAATCGATCATTTTTGTAAGCAAGTTGGCTGTTTCTGGACCAACTACCTATGATTTAAATCTGACAGACTGACCTAAATAATCAAATAGCGAAATGAGGTTGTAGCCTTCCCTTTTGATAGCTATTTATGCAGACCTGGCGTCAAGCTAAAAGCCGAGTCAAAAGTGCGCTGCTATGAGTGCTGTTGATGCATTTGAGATATTACAATCGGCATGACAAGTTCATTCGCATATTATTTTCGGACAGCCTTGTTTCAATGGTTGCTTTCCCCAGAGTGTACGTACGATCCATCAATGTTTTGACGGTTCTCCTCCTGTCATAAAATGCATCGGTCTTCCATTATTGTAGGATGTGTACTGACAACCATCCCTTTGTCAATTTGAAAATATGAGGGATACAAAAGGTCATGCAATCTATGCTTGTGCCAATTTTGTGATTCGAGCTCAGCAAAAAAACTCTACATGTTACTGGGCGCAGGTCTTGTGGATCACCTCTGATTAATGTAGCCTGTCATTTACACAGACCTGAATACAAAACCGTAATCATGATCTATACTGAACCTTTTTTTGCTTCAGCATTTTTCCTAATAAAATTATGCGGTTATGCACGGCCAATTTGAGTAACATACTTAGAATGAGAACTTAAGCCGGGATTTCAACTCCAAATGGTGTTGAGGCCCAACGCCATTCATTCAGCAACTGTTATCACCACTAAACTATTAGACATAGTGCAATATTTTCTAAACCACCAAAGCCTATAAAAGCCCTCAGTGTTGTTAAAGTCTAATTGGTAATATCTCCGCCGCCAATCTTCCTCTTTTCCCCCAGTATCCGTTTTAAATAAAGTAATGAATTTTCATATTCAAAATACATATTCGATCAATGTATATGTCGGATTATTTTGCCATTATTGTTATACCATAGTTTCCATCTAAATGCTGTGCTACCATTTAAAGCATCCATGTTTCCCCTTGCGATCATATATGCCGGCCATGTTTATTTAGTACAGTCAGGCGAAACAATTGATTTAAGCACATGCACAGGCAAAGAGCAAATAATATTCTTGGTCGCTGTTTACCCAACAGCATACCAGTGAGTAGTGACAAATAAGAGGGAAGGGTCATTTGATTTAAGCACCTGCACAGACAAAGGGCGAATAATATTCCTGGTCGCTGTTTACCCAAAAGAATACCAGTGAGTTGTGACAAAGAGGAGGGGCAGGGCATAACACACACATTTGAATCAGATAAATGTATATACGTTCGAGTCCCTAGCAAGATCACATAGCAGAATTTTAAATTTACTTGCCCACTGTTAGTTACTATCACTTCACAGACGGACTTTTCTACCATGGACGCTTACCTGATACTTTAAACAATCGATTTGATAAGTGCACATGTAGCTATGTAGCAATTATACAAAAACCCCTTTTTAACCCTCGCATTTAACATGAACATGAAATGTTCACGTCGCCAAATAATAAAGGTAATGATTGATCAAGTGTTTTGTGGTCATTCCAACGATGGATACCCCATGACTCATCCGTTACAATAGTGAATAACTGATGTACTATATATCGGATGAGCTTACTATCAATTAATGATCGGGGCGTCTCGTGAGGATCAAAACTGTTTGTAGGGTATCAACGAGTATATAACTTATTATTAATGGAATCAATATAAGCCATGTAACATAATTACAGAGATTCATTAACACCCAAGATCAGAAGTAGCACCTTTTCAACCATCGGTTGCCTACTTTTAATCGCATGCAGCAGCTACCAAAAATTATAACCAACATAACTCCCTAACTTAAAAAACTGACTATTGGAGCAACATGTAGCATTTCTGCCTTCTAAATGTATGTCATCACGAACGCGACATTTAGTAGACAAACCGCCAACCTTTCGTAGACTTGGGTCCACGAAAGGATTTACTACTATCTCCACATAAAGTCAATGCGCTGTATCTTTCAAAATGTATAAAAAACATTTTAGTTTGACCATTGTTATATGATAGTCTGGTCTTAATCACGTACACAAATAATCTTTTACTAATAATTTCTTTGAATTTTGAATATCATGGCAAAATAAAATTCTAACAACTAACCAGTCGTTGACATTACCTGATAACTTCAATATCTTCCTCACAACCATATATACTTCTACAACTTAATGAAACAATAGCGTACTATATGTTCATTTAAAGCATGAGAAGATTTGATTGATTTTAAAATTCTATTACACAAAAATTGTATTTTTTCTCATAAATCGTCTATCTACAACTTAAAATAAGTTCGGGAAACGAAAACAATGGCTTATGGTGATCACATCTACAACAATTATTATAAATATATAATCCCTTATGACGGAAAATGATTTCACAATTTCGGTATTCCGCAAATATATGCAAATATATAAAGGCTCGAAAGATTGGATTTATGCGTATAAATTAGTATCTTGACCATTCTCAAACGACCATTCGAGGACCTAAAGTAATAACCAGGAATACAAAGTCATAAAAACATTTCCATTCGCACCAAATTTTACATTACATCATTTAAAATATGCCGAATAAATAATAAATAAGAAATGAAGGCAGAAATGTACTTAACTAACTTGTCCACGGAAGGTGGGTGTCTACGAATGGTTGCAATCCTCACTATATATATATATAAGAAATTTTATAGACATATATGAATAAATGTTTATATATATATATATATATATATACATATGCATATATAGTATATTATACATATATATATGCATGTATATATAATTATATATATATACATTTATATATACATATATATAAATATATATATAAATATATATAGAGATATATATATATATAGATATATATCTAGAGAGATATATATATATATATATATATATATATATATATATATCTATATATATCTATATATATATATATATATATATATATATATATATATATGCCGAATCAATAAATAATAGAAAATGAAAGCAAAAATGTACTTAGCTAATTTGTCTACGATGGGTGCATTCGTCACTATATATATATATAAATAATTAGATGATATATATATATATATATATATATATATATATATATATATATATATATATATATATATATATATATAAATATGTATATATACAAATGCCTATATGTAAACATATATATAGATATATGTTTATAGAGACATGAATATATGTATATATTTATCGTTGTATATACATACATAAACATATGCATATATATAATCACTAATATATAAATTTATGTATATATAAATATATATATGCATATACATATATATATATTTATACATGGGTATATAGGAGGATATGTATAAATATAAATGTATATATGTACGGGGTATTCATATATATAGATATATATATATACATAGATTTATAGTAGATATATACAGGTATATATATAGATATATATATATATACGGAGAAAAACTATAGAAATATATATAAGCGAATGATATATATATCGAATATATCGAGATATATATATATATATATATATATATATATACATTTATATATATAATGCATATATAAATATATCTATATATATAAATGTATATCTATATATATATATATATATATATATATATATATATATATATATATATATATATATATATATATATATATTATTACCCTATTAAGCGAATGGCAACGAAATATCGACATGCACGCCATGTTTATGTAATGCAATAGTAACTGTCCTCAAGCATAATGCGTTTTTTGACTAGCAAAATATTTGGACTACATACTTGACGACATCAACATTTGGCACATTGCTGTTTGCTTATTTCATCATATTACCACTTGAAATTGTGTACCAAACATTCACCGTTCAGAAACCCATTACGTTGTACATACTCGACCAAGATGTAAGCCTCATTATGCAGATTGTTATTCTTGACATTCGCATATTGGTTTCTTCTCGGGATAAGTATTTACTAAATTAACACATGCAATTTTGTTCTGCAATTGCTAATTTGTTTGCCCAGATAATGACGCATTTTTTAAGATGTATTTGCTTATGATATTTGAGAGATAAGCTTCTCTTTCAATCATCTTTAGAAATATCCTCAAGGCAGCATTCGAAAATGTATAATTGTTTAGGCCTAAAACAAACCGATATGTTGGCCTCAATCATTGTTTATGTTCAATGAAGGTAATGCAAAACTTGTTCACGAATTAGTATCTTCCTTCACGCATAAATGCCTATTCCTTAAAGTTACCTCTCTATCAAGTACGACCATTATCACAGCGGTATTGCCACAGCTTAGTTGCGACCATCATTTTATGACATGAATGGCTCAATCTACAAATGGTAAGAGTGTAATTTCTTTTACATTATGAAAACGAACAACTATTACCGGACTCTTTTTGATGATATATTTATATTATCCTGTTCTTACGAAATCTAAGAGTAGCATTTGATAGTTTTGCATAAACATATTTTTGTTTTTATTATTACATTCAACTTATTATATTCGTGCACGTAGGAGAGTTTCTCGTAGTAAAGTTGATTTGTAACTGCAACTTGTGCAAATATTCAAGGCACAAAATATTGTTTAAATCTTTCTTTGATCTTTATTGTCATAGTTTCATGGTTTCTGAGGTTTCAGTCAAAGCTAATGATCCTCTACTGTTGAGCACACTTGGTCAATTTACATTAGCATAATCCTGCAATTTATAGTGCTATTGATTAACCACAGCCACTATATAGAGGCATAGCAAGGTCCGAGATTCAGGCCACAACGTCCAGTAGTGTTTGCAAATTACGCGCAGCATCGATTTGACTTTTGCAAAACGTATTTTGTATCCGTCGATCACTTAGTCGACGCATAATAATAACAATAAAAATTTATGAAACGGCGAAATATCGTCACAATTTTTGGAGGTGTATAGGCAGTTTGAGGTTCGATTTTAATTCAGACGGGGCAGATTGGAGATATAGCACGATAGTCACACACATGCCCAAATAGGTAACTGTTGTAATCTCAGATTACTAATCAAGCCAAAATCAATCAATTAATACTATTCGCATTTCGTGCTTTGGCGCCTTTATTGTAAGGGAAACATTTGATATTTTAGGATGTAACCTTCGATATACCGCTTAATGTTTCGGATTATAGTTCGTAAAAGGAACAACAATGGCGATACAATGTTTTGTTTGTGTGCTTATTGCGGGGGTGAATCTTTGGCGGTGATATGTTAATATCAAAAAAGTCACTTAATGTCCCCTTCAGACAAACTTACTTTATGTAGTGTGAAGCTCTGGGTATCCAAGCATATAGGCAATGAACGGACGAGCATTAGTTCGCCAGTATATTTTTTCGCACAAACCATGCTCAACTGCCCCTTCTATACATAAGCAGCTCTGCTGCACCGCATTCACTAAGTGCTTTGTCATCAAATCAAAAGGATGGAAAGCGCATTTCTATGCTTGCGCTGCAAGTCAGACAAGGGGATACAGCGAGCCTATTAAGACTTCTACATTCAGACTAAAACACGCGACTTGCTTGATGTTCATTCGAATTTCAAGTCGTCGACTGACACAAATTTTGTTGCATGATTGTTACATGGAGAAGGCATATATCTCTTAAATGTTCCGATGTTGGTGTAATGAATTATGGCCTTGACATATAACCAAGTAATCCTTAAAATGGAATGCCAA
>CM067357.1:25082357-25124857 GCA_034190875.2 Urechis unicinctus
GGATTAATGGCCGGACCTGATATGCTGGCACACAATCATTGCAACTGCAGGCTTCAAAGCGGTTCGCAGCTCTTATTACAGCTAATTGCCGGCTAAGGCATTGTACTTGTTTGGGTTGTTATATGTACGGCCTAGCTGCAAAGGTTGCATTTATGATCTGTGTCTGGAATACCTGATGACTTGCACCCATAATCAGGTTAAACATATCATATTCAGTGCAGGGGTTGAATTCGAGAAGCAAAACGACTTTGGCGTTGTTATTCGTATATAATTGAAAGATGCGCAATGTATCTATCATGTGGCTTTTACCATTACAGGCAGATATAGTGCAAGATCAAACACTCAGAAACCAGTTGTAAAATTAGCTGTTATCTACGCAATTTAGTAGCCCGATTTCAGAACAAAACCATGCAGCTGAATCGGTCGGCTTCGTTTCTTGATTATACGAAGAAAGTGGCTGAGCTAATTATGATCAGTAATACTGGGACATAAACGGCATGGATTGCAAAAGATGTATTGATACCCCAAGCCGTAAGTGGTGTATGCTAGACTGAGATTCTTTATGTAGAAACAAAATATATATATGCAACAGAAAACAATGCCTTTCAATTATCATGTGGTAATAGTTTATGCGGTTATGCAAACATTACCTTGTTAAAATTACCTTTTGATAAGTCTTAACGAGCCTTACCAGTCGACAATTATTGTGAATGGTTACATATAATAAGATATTCTGCGTTGGACTTACTTGCTTATTACAAAAATAGCACAAAGACCACCGATAAACTGTACTTATTGACGTGAGTCAATTATTGGATACACGACTGATAGTTGCTTGTTTTGCGGTCTCATTAGACTTATTGAAACTAAAAATATAGTATATACAGCCGTCGTATCCCCCACCATATTAATACCATACATCTCTCAAGCCACCGATATAAATAATTCTATCCGACCATAAAAACCCAAACTACCGTAGCAATTGGAACTTGGGGTCCTTAAGATAATGATTGTCATATCACACATAATTAGCGTCTGCAACAAACATCACTTATCAACGTGCAATAAGGACGGTCGTGTGTGCAATCAATATTTGGTTCAGTGCATCGCTTGACACACCACCCGCATTGCCCTTGGATTTTGTACTGTATGGGTAATTTATAAAGCTGTCATGGATCACATGTGTAATGAAAAGAAATACATTATGCAGGCAATTAAGGTACTCTTGCAAGTCATTAGGTTACTGAAAAAGCTCTGTTCATTCTGTTTTTATCATTAGTTATGTCTGACCAGCTCCGTCTGTCATTATATTGTTCGTCAAGAGTCGAGCATTTATGAGAGAAAGTCTTAAGTTTAGCAAATAATTGTCATAGCTCCAAGTCGTAATAGACGCTATTGGCGTTGATATGGTATTGGCTATATTCAGCTTATATCCTCAAATCTACAAGCATCAATAACTTTATGAGCACTCTTTGCGCAGAGGTTAGCGTTAGGCGTGTAACATGTCCATCAAATAATACCAGGCTTGTCTCTTCCGTTTGACAATGTTAAATGAACCAGACTTCCATGTATATTATTTGGCTTGTTTTCTATACTGCAGTGACATACGATGATTCTTATACTTCATGTATCATACCCTGTTGCAAACGTTTCGCATTGTCATTGCTTCATTGTATATTCGTTAACAACGCGCTTTTTGCTGACCAGGGGAGAAGCGTTAGGGTTGGAGGATGCGCTTAATGAGCCAAAGATGAGGAATAGCCGTTATTTCCGAGTAGATCATTATACCTGCATACAAATGCTGTAATCTCCGTAGTGCCATTAAAAAATCAAATTACGGATAGTTCCTTCAGTCAGACAGTCAGCTGATCACTGACACTCCCTTGTTACTTGAAAAGGTTTTCTGTGAGGAGAAAAACAAACTGTTGTCCAACCTTTCTATTAAATGAAATGGATGGAAATCTTAAGTGGCTTACAGGTAAGAAGCCAGAATTACTTTGGTTGAGCAGTTGATGGTATATGCGCTCTGTAGGTAGGTTGAACAGTGACGTGTACCAAATTGCATCGTCACTACCTTAAAGGTGAGTTATGTCGCACAATCGAAATTTTTCCGCTTCATGATGTATCATTATCTATAATACAAATGCATTTATGGCATTTTAGGGAGCGGATATGACTCTTTAACAAGCCAAGATACCTTGTTACCGATAAGTTAAATTAGCCACGGATCGCTAACCTCATTTCACAAAAGTTATTTCCAGTTGGCAAATGCTGTTTTACGGTGGATGAGGTGACGTAACCACTTAACTGTCGAATCTGTCCTACACACCTCAATATGCGAACTATTTAATGAGTTGTACATGATATGGCCAAATAAAGATTTTCTGTGAGAGCATAGTCATAACTTTGCTTTTATATGAAGGAACGCACTGCCTGTTAAAGGCCAAATCATTGAGATGATGTATAATATACATGTTGATGCGGCCAGCCATCATAGCTTGATTTGGTATAGAATGACACCAGCGGCGTAAACGTATTACGAGTAGATAACGGGATATGTTGCAGCTGGTCGAATCTCATAGCATCAATATCAAGAAAAGAACTGAGGAACCGGTGGTCAGATTGAATATTTGATGGATATAGATTAACTCTCTAGCAAACATTGCTCTATTAAGGCAACAAATCAACAACCGAACAAACATATGTATCAGTTTAAGTAGATAGGCATAAAAAACAGTTGTATTAAAAGCGTCAATGACATGTTTAAAAATGATTTGTGGATATTAACTGGATAACTTTAAACATTTATGCAAATGTTTTTTGTTCATCCGACTGCAGTATATGTCATGTTGTGCTATCCCAACAATAGTGATGGCTGGTAATTATTCACCTATTTGATGATCCGCTGATATAAAACATAATTGCTTATGTCGCACCCTACTAAGTAATGGAAAGCCAAGTTGCTGTTTTGTAGGTTTATGCATTGCAAGGTATTGTATCATTTATTGTTTAATCTGCTGAAATCTGGTAAAATACCGTGCATTTATTGATTCTATATATTTCGCCTAGCGTTGGTATTTACACAAATGCTAGTATCACAAGTGCTCCCAAAGTGTGGCTAATATTGTCCCGTAATACCGCCCATCACAATGTTGCAAATGTCAAGCACTTACCTTGAATACCTCATGCCAGGCTCCTGATAAATATTGTGTTTTAGTATGGCGCGCAAAGTCCATGATGGCTGCATTGTTACAATATATTATGTGTGTATGAGCGAATTGCCTACTTTTTGGTTGGTTTAGAGCACTAGTTACCTGACGTTGTCATTGTTGTTAAGATTTATGACAACCTGGAATTATCCGCTCCAATTCAATTCACAGGGTGTGCTGCCTTACCGCTTTATATGCGCTGTTATTAAAAAATACAGGCAAGTAGAAACTCAGTCTGCGCTGGATTATCTTTACACGCTCAAGCGTGTTATAGAAGTAGTCTATTTTGACTGTTCCATTTGAAATGCAACTATATATCAGCCGCTATTCCCCGGAGACACAGAGAAAAGCTAGGGCACAGAATTCCGCACTGTAACAAAAACGATAATCCAGCTTTGGCTTTGTTTTATTGGCATGAATTCATTCGTCGCGATGTGGTTAACCCCATTTGTTTTGGAACACACTTTCAACGGCGTAAAAGAGTGCAAATCGACAAAGAGAATGAATTTTTTTTACAAGTTTAATACGTAGCGATATCGAAGTAATTATTTATTTACATTTGAAGAGGTGGTGGTTTTGATTAGCAATTTCGATTGCGCCGTGGTTCTGTGTAATATTTGGCATTCTGTTTAAAACTTACGAATAGTGGACATCACACCTACTAGGTATGCATCCAGACACATCACTTTGTATCTCACTTGAGTACTACGTTGGATTCATGTTCGCGTCCTGGTTAGTGGTGCAAGTAAAACTCGTGAGGGAAAGAGTGGCTGACTAGACTATATACAGCAAGTGTCAATCTATTGTCCAAACAGTGAGCAGCTGCAGATTCAATTTACATAGCAGTTTATTATATGAACGTTGGTTGCTTTCAAAAAAATGTCTATGAGATCGTTTACACTCGACAGTGCCCGTCCGTTCCGCAAAACATCATGTTTTGGTTAAGCAAGGAACTCCAAATGTACCACATTACTAAAATCAGTCCATAGCAAGGTGATGATTTGCGTGGAGGTTATCCTGCGTAGTATTGGAAAAGGGAGGCACCAAAGATTCTCGATCCATACGGACAAGTACAAGTGTTCTTTATAATGTCAATAGTCTTTAAGATTTAAGTGTCAATTACTTTCATACAGTACACCATGCTGCCCAATTTTCTTAGTTAGCGTCATGTTTTTACACCCGCATTAGTCGTCATGTTGTTCAAAAAAATATTTTTGGCACTCACAGTATCTATTTTTCTGCAGGCTGCCTTAAGCGAGACAGCGATCTAACATATATATATATATATATATATATTACGCAGGTTTGTATTGGTACCACGTTTGCCATACGTCAGTGATCCATTGAACATATTTTTTCATTGCAGTTTGTGTTGATTCATTTTAATCTTTGCAAAAGATAACTCGGGCAATATCTCCTTACGGCTTGCGCGTTTGTTTAAAGTCTGTGTTTATGGCGTTCAACCCGGTTACAATCGCTGACATAGTAATATAACAGCATTCGATTGTTCTTTTAAACATGGTTTATCGTCACACTTCGTTCAAGATGATGACAGATTATCCAATACTAACCCATACCATTTATCATGTCAATGCATGGGTTTTACATTGCTGGCATCCATTAACAGCCGTAAATGGGCACACTTATGGTGAGTGGGTTTCTGCAACTTATGATGTATTAGATCGTGTGTGTGCTTTTGATGGAAGAGGGAACAACTGTCACAGCATTGATGGGCTGCTTATTAAAGGGATTAAAAATCGTTGAGCTGACGAATAATTGGCATGGGTGGGAATCATCGGCAATATAACCTGTCTACAACTACAAAGGCAACATTTTACGTAAGCAAACTTGTTCTATGATTTACCAAGGTGTCACAGAACCTAACGTTGGAACTGACAGCAAAAATTTATGTCTTCATATATATAAGCCGATCATATATATACGGGTCAAATGTATTTTTTCGGCGGATTCTCATTCAGCATTCCACTCTGAATAAATGCATTTAAATACCATTGATACGCAAATCAATGAGTGCGGTGCAATGAGAATGTGACCAAAACTAGACATTAAGGCAACCAACCATGCTTTATCGTATAGTTGTCTCACCTATTGCTACGATTCGTAGTTGCTTGTGCGCAATAAACATTATGTCGCTAATCTAGTAACGCCAGACCACTGGCATCTATGATAGTTTTCAGCCATACCATTTACTCGGTACAAAAATATTAGAAATGCATGTTTTAATTACGAACACTGTTGTGCCTATGTTAGTGTTTGAATACCAACTGATTTGTCTTTAGGCATCACACCCATTTAGTTAAATAAACCATTACGCTGCCCAGCGTGATCTCTGGAGATGACGCTGGGCATTGGGATCGGAGTGCAGGTTTATTCAGATTCAATAGTAAATTCCCGTCTTGCAATTATCATATATATATATATATATATATATATATATATATATATATATATATATATATATATATATATATATATATATATATATATATATATATATATATATATATATATATATATATATATATATATATATATATATATATATATATATATATATATATATATATATATATATATATATATCTATATATAACATATGTATTTTTATGTACATATATGTTGATAAATATAGATAGTCAAAAATATACATAGTACATATTTATGTACATTTATATTGTTATTTCCTATATCCATGCGTCATCATTGAGGTCCGTTTTGAGATCATAAACGCACGACGTCTAAGAAATATTTAGACTTTCCTTCACGATTTAGATCTCTTTAAAGAGGTTCTTTACCATTCTTCCCGCTGTAATTCAAACAGCATCAGAGCACCAATGAAAACTATTTTTCCAAGACTAGCATTTTGTTTCCTCTTATTTCGTGAATGTTCGTAAATTCATGTGCTCATACAACAGGTTGCAATATTTATATGCTAATTCAGCGACTTTTATTTTTCATTGCCATTTTAAAATAATTGATGCACAGTATATCATTCTATAATTCATACCCAGTCCTCTAAGCATGGAATAAATGGCAGTCATTACACAGAGCAATCCATTAACTTTATGCATAGCTGAACAGAGTTTGATTCGTATAAAGAGAAAATGATTAGATTTTCAATTCGAATCTTTTATCTATTTTGTTTCTGCTCTTTGCATATTAAATATGCCGCTTCTTGTCAGCATCTTTTTAACATGGCGTCGCTCATCATTATAATTGCTTAGATTGTTGAGGGAGACGTGCAATGAAATTTAGCAATTCATTTTAGTGAATTTGTTTTAGGTCAATAGATATGCTGCCTTATAATAAACAGGGCTTGAGAAAGAAGATATACAAAGCTGTCCTTTTGCTTAACATTCAATATCAAACCGCGTTACTGAATCAATAGCATGTATATTGTATGTAAGATGCTAGTAATTAAACGGTTATGATCTAGATAAAGACAGTAATCCAAACTGTATTTCGGTCAATGATATTGTCCAGTAAATATTCCTTCGCTGTCTCAAATTTAATTTGGCGCATTTGAGTGACAAATTGATCAATAGCGATGTCCAATTAGGCGCCCTGTCTGCTGCTTGTCAATGTTTTTTAAGTTAATTGTATATTTGTAAGCATGATAATGATAAAGCTCTTGATGCGTAATTATAAGCACAAGCTACCTTTCTGCTGAGTGTAAAACATGTATTTATGGTAGCGTACCAATGATTTCTAGCTTAGCCGTACACAATACGCGCCATCACAACTAATTACCCTCTGTATATTGTATGGGCAATAGCGCAATACGTAATTTGTTGCGCATTTTCCCTGATTCATTAACGTTTAGTTGGCTATTCATTCAAAACAACAAGCGTATAATCATTGAATATCCGCGTATACTTGGCTGAGATTATATATGCGTGCACAATGACAAATGCTACCATAGCACAACCTTTTGTATACCGCATGACAGCATCATTTGCATATTGCCTGAGGCATAGACTTCCATACATTTAAGTATGCAGATATCATGCAACTTACTTTGATTGCCTCACTGAATCGAAAATGTCGAATATTAACACAACCATATGCGTTTTCGAGCAACGATCATCTTCTTCAAGCAATTGCGTGGTAATTTTGATATAAGTAGACGCCCCATAATTCCGCGCTAGTAGGCACAATTCATCTTGTAGTTGCCTCCCCTTTACGCACGCGCACACCTACAATACAATACATCACTGGAGATCGACAGGTGGAGCACATCCCTAACCAAATATGTACCAGCATGCTGTATTGGCGCTGGGTGCTTCGTAAGGCGTGCCGGTTCTTCACCTTTTAACAACATTTGAGTAAGTCAGGGACTCGATACAGTGCAGAGTAAATGATAAGGGAGGGACAATGTCGTATACCAAGTAATTGCCGTATTATATAAAACAAATGGATATCTGGAGAGTCTTAATCTCTTAATATGCCTATTGTTTGCCCCGCAAATCTACTTTTCACGGACAAAGGGAGAACAAACACAACCATCTGGCCCCATGTGGGCAGGGCTTAATGCTCGTTTGTCGAATCGGAACTCCTGCAATGCAAGGATACCCATCGAGTGTAATCCTACGCGTACCGCGTGTCAACACTGCAAAACTCTTTTGTCTGTGAACCGCATATTGCTGGGCCTTAAGGAGTTAAGCAATTTGTTTGAAATTATGTTTGCTGTTTGTTGAATGTTTCCTAACGGAAGGCTGTGCATAAAAGGGTGTATGACATGCATCGGTTTTATGCTATTAAGAAGTAAACCCTGCTTCACCAATTTTGATAATTTTGCTTTACGAGAGCAAGTGGCCAATGACCATCAATATCGTCCACGATGTATTCGACAGGGCTGCCAATGTGAAAGGTTTTATGAAATACTATCGATGCTAGGAAGCGATTGCTGAGACAAATGTTACAAAAGTATTGCAGGATATCAGCTGCTAGTATTAACGATAATCCATGTAAAACAAATGATTTGCTGATGTCTTGGGAGACAAGCGAAAGATGTTCGATGTTATTGACCTCAATAAGTCGTTCAAAATATCAAATTTGCACCAAAGCTCTTGTATATCTAACGGTTAGATAATTTTGAGGTACGTCAGCTTCCTCTATCGTTGTAACGCAACATCGACAAAACATAATGTTAGGATTGTCTCTCGTCGCACTCGTTGTAACTTGTTGCCACAATTGCTTTACTGTTTACCGAAAATCATGTGCAAGTAATTTATTTTTGATTCGTATCTTGATAATGGTCAAGTCTTGACCAGAATAAAGTTGATTTTATGTTTTCAGCCTAGAGTGATATAAGATCCAGAAAACAGTTCTCAATGTTCACAAGTTGCCTTTTCTTTTAACTATTCAAACACAGTGCTTACCACCATCAAGTTTATGTTTTTCATCAATATATTGAAATAAGCGTTACTTTGATAATTTTCAATGAGGCATAGCTCAGTAGCGGATCTTGATATACCAAATTGTCTGAGACTAAAATTACGGTAACGTCTTTTATTATCAATGCTAGCGAGATGTAGGCCGGTTAAAAATACATGCTATCTATTGATATTATGGAATGCGAAACTTCGCCTCAAGAGGTGCAATAACATTTTTATATATTTTTATCTTTCCTCTAATGAGAGACACCGGGAAGCTTGCAAAAGGATGTTACAGATGAATAAAGTGGAATCAGTGTTATTTTGTTAAGGTTATTTGATGAAGTGTCCTCGCAGCTGTAATATACAAACTTCTTCAGTTGAGATTGAAATTAAGCTAACAATCTATGCATCTCATATTGCGAGACGTGTTATGAAACTAACGGGCATTTCGATGCATCCTATGATTGCTAATATTATCCAGTTGCTGTGGCTCCTGGTAGCATAAAAGTTATATTTGCATACCCTTTTGGCTCATCATTACGATAAAACAGTCATTTCCGACCGCATTGGTGACAATTCTAAGAGCTCGGTTATCCTATTAACCGTCAATTTGCCATCCATTTTTGTCTTCGTTACCATACCCTGTATTCAGATACTAGACTGAGTAAAAGTCTATAATTGCAATAGGCTTCTTTAGTCGCAGGTGGCCTGCACGAATCATTCTAACAAAGGCTACAGCACTTAACTAGGCAGGACCATTATCGTGAAATGAATAATGGGTCATTGTCAGTGCAATCAGCAATTTTCTGTTGATTGTTTGGATAAGGGAGGCACTTTAGAGCAGCTTTCATCGCGACGCATATGATATGGGTAACCATGCCATAACTACATGCGTATGTTGGACCGGCGATGGTTATGTTACCAATGAACTAAACTGTGTATAACACAATCTTCTGCAGAATTAACGAAAGTGGATCAATGGTGTTTGTTGCCTCGCGACACAATGCAATAATCAAGTTTAGGGCAGTTGTGGGGCGGGATATTATGATGAGCTAATTTAAATGTAGTCAGCGATGTATTATTTTTGTCGAACGTACTCAAAAATAATCCAGTAAATTTTAGATCAGTTGCGCTGTATTACAAAATGCTCCTATTATGAAATTATTTAGACTATCGTATAAATAATTTGCGATTGAGAAGATTGCAAGAAAGATAGTAATGCTCCAAATATATAAGCACTGCTAAATAACATTAATGAGAATAGATATCTTCTCACTTGTATATGCCTAGATGGTAGTCAGATCATATAATTAAACAATAACAAATAGCATTAACCACACTGTAACATGGCTGACAACTTTTCGTTATATCTTTCCCATATGCATTTATTCTTTTGAACACAATATAACTGAACCTAATGATTGACTACCCATTCTAGAGAGTGCTTTCAATGCTATACTCAAATGCATTGTCGTACTTGAGTCCAAAGAACCTCGAATCTGCAGTCCCTCCGACCAATTAACATTTATTCTGAGCCACATTGTAGCATTCACACCATTAGTTCGCACCTTCGTCGCGTTAATCATAATTCGTTAGACGCAAAATTTATACACGACGTGAATGATCCGATTTAGCTAGTGAATATTCCCCAATCTTTTGCAAGGTAGTGCTGACCGTCACATGCGTTTTGCAAGGGTGCGTCTATATTAAAATAGAATTTTTTTCATGGAGCTTTAACTTATTAAAGCTTGGCCTTTCTTCGCCTAAATTGTCAATGATTTACATTCCCACAGGGCTAATGACGGACAATCTAAGAATAACGCAATAAACACAGAACATCCACACAGTTTAAGATGTTCAAGTTAAAACCTAGCTACTAATAAACTTGTCTGTCTCGATGATATATGTTTTAGGAATAGAGAGAAGTATGTGGTTATAATAAGATGTATCATCTTTAACACTCCCCATTCAAAACATCTGTGCATCTTACAATAAAATCATGAGTTATTATGCATCTTGGAAAGCGAGAATGTGTTATATTTTTAAGAATCATTCTACATACATGCTTGGAATGCATCCGATGATGCTTTACAATATATTTGGATACATATAGAAAACCATGGTTGAATGCTTTTGTTGGAATACTTAACCAGTCTATTATTAATACCCGACATACTTGACAAAGGGTGCATTATATGTGCTATGCCAAGTACTCCTAAGTTTAAATTTAGGATAGATGTTTAGAAAGCACCTTGCTACTTATAAAAGACTCGTTCGCATGACATTTTCCAAAATGACAATTTTGGCTTTAGTGATGCGGAATTTTACTACAGTATTAATGGCTTAAATGCAAAAAGCATGTGCATCCGTCACATAAAAGCAGGGTTTTGTGAACGGCTCCTTGATTGACCTTTTCTCTACTTTGCTTTAGTTATAAAATCGTATTCACATCATGTCGCATAGACTGTTTTAGTCAGATCCTTTGTGCAAAGTCAATAACACGATCCATACACGGTGCATCTGTTTCGATGATGATAATGCCAGCCGACAAAAAAGTCATGAGGACCTTTATATTGTAGAGATAGCTGCACATTCATTTTATTGCGAATCATTGCTTCTTAGCTCCAATAATTATGATTAACATCACAAAATACTCTTGGTAATACTGGTTGGCTTCAAATATATTGTTCTTACCCGAAAACGCAAAACACAGAGTACAGACTATGTTAATACCGCAGCCCCACCTTTTTTGAAGCAACCCAACATACGCCACATACTTCACAACAGCTGGCTGAACCTGTTGTTGCTTTACGACAACCGCAGAATGGCAAACGGTGCTAACAATTCATGTCGTTTTAGTGCCAATACCGCGGTATTATATTTCAGGCTAGACTCTACATGTATTATGCTGGATCGTCGAGTCAATCAGTGGCACAATGAGACAAAATAATGGCAACTTATTTTCATACACGTGATATTAACAGTCGATTCGAGTATAGAAGACAAGTACCAGCTGCGCCATAACAAACCTCTAAGCAACCACACAAAGCGCGTCTTGGTGCGGTTCAAGTTGATTGCACCCTTTTTATGAGTCGATATTTATCACATACATTGTTCATGTAGTAGCTATTTGGTACGGTCCAATGCCTCCTATTAAAACGTAAAGGACCTTTAAGGTTATTAAAGGCCCGTGGATGAAACGATGCAATGACCTACTCTTACCTCTAGCGCATAAAATTAGACCACTTGAGTGTTACGTCATATACTCATCTATATAACATAATTGCCTGATGCTCTAGTATCACCAGCATCTATTACAGTCTGCCAAAAGTTGTGCAGCATCATTTGAATATCAATATTTATCAAACACTATTGCAGCGACATAAAAGTTCCCGAATCATTTGTAATTGTATGAGCCCGAAACATGACATTCGGTGTGGATTCTTGTCATCCCACCCTGTGTTATTGTCTCCTTTAGGCCGCTAACTGCCTGGGCTACTTAAACTATAAGGAACGGGGAATTGAAACATTGCATAGTTACACTAACATAAGACATGGTGAGGGACAATGATTATTGCTTGTCGATTAGTGGTATTTCGTTGCGGAACTGAAAATGTTATATGAGAGAGTGGAAATCGCTACAATCGTACTTATGTTGCTTGAATTAACTCAAACATGTGTTAGCTTTGTTGCCAAACGCATGACGTGAATTGTCCCAGACAGCATTTATATTGACCTGGTTCACATCACAAAAACTGTGATGTATAGAGCAATTAACACCTACGACAAGTGACATCTATCACGCCGTTTTCCCAGAGCAAATGATTTACGCATGGGGTCAGCGTTGTGCTCCTAAGCCCTGTATTTGTATGGTGAGAAATTAGTCCGTAATCCGTGTAAATGGAGATGAGCTGCAGCAGTGTTTCAATACCTATATTTGGAAATCCCACACCATATGTTCCCTAGTGTAGTGCTCAGAGTTGATGCTGGTAATTACATACAGCAGCATCCATAGGATATTGTCACACTGTGAACCGCTATTAGAGAATTCATGAATGAATCTTACCTTTGCGTCTCGGATCAAATGACTAATGCTAAGGCAATTAGATTCATATTCGATAAAAGAGATGTATAAGAATGTGCCTCGCTCAGGGGTTCGTCTAATATTAATGAGCGTTACAAGGGGATCCCCCTTACCAGCCTGTATGGTGGGCGCCCGCGACGCATCATGGAAACTTGCAGCAACATAGATTTTATTTCATCAGATCATGATGATGAATCGGGTGAGTTCACAACTAACGTATAGGACTGGTTCGTTTGGCATAACTGTCGTCCGCATGTTGTTTCAATATATCGAGGTTTTTATTTAGCTTAGTACACTCCCCAAATATGAATACTGAGCAAGTCAGGGTCGCGAGTATGCTTTGAATCAGATGCTAGCCCTTCGGTATTCCACCGAAAATAATAATTTTATGTTGTAGAAGAACTATAGTGTCTGTAAAGTTCTCCTCGGTTAGAGTTGAAGACTCGTATCATCCACACAAAAACCGAGAATATATAACTGGCCGTTCCCCCACATACAAAGGCTCTTGTTTTTTAAATTCTTTGTGTGCGTATAATTGAGCAGTGGCCGTAGCACGCACATCGGAACTCCACGTCAGTCGTAATCCGCTTACTGAGCATCTTGGCATGTCGATTATTCTATGTATTTCCCTTGTGGCATCTTTAAAGACCTGCTTTTCGCGCCTTCTGTGCTTAATATGTTAACCTGTAGGACAGGAGTTGATATAGTTGCTGCGGTATAACCTTCAAACTTATCGACAACGGGAATGATAACAGAAAACAAAAGCCATGTTGCTAATGCATGACTTACCATTTCATAAGCCTTGGTATATATGCAATGAAGCATTGATTTTCTGTTTTGTGCAACCTACCTCCCGACCATGGAGCGGTAATGAGTTTTTTTTGTATGATTTGTAAACCCGCGAAATTCAAATTTACCGGAAGCGGTCTGATTGTCATTTCCAAACCTAATCAGCTTATTCTAGTCATAGTATTTTTGTATGATTTGTAAACCCGCGAAATTCAAATTCACCGGAAGTGGTTGATTTTCATTTCCAAACCTAATCCCGTAGTCATAATGCTAAGGATTCGGCAAACTATATTGTATTTGTTTGCCTTTTGCAACTCTTCTATTGAGTCATATGCTATTGTGTCTTGCAGATATATCCACAACGAGCAAAAAAAAATGTCGGTCCCCCACGCCACACGAACTTATTCTAGTCATACTGTATTTTTGTATGACGTTATTTGTCTAAACAGTTCGCGAAATTGATAATTCACCGGAATGTGGTACTGAATATCATTTCAAAATATGATCGACAGAGTCCTTGTAGTCGTAGGCTAAGGATTCGACAGAATGCTATATGACCGCATAGCCATATTGTATTTGACTAGCTTTTGCAAGGTCATTCGGGACTGAGTCATAAATGGCTCTCGGATGTTTTGCAAAATAGAGCAACACTATGTCGGTGCAGAAGCGTCTTCATTGATTGCGGAATACCGCCAATAGCGAACAGTCCTGTTTAAGATCCAATTGTATATCTGTTGATGAAAGTTATCATTATGTATTGGTCCTAATGTTGTTAACGTATCATTGACGCAATTGGTACGAAATGTACGAAATGTTTGAACTGAATATTTCGTTCAAAATGATAAACTATGGTATCCGCATACAGAAGTAAAAGTCCTGGTAATTTTAAATAGTTCGCAATGTATTTCAGTTCATCAGCAAAATGCTATCTGAAATTAAAATAGCTGGATTTTACTTTGCTCGACTAGCCAATTTCAAGGTCAAGTCGGAATCAGCACTAAATGGGTCTTGGAATAACAGCAAAGTTCAAAATTATGATAACACACTGGTGCAGAAGCGTCTTCATTGCTTGCGGAATACCGCCAGTTAGAACGTCATGTCTGTAAAGATCCAATTTGTATCTGTTGATCATTTATGTTAGAGATTTTATGTATTGGTCCTAATGTTTTTATCAACGTATCATTGACGCAATTGGTACTCAATATTCACGTGAACATAAAATTTCTGGGTGTTATATTTATTTCGTCTAACATAATTGATAACACTATGTACAGTGTTTAATATTTTTTCCTGCGCCTAGCCTTACATCATGACCAACGTGACTTATAACAGTTCATGATTATCAAACAAATGTGTTTCACTAGCATTTCTAGATTACAAAACAGTTTTTTTTCTAGTTTGATTGTAAATAATTTACATCTAACGACCATTGCTATAATCTAGTTAGTGGGTTCACAGCGGATAATTGCGGATAATTGCGTGCTTTTCTCCGGTCTCAATACATTTAATCAAACTGAACATATATGCCTAATGATGATATTAGTACATAAAAAGCATACAGCCATCCTACCACCCAATGTTGAATTATAGAGGTAAAATAAGAACACTAGAAACATGTTGCTTTCATCGTCCTTGATATTTGTTACAAACTGGAGTGCTCCGCTTCGATTTATTTAACAATGTCGGACGCCATCGCATCGCTATATGCACTGTCTACTGAGCAAATGTACAGGCAAGTTGTGTGAATGTCTCTACTGGCAAGTCAAAGCTGCTTATTGCGCCGTCGGTAATTCAGTCTCCGCTAGAAAGACCCAACGTGTGGTATCAAAGTAGTCTAATTCGACTGTTCCGCTTGTTATACAGATATATCTCTTGCTGTTCCACTGCATGAGACAAGTGAAATTATAAGGACACAGAATAACAGTTAATCCTGTCTCATTCTCAGGAATGTATTCTGGACGATTTGGTTAACTCTCTTTTCTTGTTTGTTTGTTCCTGATGGTCCTAATATTATTGGCAGCAAATGTCAGCAGCTTAATTGTCAATTTTTATAAGTATCGCGTAACAATCTCAAATGCTAGCCATGTCATTTATGTTTATAGTTGAAGAGGCTGCGGTTTCGGTGAATGAAAAATATTGGTTGCGATGTTGTTCAATATTTGGTATTCTGTTTGAGACTTATGACACGTTTACATCTCGCACACCGAATGCAACCACCGACACACATCGATTGCTATCGTCCTTGACGCACTATACTGGTTTCGTGCTCGCGTCTTGGTTAGCTGCTTAAGTGGTACATCTGCAAGTGTACTAAGTAAGTGCACTAAGTAATGCATATCTATGTTGATACACTGCCAGGATTAAGTGTCAATTACTTTCGAACAATGTACAAAAACCATCAATTATTAACAACATTATATTATTATAATTGTCTAGTTGATGCAATTACACATAGTTCTTTCCTCTTTACCTGTCACAGTGGCTTTTTAGCGTTACTATTAATTGCAGTATGCTAATTATAAGATGTACGCTTTGCTTTGCTTGGCGATTAATGATCGTACGTGAGAACGCTACGTTATTCAATTTAGAGGATGGAAGATTATCAGTTTCTGGTGTATACGAAGCTGATCAATTTGCTTAGTAAGCGTCATGATCTTACGCTCGCATTATATACTTTGTTTGTTCACTCTATCTATTACGCAAGTCTGTATTGGCATCACGCTCTCCGTATGTCCATGATCCATTGAGTATATTTGATCAATGCATCTTGTGTTGATTCATTTCATCCTATGCATAATATTATTTAGACAATATGTCTCTGCTACGTTTGTGTAACGTCGTCTATCTTCATTACATTCAACCCGGTTACAATCATTAACATAGTAATGTAACTGCATTTGAATGTTCTATGACACATGGTTAGTCGTCCAACTCCGTTCCGAATGATGACGGATTAGCCAATACAAAACCATACCATTAATCAAGTAGAGCTTGGGTTTTACTTCACTCGCAATCATTAACAACCGCATGCTGGCACACTTATGGTGATTGGGTTTTCTGCGACGAAAATTACGATGAAGTGTTATTGCTGATTACATCGTGTAGTAAAAACGTCGCAACCTTCGATGAAATGTAATAAAAGGTGTCGTAGCATTACTGGACAGCTGATTAATAGGGTTAAAACACTGTTGAGTTGATAGATAATTGGTATAAGTTGCTTTCATCGGAAACTTTACCTATGAACAACTAAAAAGGCAATATTTTACGAAAGCAATTTTTTTCTATGATGTTTTAATGTGTCCAAGCACCGAACCCATAGAAATGACAGCAACAATATTTACGTCGTAATAAATATAAGCCAATAACACAGAACAAAGTTGATATTTGACATAAATATTTGATAGACATTGCCATATATATGGGGAGCTAAACGATACAAATTGATTTTTACTTTGCTGTGTCTCTACCAAACAAACAATGATGGAGCCTCTGTCTCCACAGCTGGATTGTCGGTTCATTGCGCACAGAAAACATACGTCTATCAACACATTATATGACATCATCTCATTTGAGGCAATTAATTGCCGCTGATGCATTATGTGCTACATAAAACCTATCTTGCAACACATCGCATCATTTTACAAAATAGTCATACACCAAGCGTAAAAAATGTACAGGAACTGTAATATCAATTTACCAATTTGCGGAAATCAATGAAGCAACTCACCTCAATGTTATATAATTCACCTTCAACCGTCTGACGCAGGAACGTTCAATCATAACTTGGTAACACACACAAAAGCTACTATATTCTTATAATGTATTGCTCAACTATCACATTAATTTTCTACAAAAACATTCATACAACATTTTCGTAGCGCTGGCGATTGGTTTAATGATGCATAGAGTACATTCGACGCAACCATCATGGCCTTAACACATCCTGCAGTAATATTAGCAATTCATGTCTCTTTTTCGCCGTAAACGTCCCGTAATGGTCTCTTGGGGAGCACAATAACGATTCCGCTCAAGGCTATGTGCAGTTTATAGGGCGCTGTTAGTGACGTTAGATGCTTTATCAACCGATATATGATAGAACGTGTCTATTGTAACATTGTCAGAACTTATTGAAGGATAGGTTTTTTATTTCCTCATCCAAACTCAGAATGTCGTTCCTAATTATTAAATCTTACCCAAGTATTTATGTTTTTGATCTTATTTTACTATAATGCAAAAATAATGGCAGCATATGAAATAAGCATATGTTCTATCTTGATTATCATTAACCGGGCACCATCTTCCTAAATATATGTTCTCTGTAACGGGTACTGGTAAGAGCAGCAAATGAATAATTCCACAGGCAATATGTCACGCCCGCTACAAGCTGCTGCATTTAAACCACAATTTCAATGCTCATGACCAGAAGTTCCTTCAGTTCCATAGACACGCTTTCAACATCATTGCAAACGTAATTATCATATTGTCGAGTTGCTTATGCTCTTGCAGCATTACCACCGTCACATACGTAGATTGTGATGTCAATGCAGTTGTAACTTTTCTTTTGCTCGACAAACTAGTCATATGGTTGACGTTCAGGTATCCTTTATGACAATCACACCGAGCATCGTGAATACAGCTTATCACGATGACAAGGAGCCTGCCTCCATTAAACATTATCTTGTATCCGTCGATACTCGTATGGGAGTGATTACGGTGCAGACAATCAACCGTTCGATTCGAGCTAAAATTGGTACGGGATGACAAAACGACTGGAAGCGAGGGGAAACACATTACGATACCAGTCAACAGTCGATAGCACAAGTCAAAATATTGACTTGCAATCAACCGGAAAGTAGATATCAGGTTACACTAGCCGCCATGGTACATCTCGCCAACGTCCTAAAAACAAACTATATATCTCGCATTTATTACCGCCCAAATGAACACTCGGTGCTACTGCAATTACATAATTCAATGAGAGATTCTGTTCTCATTGTCATTGCTACTTGTTGAGAACAACGACTTTCACACGACATGCCTGTAAAACTTAACACCATTACAGCGCATTCGCATAGATCATTAAGCATTTGGGTGTTTTTCTTGGGAAATTCTAAAAAGTAAAAACAAACATATATTGGACTTATTTGTTCTGTCCATGTCGTTTCAACATACAGCACATAGTTGATTTCTGAGCTCATTTCTTACCAATTGACATATATACCTCCCACCCAACAACAACACCCTCCCACCCCCCCCCCCCACCACTCTCCTCCATGCCCATTGTAACATTTATTAAATCATTGCTGTGGATGCACGGTAGAGCCTATTACATTCCATTTGTTCTAGTCATTAAATATGACATATGCCGGTACCTGGAGCAGCAGTGCAAAATATTTTTAAAACAAGGTACATTGCAGCTCTTGTTTTCTAGGAGCGGGAAATATACATCCAATACCTTTTTATCAACGCAAGTTAATTCACAGTGGGTGAAATAAAAAACATTTAGGATTGTTATGCACAATATATAACAAGCTCTCCTTGTCGCATACATCTCTTTAATGGTCTTTCATTTGACATCAAGCGATTTAGCTCTAAACGCTGTGTAGTTAATGAGGCCGGGTGGCTGACGTGAGGTTCTTTCCGGCATCATATCATAAAAGTAAGGATTCTGCGAGTTTAATGGAGAGATTTCATGCGAAGAGGACAGCCACAGTTAATCAAACACCACATTCGTCCTGCAATATGGCTGCACTAGATACCAATGGAAACATTCATGGTCATGATCTCTTGGTATGTTTTCTAGCAGCATTGTTGCTTATTTGTATAATAAAACATATTGCCTGCGGTACTTCATCCGTACAGTTTCAACCGTTCAGCGTGCGTTGGGCCGCCTTGAATTGCAAATCTGTCCGTGCAACAAATTTAAGCTTCAAATAAGGATCAGAAGAAAATGAAGCCAATGAGTCAAAACTGTAGTCCATGTCACTTAGCGGGGCTGTTACACGTTACCTCAACAAAAAGTTGAAAAAATAGTTCGGTGCACGCCAATTTATATACATCATTGATGTTCCATAAACAATTCAACATACGCCAAAATTATATTGCATTCGATCCCATTTGAATTTTGGGTTGCACCTCGAATGCAGTTGTCATGATCTTGCCATAAATCTTTTAAAGCAATAAAAAAACATTCCTTTGCACGTTTTCTTAAAAAAACCCTTTCGCTGTTCAGAATTTAATTTTAAAAACATATTGTGCAAAAGCGATGTACAATCAAGCGTCGTATTTGCTACTAATTCTGGTTTTTCCGGCAATAGGTTAATGCAGTAAAATGTATATGTTTAAGCGTGATAAAAACAAAGCTTTTTATGCGTTTTATGCAGTTACTTTTCTGCTGCGAACAGAACATCTTTTTAAGAACATAATTTGCAAACAATATAAGCCATTTCGGCGAATTAAGTCCATTAACTTGTCCAGTTTCATTTAAAGTACAATTTGGTTATTCGTTCAGAATATTCATACATTGCATGCAGCAATGCCACAATGTTGTATTTACCATATTATAGAGTTATTGGTATTGGCAAAATATAACTGAAATCAACTTGTAGATAACCCCCCCCCCACCCCGATCACGTCCCAACACCAACCTACACACACACACATATACACATACACACATACACATACACACACATGCGCGCACGCACAACTACAATAAATCAGTGGAGTCGATGATATGATTCATTGTCACGAGGAACTTGATGAATGCTGTACCCGCAGCCGCAATTACCAGATGGCTATATTGCCGGAGGTAAACCAAGTTATTTGCTCCTACACAATTGTATGACCTGATTATATCTTCGCTTATAATTAGGCGTTTTTTTCTTAGTTCGAATTATTGGTATTTTTACCCATTAGATCTAAACATTACTGGAGTATCGTTCAAAGCAGGCTTTGCGCGTCACTAATAAGCTGTTGACACCGTGACTGTACTTCTGAACCTAATCATAAAAACTAGCAATAGCATGCAAGTATAATTTGTATTAAAATATTCATGTGATTTTGCGTACCTACTCGTGGTAGAAACAGACAGGGCGCCAAGGCTTTGACAGTTCGTTATTACAGCAACAAATTATCATTTTATCTAACAAATTGATGCCCCTGATAATTATATTTGTTGAATAATATTTCCTAGTCTATCTCATACATATGATTTCGAACTTTAGATTTGGTTTTATATCAATACTTTATATCTCGCTTTGCGATTCCTTGTGGCGCTGCGTTAACTGAGTGACTAAGCTTATTAATAGGGTAATTGAATTGACGTATTTAAATCATTATATTAATATAGATACACAAATATTGGCTTCTTCGCATTATTTTAACTATTTTTTATTAAGCCGCACCCATATATAGCGGGAGTATGAAGCACAAAATAGGCATACTCTTTGTCAATGCAATATACAATATATAGCCATATATGTCTTCTATACTCATCATAATGATGGGAACTTAAAATGACAGCCCGCTTCAAGACCACAAGTCACAAGCCCATTACCATATGTCACAGTTTAATGGCATCCAATCTAAGTCAAGCTGATTCTAGTTCAATCGCTATTTTTTTCACGTCATGTCTCTGATCCCATAAAAGTATATTGGTTCTTGGAAGAGAACAAAGTTTGAGGTATATATTTCATCTTTGTTTATGAACGTTCTCTGCTAACGTTACACTAGATTTGGGTTGACTGTACGTCAAACTATAACAGTAATGCAGTTATACTGTTATACGGCCTGATAACATTGCGTGCCTCTTGGTTACATATTTGTGTCAAGAATTTGTTGTGGCTTTTGCATTGGCATATGCAGGTCACATAATTCACATTTGCAGGTAACTGTATGGTTTCACAGCTATATATATGTCAATATAAAAAGTGCAGACACGTAATATTTCTCAACGAAAGATATATGACGTCTTTATTTATCATAAAGAAAGGAAGGCAAGATGCTTGGCCGCCTCCACCAGTCACTAACCTGTCAAAATACCTCCGAGGGGAAGGATTTTCTTCTTTTCCCTTTTCTACTTGATAGATATCCATTTATGTGTGGCCATGCCGCTGATCCCAAGTCGTTATTTACACAAGACGAAGTGGCTTTAGGTGCCGCGATATTCGCAACACCAGTCATGGTACAAGCGCCAGCTTGTCGGTCAGTCCGAACATTATAGCTATGTTTCTGCTTTTATAATAATGATTTGATATGAAATTGGTCAATAAGTTTTATGCGAACGATACAGTATACAATCGACAAAATATGCTCTGCTATTTTATTAGAAAGTACCGAAAGAGAGAAGTAATGGCACCATAATTGACAATCAATTGGTGAAACTAGTGTCTTACCGAGTGCTGCAGAATACTTGAGAGTAAATTCAATCAATAATATCGAAGCCGTGATAAAGAATATGCTATCGTTGAGGTCATAATATGCAACAATATGACTGATGGGTGGTTGATTCTACCGAATAACCGTTCATGATAATATTTCCCTCTAGCGCATATTTACAGGCATATTCGAATTGAAGCTAACGGAAGCTTTTTCCTTAGCGGTTTTTTGTTGCGTGTCCAAAATAAAACACATGGTCAATAGCATCGCTGTTGATGGGCGGAAAGGGAAAAAATAGTCCATATTTGTACATCCGGCAGGCATCCTTGATTAGCATTCGGTTTGTTTTAACCTTTTCGGTCTCTGTGTAGCACAGGTTATATTGCAATATGTCTTCAAAGGCATTAGCTCAGAGGATATTTGTCAAGCTGTGTTAAGTGCTACACGTCCGCAGCGTGTACATTAAATGATGTGGTAGGTTCCGAAATATCCAGCATAGCATTTATTGTATGCAGTTTGCCGTAAAATTCTTTCGATGGTCCCCGGGGGGATAATGTGGCGATTTTGTCCATGCTTTCTTCCACAATCGATTTGGGTAAGCGCTTCCCAAGACAAATATGTTTAAAGTATTGCAGGATAGCTACTGCTAGTGTTAACAAATTATTTATTAGTTACACCTGACACACGCTAAACCAAGTCGGACTGAGTTTGAATATGAGATAAATGTTGAGAAAGCTCTTAATCATTTCCGAAAAGACTATTTACGCTTTACTGGTACGATATTTTTCTTTGGCAACAGAAACAAGCAGCTTCACTGCATATAATGAGCATCCTAGTCATAACATCAAGTAGTTCCAACTGCTCCTTCAAAACATGTCTGTCTGCCATACATTAGTTAAAATCGTGTAGACATCATGCGGCGTGGACTGTTTTAGTCAGGCCCCTTGTACTAAATCAATAACAATACACGGTGCTTCTGTTTAGAGCAATGTCACGTCCCACGATGACATTACCTTTCCCAGGGTTGCTTCCTTCACTTAACGCACGACTTATTCATTTTTCATCACGGGTATCATAAGTTAAGTTTGCATGTGAATAACGCGAGGCGTTTGGTGATGTATCTTTATAACATTTGATTTAGGGTCAAGTTACATGCTCTGTGCCATGCAAATGTACTCTGATAACCTAATTTCAAACAATTTCAAAGACTGCCCAAGTGTCTTTTACACTTAGTTTAGCTAGTTATTCGACATATCTGTAGGATAGTGTCTCACATTCCACAGCTACTAGAGAAGGTATCAATAAATCGAACATCCATGTCACCGAACAGGGTAATGGTGCATTGGCACTTTGTTCCAGATTGGACAAAAGAGACCAATAAGTCCATGCTTAGCACAGGTGTTCAGCCAATGTGTATGTGCGTTACGACGGCTCCTCTCACGAGGGTTATTTCTATCGATCCTATATGGTGGGTGCCCGCGACACGTCATGTTAACAGTAGTTCCAAACACTCGCAGTAGCATAGATGTTTAATTACCAGGTTCGGCTGCTGAGTCGAGTTATCATTCATCAAGCGCTAAAGTTGTACAATATAATCGATAGCGTCCTTGTTATGGTGGGCTTAGGCTATTGCACATCGACTAGACAATTTCCAAATCACACCTAAACTTAATGTTAAATGATAAATTATCTCTAACGAAACGGTTGATGCAGTTAATGCGATCCGGACGTGCCTGCAACCTCTTATACACATGATTGGAAACATTTTGCATCCTTAGAGGTGGAATTGCCAAAAAGGCTCCTTACCATGCAACGCGTGAGTTAAATCAATAGCTTGCAATGCAGTGAGAGCTAAGAGGCAACTATATCAGGAATGTACAGCATATTGTGTAAGTTTTATTGCAAAGTACTATTTTCAAATACTGAGTAGTAATTAATGGTTTCATTACACCTGTGAGGTTTATGATCTTTAGATGTGTATAATTTCTATCGATAAATTACTTGCGCTTCCTAGCTAATGCTTTTAGACACCAAACACGGCGATTGCGATTGTGTTGATGAGCCATATGCTTCACTTTCTCGACCGGAAAGGAGAGCTACACTTTCTACGCTTCATGTGTGGTTACTAATGTATTCATAGCAATTGTGCCAAAACCGTGATGAATGTGTCAATCACAAGCAAATTGAATTCAGCTTCTAAATTAGCACGCTCACAGGTTCATTTTCTTGCGTATCATAGGACTGAAAGGAGTATACTGGAACTGGCAGGTTAGGTCACATCGGCAGCAGCTTCGACAAAATTGCAGCATTTATAATCCCTTGGTAACAGGCCCTAAAGAGCTCGTTAGTACCTGCCGCTCCACATAATGTGCCGCTTAACATTTGCTGTTGGTGATTCCATGCCGCGAAGGGTGCCTAGGTTAACTAAGAGCTGAACGACTAGTGGCCAAGCTCAAAAGCCATAAACGTTCCAGGAAGCTGTTAATTTAGGTCATATGGATGTTTGTCGGCGGGACAGTTTTGCTGTAAATACGTACTATTTATTGCCTGCACATTTCATGGTAAGCATTTTATAAGGTTTGATCACTTTACTTTTGAAGCCGTTTACGACAGAACATTTTTCAGACAAAAGAGATACTTTCAATCGATTGAATTAATTCACAGCTGTGGCTTTTAAGCGAATGCTATTTAAATAGCGTTTCACAGCTCCGAAGGGAAGTTATAAACAAGACTCGTAGCAAGGTCGTAATGATATTGTGCAGACCTTTTCAGCTGAACCAGTAGGACACCGCATGTTCTGCGATTATAATACCGATCTTGGTACCCAAACACTCAGTGCTTCCAATTAGCGGTGTCATTGGTGCGCTGTTTGCTGTAGCGCACTTTAATAAACGTGGTAAAGTAGTTTGCCAGATTGGTTCTAATATGGGTTATCAAAGATTGCCTATAAACAATGAAATTTGAAAATAACGGCCTTACTACTGACGTCGATATAACCATTGGCATATGGTGCGAAGACAGTTACATATGCTTCTGCAGCACCATAGCTGCCACAGTGTACAATATAATGCACGGATAAACAAACAACAGTACATCACGTGCTTTATTACAACAAGTATAAGGGTAGAAACTTATCGTTTGTTGCGTCGTAACATCACTGTGTAACTGCTATGATGGATTTTATATGATCCTCCATGAATGTTTGCGCATATGTTGTTAAATATATTTAGCAAGAGCAAATTACATTAGCTACAGTTATATAGATGTATAGGTTTTTTATTATGTATTTTACATCACTAAGCCTGCCCATGGATTCATCATTTCAAATAAAACAGGTTCGCACAAGCACTCGTTTGACTAAAAGATCAAGTAATTTCGTTTACAAGGGCCACCTGTTTGTCCATATGTTCAAACTACATGTCTTACACATGCAATCACTTCAACACCCCGAGCCCTGCATGATATTTGGTTTCACGGCCACGTTGTTGGCCAAACTGAATGCATCTTTGCAATGGAATGCAACGGTTCCGCTAGGCTGCTAATTAGGTGGTCTAACAGTGATCACGGAATAGGAATGCGCAACAACACCTTCTGTAGGTGTATATGTAGTTAATAAACAGCCCACCAATTGATAGAGTTTACTAACCGCAGTTACCAACGTGATTAGTAGACTTTTACTAAGTTATGGCAAGGTTGAGGGATAAATAGTTAATGGCCAGGTGAATTGCCAGAACGATTAGAGGCATTACAATTTTTATGATTTTATCGGTCAGATTCAACCTCAGATTAAGGAATGTTTTAGTTTATTCGGTTGCGTGACTATGAAATTAGTAAGTAAGATCTACAAGACGTATTAACCATCAAATCATGTCGTGCTAATCAAGCATTGCTTCCGCTAACATAAGAGTCCTTTTTTTCCTATAGATTAGCGCTTAAACAAAATGTGTTCTAAACTTAAGCAACATATTTAACTTACCCAATTATGATATATACCAATCTAATATCTGCCTTATATATGTGGTAGTAAAAAGATTATCATTATCGGATACTAAATAGAATATAAATGGGAAGTAAACCTACCGAACCATAAACTTCCAAGAGACGAACCGCTGTCGGTTTAGTAAAGGTTCTTAGGTCGTTGAGGCGTTTTAGGTTGGTGAACGATGATCAAACAAGCAAACTGTAAATAGGCACTGCGCGGGTCATGCATTCCTTGATATAGGCATTTACATGTACTAGAATAACGATGGTTGCTGTTGTTATTTACAACACAGGGGTCACTTTCACAAATTGTTGAAATCTCGAGCAAGGCTTAAGCCAATCAAAATTGTGTAGAAGTTGGTCTCTTGTGAGCGACATTAAAACCCAATTGTAATGGGACATTATGTTCGCTGGATGGAGCGCGCGTATTTAAGTGCTTTCGGGAAAGCTCCGTCAGAGACTTGCAAAATAGCTTACGGAAGCACAGTCCCACCCTTGAGTTAATGGCTGCTGACGCGCGTTCACTTCAAATGTCTGTATGGATGTTAATTTAAACGAGGTGCATTGCTCCTTCCATCCAAAAGCAGCTAACATGAGGCATTCAGAGACCGGCAAATGCTCATTAAAGAGATGCATGGTTTGACTTCATTATTACCAGCGCATCCTGTTTGCAAACTACATACACTCCAGCACGGGGTTTGTCTTAGGGAGGGAATATTATGATTATGCAAGGAATAGGACCGCAGATGTTCGGTTCCCGACGCCATGCATCTTAGCGCCATGTTGCTTGATCCACGAAGAGCGAGTGCCTCAGCACACAAAAGCATGGCACCATGACCTGAACACCTGTTTAGGTAACAATCTTTTGAACAAGTTCAAGCTTATGGGCACTGAACACATATACTTAAAATACTGTATATAAAAATTCACTGTTTCAATAATGGTGCAGCATACTCAACACGATTGCAATAACCTTATATTGTATTCGTCGTTGATCAGTTTGGGACGTCTGAGATATCCAGCAATTCTCTAATTTAGGCTGGGGTATTTCACCCTTATGGTACCCGGCCTTTGCAAAATGTTGGCTTATGAGCGCCCTATATTTGCGCCATTAGTGTCTGTTCATAGGCATTTAAATCAGGCATGCTTTAGAGGCCGTAAAGCTAAATTATCCAATAGCCATGATCATGTATTATAGACCCACTCGAAATGCATTCCCTCCATTAATGATTCGAGTCTTTCAGTGATATATGTCTACAAAATACGGAGAATCGAGATTGTCGTCTAAGTATAATGCGCGATGTGTACTATGTCCAAATCGTTCTAAGCCAACGAATGAAGTTACAGATACTTTCCCTTATTGAAATGTCGTCACCATCAATGGCAGGGAAAAAGTCAAAAAGCCATTTTATTAATACATGTGGGACACCTTGAATAACATTAAGAGCCACCATTTACTTAATGTAGAACAGCTCACTATAAACTACTTTGTTACATCATGTTGTTTGCGGCGCAACAACATACATTGTTGCTGATCATATACTTAGTTAATGCGCTGACAAGCAATGTCCGTTACACTCTCAACTTAATTGAGTTCATTGACGGGAATACCATCACTTTTGCATTCTATTCAATCGTAGTTACTTTATTTTGTACAATATGAGCAGGTAAATCGCATTTATTTTGTCGTATTTCAGACGCGCCAATCAATGATACGCGGCGACCACAGAGATTATTTTAACCCTATAAGTAATCTTGATGAATTATATTCTGGGTACCGAAGGTATATGTTTGATCTTCCTGTACTATTTTTTTATGTATTATATTGAGCATCAGCGCTGGCCACACCGTTTCACGGATCGCTCCAGATTGCGTTTTAGAGCATTGGCTATAATTTCCATTACTCATCGCTATTTACGCTTTGCGAGGTCATAAGCTGCGTCCCTCTTATGAACTATTGACAACAACCCTTAAAAGGTATCCTTTACATTGACAATAGACTCTCATTTATATTTTGTGTACCAAAATGGGTGTTCCAAAATAGTTCGGGTATAAGGGACATGTAAAAAACCAACTATTTTGGACCATAGCAAAAAACCAACTATTTTGGGACATAACAAAAAACCGACCATTTTGGAACATCACAAAAAACCAACTATTTTGGTACATAAAAAAACAAATCATTTTGGGATATCACCAAAAACCTATTATTTTGGCACATAACAGAAACCTAAACGCTCTGGGACACAACAAAAACCAACCATTATGCGACAGTGTGGCGGGAATTAAAAGTTTGCATCTATGCCATGGGGTATGTCTTTCATCCCTGTCTGTATGACGGGTAATCTTAATTTTAAAATGATAATAAGCGATAAAATCAATGTGCACTTAAGGGGCAATGCATGTTTAATTAACGACGATTCATTTATTTCACATTGAAAGAAGTACTATCCAACATAATTCAAACATGGAACAGCAAAGGCTCTATATGTCTGGCGCTTTCGAGTGCGTGGTCAGGAACATGAATAAATATATCTACACCGAGATACGTACACTGTGAAACTGGAAGTCGTACAGGAACTCGTGGGATGGAACGCGCAATATGTGTCGAGAGTCTGAATATGAACTTGACAGGGGTCGGCTTTGTTATCATTGAGAAAACACGAACATAGTTCAGTATCATTCCACATCCTGTCCGAGACCTGTACGCTCCGTCGCTAAGTGATCTTCCATGTTTCAAGCGAGGTTAATCCCAATCTTGCACACACACCGCATAAGGATCATCCTCTGCTACTAATATAACAACACTGAGGTAGTTATAGTAATAGACGATTTATATAAATCCCTCTGGCTCCCACTCTTATGCTCGATATGGTTGTTTGTTTGTCCATGGAGGCGTCTCCGTGGTTCATCATAACGCTTAATCATCCAATGTAGCTCACAGACGGGCATGCTTTTTTTGCTCTAGTTCATAGAAATATACATTAATAACTTAATGATAACCGTACTACCGCTATGTTATCTGTATTATTTCTGATTATATCATCTACTCTCGTAAAACATTCATAGTTCTCCCTAGAGAACAGGTTTCATATGGCCATAATTTGTTTGAAAGGGGTTGGATTTGAAATGCAGGTAACACAACATTAATATCACAGCTATGGAACAAGTAAGACTACTGGTAAACATAATTTTAACATTGAGGCCATGGGTAAACAGTTTAAAAATCGTTATTAACTGTCAAAAGCTATGATCAAATATTATTGCACCATTAACTGGGCATGTGTAATACTGTCTATAAACTATATAGTGATTAAAAAGATCACTTGTATGACAATTATGCATGTTTATTGACATTTCAAGCATCATTAAGAGTTTGTGGCACATCCATTTGGAACCAGCACTGCTCATTACAATTATGCATAGTTAATGGCATTTCAAGCATAATTAAGAGGTGGTACAAGGCCCATTGAAACTTGAGCTGCTCATTCATATTTTTTTCCCAGTAGTGGACTGTCCCATTGGCAGCTGTGACTTAAGAACTTCTTTCTTCCCTGAAACAATCAACATGTACACATATTAAGCAAATTACTTGGCACCACTAATCCAGAGATAACAGTTCTATTATTCAACCAAATGATGTGTGGTTCAGATTGATGGGTCATCCCACAGAATGTTAGGTAGTGTTCCTTGCTGGTACAGCTATAACCTACCGTTTGTCTGATTGAATGGTGTAGAACAACTCCAGGTGTCAAAGTGAGGTTGTGTGTGAGGGTAGTGTCCAATGAATAGTGTCACATGCATTCTGTATATGATGGTGACCATAAATGTTTTACAGACTAAATTGCTGTTGAACACAAGATTGCAGCACCTCAGCAGGTTTTAGATTGACCAGGGCATCTTCAGATAGATGCACCCAAGAGAGATTATTTTAGAGCTACACAGATTGTATATTTATTACAACTTTTGTAATAATCTGTCTGCAGTGTAATGCTGAGAATAGAAGATATAACTTACTGATAAAGCATCAGATAAAGTTACTTAATTATGAAACATTACATGGCAGTGCTGACTAATCTAGAAGCTTAAATAACAATTCAGCCTACAGCACAATTGTGCAACAATTGTATATCATATATGACATCTACCATAAAAGAGATACTGGGAATGATCTTTCTGTCAAATTTATCCTGATTAAAACAATATATTCTAAAGTGTATATACAATACCTGGGAGTAGTTTCCTTAGACTTGGGATCTGAATGTAACTTCTGAAGGCAAGTTGTAGAGCTTGGGTCTGCCTTGTATCCCATTAGAAGTGGTCTGCATGTGCATTGATATATTGTTTTCATATTTTGCTATTAGTTTCTAGTTATAGCAGACTTGTAATGACTTTCATAATATAGCACAGGCCTTTATAGACCATGCAGTGGGTAGTGTCTTGAAATATGAAGGTCACTTAACTAGAATTCATTTATAATGCAAAGAAGCCTTTTGTTGGTTTATACCTTGTCACTAGTTAACAGACCACAGAGGAATGAAAAATACTCACTTGTATCTTTGATGCATGTTCTGCTCGAGACATCCTAATCTGACTCAGAGTCATTAGAAATCAAGTTGTTTTTGTTGGCATCTTTAAGTCTTGGGTCTACAGGGCTTTTTGTTTTAGTCAGACTTGTGGCATAACTGGTACTTGCTTGGGCTGCTGGTTCAGTATCTAATGAACAAAAGCACATACATTTTACAATATGCATTGCAAAATTAATATAATTGACACATTACAGACTATGCATTAATTCAGATGTAAACAATGAGAAACAATGTTTGTATCACCGCATATTTCTGCCATTGCTTCACATTTGTTCATAATTATGTGACCTGCATATTATGTGAGTTTTCAGAACCATCTAATTGATCATTTGATGAAAATCGGACCATTTTCCAAAAATGTTGGTATGGTTGTGGTACAAAATTGAAAAATACTTCATCATACAAGCAAACAAACCGACTGTGTCAAGGCAATCCATTTGTGCCAAGTACACGCCCACTTTAGCTATGGCCAATTCAGGCAGTGTTCTCTGATAGGTTCCTAAGCTAACATCTGACATAGGTACCTATATTAATGAAACATATATGGGTAGATTTTTGGAAATATACATATCTGGTTGGTTCAGAGTAGAATTTCTTCCATATTCATAGTACATGGGCCCAATCATATAATGTTTCCACACTAACTTATAGGATACCTTTCAACGGTCAGATCACATAATTCAAAGCCAAGAAACTTATGTGAGGCCACATCAGCTGTTCAGATGAGAACATTTAATATTATCTACTGTCAAAATACATAATAATCATAGTCATGGTGTTTATAGCACAGATGCTCATTTATTATGCAATTAAATAGTTATGCAATTCTGAGGCTGTTTATTTAATGACTGGTGTTATTTGTATTAGGTGACCCTCTGGTGATATCTGACACTTTCAAGTCTGTATTTGCACCATCAACTTATTCCCTCTTTTGATAGACCATTACATTGGCCATTGCTTGGATAGGCAACAGCCCAATATGTATGTGATGTTGTGAATTCAAATTGATATTTGGTCATAACATCAGACAACCTCTGTACAATTTATATCCAACATCAGAAATATGACTACCCCCAAGTATAGTTTATGTTTGCAATCTGAGGACCCGTTGACTGTTGAGGTCTATCATATTAAGATAATTGGCAATAGTTAAGTTTATGAAACACCAAGTGACAGTGTATAAGCAGCCACTGATATGTGTTGATCAATTTATAAAACCTACCATGCAAATCATGCAGGCCAGTTAAAACCATCAATGGTGCTGCAACGTTAGTTCCTTCAATCACAACTTGCCAAACAGCGCAGTACCATACACATTATGGTTATGTCTGACCATAATGTCCATATAACACAATAGCTATCTTCATGGCTGAAGCCTAGTGAAGGGAGTGAAGGGCAACCATTAACTTTGACAGTGGAGATTCACAACACAAGTTTCCAAGAACATTTGTGGGTTCCCGTTAAGTTAAGAGGCCAGGAGGAAGTTCTTCTCGTTCGCATCTACCGCAGCCCCCGATCCACAGCCCCGATCCACAGCGGACAAAAACACCAGCCTCTCATGCCTACTCTATCAAGCTTCAAAACTGAAGCCCACCCATCTAGTGATAGTCGGTGACTTCAATATGAGAGAGATCGACTGGGATACTTGAGTTGCAAATGAACCAGTAACCCACCACTCCCAACAGTTCCTCAACACTGTCCAAGACATCTTCTTGACTCAGCATGTCTTGAGCCAACCCGCTTTCGCCAAGGTCACAGGCCAAGCATACTGGACCTGATACTTACCGAAGAAGACATCATATCTGCCTTCAAGTATAGCCCCCACCCCTATGGAAAAGCGATCACATATGTCTCAAGTTCAACATCATTTGCTACCCCACGCCAGCAGTCTCCGACCAGCGCCGTTTCAACCTGAATAGGGGGACTACCCCCGGCTCACGGGCATGCTTCAAGCAGTCGACTGGGACACTGAACTCGACTGTCCAAGTGCGCAGGAAGCCTGGACCCGTCTTGCCCAACACTTCGATACCGCCACCACCGAATACATCCCCCGCTCAGCCCCCAAGCGCTCTAGGAAGCAGTTGTACACCACCCCCCGAGGTCGATCGTATGCGGAAAACCAAGAAAGCCCTCTGGCACACATATTGTGAGTCCCATAACTAATCTGACCATGTTAGCTACAAAAAGGTCAGAAATGCACTGCGATCGCTCTCCCGTCGACTTCGAACGCCGTATTGTTGATGACGCGAAACACAACCCAAAGTCCATCTGGACCGCCCACCAATACGACCTTCCGTCCGACCCCTGATCCTTCCCCCGGGCATGCCTCCAGCAGTTGTTTATAGTCTAAACGCCCAGATTGGACCTACAGGCTCTAGGCTAGCCTTATTCCCAACATATTACTATTACTATTAATCGTTAAAATTATTAGGTTGATGTTTCATAGTCAAGTTCTCTTTGCATTTACATATCACCGAACAGTCTTAGCTATAATAGCCAAACAAGTCTGTCAAACAACAATTTGCTTTTCAACCATCCAACAGTATTGAAACGAATGCTGCTTAGGCCTAAATTGTCGATCAGCTGATAGCGGTCGTTCTGTCAAAGGAATTGGGTCATGGGTATAAATTCGGTCAGGGAAGGGGTAAAAGGCGGATTGGGTAATACAGAACCCGCAGTAATAGAGATGGTATATTATTTTACCGACATAGCTTCTTTTCCGTCCATGTCAGAATGTATTTGTTGGGAAATCCGTATTTAACACCAATTTTCCATGCTTTCCGCGAAGTCACGAGGAAGCAGTCTAATGTAGAGTTATTGTTTACGAGTTTCGTAATTTATGAAATGTCATTATTAGCCGAAATACTGTAACAATCGTATCATTCTTATCCAGGGCTGTGATAAAATAAGTTAAATTTAATTCTAATGATCATTATTTATCAGATTGGCAATTTTATGTAACTTGACTTTGATAATCGCCTGCTAGTTGTTCGCTCTATATTTCGCCGATCTGTCGTTCATCTGGGGTCAAAGTTCGAAGACAGATTATCATGGCTAGGGTCAAAGAGTGAATTTGGTAGCTTCGATCGTAGGAATGGGTTTTTATATCAAGTGTTTTGTTATTATATTGTATTCAATGATCCAAAAGTGTTGAATACTGTGTGAATAATGTATATTTGGCAGTTTGTCAAGAAGGTACTTGACTTTTACGGTCGCACTTGATGATTTTGGTCACATGACCATACAGAAAGTAAACAAGGCGGGGTCATAAGACCGCATATGTAGACTACGTGAGTTCCATGGATGGATCAGGGGTTATTGAATGAAGTATTATACGGGAAATCATTATAAAAGCTTCTGCAGTACTGACCAGCAATATCTTTTGTCCGGCATCACTCATGGATTCCCTATTATTAATGACATGCCCCATCACCAGGTAAACACCAATAACTACAAATCCGCCCTTGCAGCACATCCCGAGGTAAAGAAACATATACTACGAGAAATGGCATTCAATCGACACCTCCGACTGCACCCTCAGCCTCCCGCTCGACAAGGCACAGGCCTTCAAACAACTTCTGCAGCAATTTCGCACAAAACGCCCGCCTCTCTAAAGCGGTTGCAAATAGCTCTTTCGAACTAAGTACGGGAGTATGCACTCCCTCTTAGACAAGGTGATTAATAGAACCTGACGTTGGTCTTTTGGGCTAGTTGCAAAGCCTCGCCGGCAAACTCCAATGGGCTACGCACGTCGTTCATGGCGGTAGGATTTACCTGCAACGCGTGCTTGCTACCATACGCAAGCTAATAAACCCCTCACACAAAGCACGAAGCTGAAATAAATAAAAATGTTGACCTAGCTCATACATTGTTATCATAATAATGTGAACCACATTTAATATGCTTACAACTGCAGAAAACGTCAAATGTTCTAGTGTAGACTTGAGGCAATAAAACCTGGGGAATGGGGAACACTGTTAGTGATAAATGAAATAATAAGTTACCATTCTTTTCCCATACGACATGATGACTTATCTGTCAGACCTGCAAAATGAATATTGAAGAAATTGTATTAACACTATGTCCCACCTGCGAAGTTTGGACACATAAGCTCATTCAATCAAATTGCACACTTGACCATTTAAACTCAAATCTGCACCACAGTGCTAGACTTTGTTTGAAATTTGGGGATCCGACGGAGTACATGTGACCTAATTTGTATTACCATCGGACATTAATTGACGGTTTTATAGGCGCTCAAAATATTCATGAAACTTATGTAGTCATTCGGACCGATACCACGATTTTTTGACCTGAGGTAAGGACAAACGCGGCGCCGATCTCGTTTGGACAGGGCTCTTTTTGGGCCGTTTGGTAGTCTCATGTAAATGACCACTGACAACAAACGATGCAATGATACATTTTGTTCTTTTAATATATCGAGACCATAAAAGTTGTCGATTGTGCCGCTTAAACACCGGATAACTCTCCGAAACTCGATTAGATTATCCCCACATCCCGAGAAACAGTGGAGGTGAATCCGCCGCTCTCTGGGCACCTGACCAAGCAGCTGATACAGGACACAGCAATATGTCTCTGTGTCGTCATCTCCCTTCATTCCCCGGATGTGCAAAACCAGCACATGCCGGGGCTCCAGGAGGGATAGCACGTGGAGTAGGGCATGTTGCTGTGTCCCCCATTTAGCAGGGAGGACTGAATGGTCTACGCCAACCTCCCCAAGGCCGACAACTTCGGACCGTTTGAGAAAGCTGGACATCACCTGCATTTGGTCCGATGTTAACTTCGCTGCGTGCTTGGGGTGGAGACCAATCGCGACCCTCTCTTTTTGCTGCCCCAGGTCGATAATTTTATCGACACTGGGATAAGTGGCATGGTCGCAATAGTTGGCCACATCACCCCCAACCACGACAGCGATTGCAGACTGGGGTTTGGCAGTGATGAACAACTTACGTGGCCCGGAATTCCGTGAAAGGCCCAGGGAAGTCAGGGCCCTGTCCATGTGGAAATGGGAATCGAAGGCCATGGGTAGCTGAGGGTCCGTTTTTAGCAGACTTCTGCCCCGCCCCGCTCCCCTCGATCCTACCACAGCAGAAGGTAAGCAGGCTTGAGAAATTACAATATGGCCGGAGCACCCCCAACTACGACAGCAAAGGCAGACTGGGGTATGGCAGCCATGAACAACTTACGTGGCCCGGAATTCTGTGGAATGCCCAGGGAAGTCAGGGCCCTGTCCATGTGGAAGTGGGAATCGAAGGCCACGGATAGCTGAGGTTCCGGTTTAGCAGACTTCTGTCCCGCTCCGCTCCCCTCGATCCTATCACAAGGTTCAGGCCGACGGCTCCCTTTCATTGGATCCGAGCTGAGACAACAGAGACATCGGAGGTTGCCAGTGGAGGAGGACCGCGGGCGAATTTGGGGGCCTTAGACAGAAGCTATGAGGAACCGGATCCTCATGGACCCGACAGAACTCCCCCATTGCTTCCTTCAATAATCCTGTGGGTTCCCTCAGGCTTTGGCATCCAAAGCCGCCTAACCCCTCTGCGAGACGGTCCAAAGTTTTTAAGTCTCGGCCCGGTCCCAGCATGTAGTTGGCGATTACATGGAGGACAGACAATCGCTGCCTTGTTACATCCAGGTGGTCCAGGCCTTCATTGAAAACCTCCAGGACTTGCGTCGTCGGAGACCCGGACGAATCCCCACACCCAGGAATGGGACATCTAGGTGTGGACTTCCCCTTGTGGCCGTCCATGTTCCCTCGGGGCGTACCGCCTACAGCCCCCTGGGACCGACCCTGCACAACCTGGGGTCGTGAGTTGGCTGTTGATTGGGGGGTAGGGGTCGTTGCCGATGGTCATGGGGTTATGTGCCTCCCTCGGCTTGGATGACCCTGCAACCCCCGTTTGCCGCTTGACAGGCAACGTGATTGTCAGCACTTGTACTGCAGTTGCCTGCGCGGCTGGCTGTTTTCGACCACGTGCCTTTGCCTTCCTTGCACCTCGGAATCTCCTACCCGCCCGCTTGGTCTTATCTTTGGAAGGGGTCCTTACATTTGAACCAGCCAAAGCATCGGCGACGCCTGAGCCTTCGATACATTCCACCCCTCTACGTAGAGGACATGAATGCCCATACCAGTGGCAGGGGTAGGGTTACTAAGCGGGGAACCTGGAAGATTGAAATCCTCCCCCCTACCTAACAATTGACCCAGGATGGATACAGGTTCGGAATCTGAGCATTCCTCTGTATGTTCCAGCTCAATTGACGACGTTGACGCCTCTGCTCCAGTGCCTACCCATAGCTGGGGTGACCTTTTTTCCAGAGGCTCCAAACATGGGCACTAAGCCTGGCCCGGCTGAGTCAGGGGTGGCTGCGGCCCATGCTCCTCCCTGAACTAGCTACACTTGATTTACAGCGCCCACATTCAACTCCACCGGTCCCACAACGAATCCGGCCATAGCCATGTCTCTACCAACCTGACATCCCTGACCTCTCGCGGCTGTAGGCTTACCTGGCGGAAAACACGGTCAGACATAATCGTGACTTCTTTAGCGGTATCGACTACGGAATCTACAGTCATACCACCGATCTGCACAGGCAGGGTAAACTGAGACGCGGATAGGAGTTGGGACACCTAAAAGCTTTCATTGGTCACCGTACTACTGGCCAACTCTGTCGCCGGTCCCCCAACCCGTTGTGCATCATGAGGTCCCCTGTAGTTGGCCAATGGTCTCGATTGTGGTGACCCAATGGACTGAGGAGCCGAGTCTGCTTCTTTTTTCAACTTGGGTAAGAGGGGGTATTCGTGGTGGGATGGACATTTCTGTGGCGCCAGATGAGCCACCTTTTGCTCGACCTCTTTGCCCTAGACCCTTTCGTGCCGCACTACCTACACCGGCAGTGCTGACATTCTGGGGAGATACTCGAATCCCTATCCTAGGCCCCGTACCAGCCAGAACCTAACCCCAGGCTCTCTACCTCTCACAACACCACAACAACCCCATACAGCCCCACAACCCACACAGACCGGAGGCATTAATGGTGAGGGGATCGACTTAACTAGTCATATTGACTGTCCACCAAACGACTAATGTGTTAGTCAATTTGACTAAAGCAGTTAGTCAAATATTGATTAGTCAAAATGACTAATCTACCTAGTCAAGTAAAGAGTAGTCAAAAACGACTAATCCATTGGTCACTCTGACTATCTTATTAGTCACACTGACTACAGCGTAAGTGAGTAATAACTATTGTCAGACTGACTAGAAGATTTGGTCAGTTTGACTATGATTGAAGGTCAGTTAGACTATGGTCAAGCATAAAATACCTCGTACACCCTGAACAAATACAAACTTATTTGACCAAATAAGTCCTACTGCTTATAAGTTTGTATAAACAAGTCAGACAAAATTGTATGCAAAACAAGAACATTTTATTTCATTCAATCGCATTAATACATAGCCTTGTTAATGCTAGCCGTGATACAAAGGAGTTTGGCATCAATAGGGTCTTTAACCTCTTCTTCGATGGCAAGCATAACTTTCTGGACATAGCGAGAAAGTTTGTTTGGCAGAGTTGGGGCATGGTACATAAAAGACCATGGCTTCTGTTACGTCCACCGCTTCTCCAACAATGTACACATGTATTTCAGCATCCATCAATTCTCCCTCATACAGCAGCAAAGGAGGCAGGCTGTTTATGCTGGTGTTGTGCTGTGTTGCGACATTCTAAAACACATAGGTGACTTATTGTTGCGCCATAGCTCTCATTAGAAATAGTACAAGGTCCACAAATCCTGCCTGAATAAAAGAATGTTATTATTAAAAAGAGACATTGTTACAATTATTGTTTACCTAGTCATTATTTAGCTTGATAATAATACATGATGAAATATAAACCGAAAATTACCTTGAGTGTGCCTTCAAGGATAATGGATTTTGCCTTGAAAAGTATTGGCAGACCGGTGATAACTATAGCTGCATGGGCCACTGGGAGATGGCAATGACACAGACAAAATGGGGTAGATATTGGAATCCATGTTGTAAAGCAACATCAAGTTCAGTATATGATCGGACAAGGTAAAAATAACTAAATAAATAGTAAGAAAATGACACTATTGTAGCTACCAGGAACCTGAAGCACAATATGCGGCAGTTATTTGGCTGGTAGCTGTTGAATATGGTAAACTGGGATTCTTTACCTGCTCTCTTTACTTGGTCCCTTAACAGGTTCATTCTCGACATCATCTCCTTCAGTCTGAAACGGCATATTTTTTGCCGCCTAAGAAGTTCCATAATGCCGCACCCAAAGTGATGGAGACTAGACAGAAGGAGCTTGCCAATGTCGCCACTCTCTACCTTAGGCCCCAGTCTAGTAAATTCTGCATACAGCTGCAACCAACAAAGCCTTAACAGTCATTAATTAATTAATGATTCAGTGCAATTATACAACGGGAAATCAGTTAATAAAATATACACTTCAAACACTATGATACTATTCAAAATCACATATGCTTGTATTAAAATATGGCCCATGTATAATATCTCACCCCTGCTCTTCCCTGCAACCATAGGTGTGGCTCAGTGCACTGAGGCACTGGCATTCCGTCTCGCACAATCTGACTACATCGCAAAGACATAGTTAGGCGCATCTTCTCAGCTACCTTATTTTTGTCAACAGCCCCTCTCTCCTTTGCAAACTCTTTCTGGAGCCACTTCCTGTGGGCCACAATGGTAGAATCGTCTTCACTTTCAGGCTGCTGGGGAAGGTAGTTCTGAGGCACCAAGTCCTCTTTGAAGCCTCAATGCAGGAATCTAGTGATGGCTTCTTTTTAGGTTGCTTGTGGGCCTGCACCTCTTCCAAATCCATTCCGATTCCTTTTCTGGAATTGCACAACTTGTGCTGGATGCTGTTCCGCCAACATTTCTGTAAACAATGATCCTCAGTGATAAACATTCCACTCTTAAATATTCTCAAAACTCTTAATTGTCTCTAACTTTCCATTACATAGTAGTGTACATACTATAAGTTACTAAAGAGCTACTAAGGAATATTAAATATACCAGTGTTAATTATACTTATAGTAATGCTGAAACATAGATAAATAATGTCCATGGGCGTTTCCCGACTTGGTCCCCTGGGGAGTTCTGGGACTCCCTCCTCCCGGGCCATTGGGCATTCCCTTTTGAAGTGCCCCTGTTTCCAACAATGAAAACAGGACCCAACTTCCCTTTTGGGTGACTTGTAGTGGGGGGGGGGACAAACCTTGGGTGCCCCTGGATCTTTCAACTTTTGCAAGGCCCTAGTCGAGTCAGAACCTCGCACTTCAATTGGTTCATCATGCGCGTGAGGTTCTATACTTTGCTGGATTCACTAGGGCCAGTGACCGCTGAAACCCTAGGGGGTACCCCTTCCTCTTCCCTTCCCCGCTTCCGGGACTGCTTACCAAAGCATGCCTGATACTGTTGTTGGTAACCTTTACCAGATCTATTGCTTCGCGGAGGGTTTGAGGGTGCCGCAAAGAGTGAGGTGGGTTGCATCTCGGGATGCTCAGTATATCGAAGATCCGCGTTACCTCTCGCACTCCCGACAAATGGCACTGACGGAGGTGTGAAAGACGGAGGTGGGAACCGCATAATCTTCATGGAACAGGCATCCCAGGGTCGGTTCACCGGCGGGGTGGGGAGCTGCCTACGGGGGAGGGGACGATATTACCCCACATTCCCCTAGGGCTGGCAACAGGATGGCGGTAAGGGGTCCCAAGAACCGCAGCGTGAGGTGGACGGAGTCTTTTCTGACCATGAAAACCGAAAGGAATGCGGGGCAGAGGCATAACGCCCGTCGCCCCCACCTGCAGACACGTCACGGCGGTAGTAGCCCCGGAAATCTCCGACCCCATGAAGCAAAGCGCCGCTGCAAGCCCCAGAGATCCCCCGACTGGGAGGAAGGCGAGACCGCGTCGACACCCGCCAGGCCAGAAGACCCCAAGTTCAACTTGAATTTCGCCGACACTCGCCGACCTTTTAGTAGGCTTCGTTATTGAAGGCTTGCAGTCTAAACACTTGTTGCTGCGTTGCCGCCTCAAAGGCCCGGGCGGTCCGGGGAGACGTGATTTACTCCTCATGGGTGTCATACGCTTTAATGCAACGCCGTCACGTTAACGGCGGTGACGTAAGTTACCACAACATAAAGGAGACTCACCTCAACACATCCGTATGATTATCTCTTCTGTGGGACTAAGAATGAAATGGTACGGTTTATTTAAATACACCATGTATCCAGCTTATTTTCCCAGAGAAATCTCTCAACGCCATATAGCTTCGGCGTCATGGCAACAATCCGCGTCCTTGGGAGATTTCATATTGCGACTTTGTCAAAGGTTGGCGAGTCTAAGTAGGTCGCGTTTTTTAAGTTAGTCGATATAGAATTAACCTGATTTACAAATTCAATTGGACTGTTGTAGTCATTTGCACGATTAACAGCCATTTGGCGTGTGTGAGTGAAACTGTTGCCATGCTTAAATTACTTTTTAAATAATCTATGTCATATCGTTCAATCTATCAACCCTGCTTTTTGGAACATCCCAATGAACTATTTGACCTGCATTGTTTGGGAAACTCACCTCTTCTCTCCATCCCGTATTTTTTAACAAATAAGGAAGAACTATGTCATGATACTCAGAATACAACAAAGCGGGTGTTATTTGAGGAGCTATTCTTACTATGTAAGTTCGGAGGTCTTAGCGGACTGGATGGGCGGGCGCATGTGCGCTTGTGTCTCTCAGACCGCGTGAGCAGCTTTTGAGTGGGGATCAGCATAATAACGCTGGTAGTGGTTATGTGATATCAATGGCTATAAGTGAGTGGCAGTTTCCCAATATTAGAATTTAGAGGGGTTATGAATAAGTGTGCAAACATTCGTCGATTCTATGAAATCAATAATACTATCACTTACGCTTCCAACTGTAATGGTAGGTTGGGGATAAGAGTTACTTTTGAATCAACATGACACTTTTAGCAGCAAATAAACACATAACCCATTTTATACCATATATGGTGCATACATGACTCATCGATAAGGAAATGATCAAGAATATATATAGTGATAATTCCATATACATCTATATCAGCACTGCCATCAAGGTAAAATGGAACATATTAATTGTTATTAAATAGCTCAGTTTACATATACTTGTTATGTTCCATCCTATCTGCTTAAACAATTTACTCGTTCTAGTTTGCAATTAGAATGAGCTACACAATGATGCAAATTGTATAAAAGTCCGACCCTCCGAACATCTTGGTTTAACGCATTTTTTAAGATGACGATTGAAAATAAAGATTGCGACCTGTATTGCGCATCAAAATGTTGTTTACAAACATACATACATACATACGTTATGACAAACGCGACTAACCAACATAACTTGACTGCACCTAGCTAAAGTAATATACCTCAAACATTGACCAGATTCCATTTATATGACAGATTGAGTATACTACACAATATATCCAATCTATCGAACCAGCGTTGTCATGATTTAGATCAATCACAAAATGTCACAGTGGACGATATTAGAAAGCCAAGGCTAAGAACCCACTTTAGCGACATTATATACTTTTTCTTGCTATCATCTGGTTGACCTGGGTCTAAGTGTCTTAAATAACGCTATAATATATTCAAGAGTTGTGGTTATTGCTTACCAAATCGTAAGATATTCTCGGCCCGCAACGCAACTTTATCTCAAAGCACGAGGTGCCTTACGAATTATCCGACAAACCGAAGCATTTCGGTTTTCTGGGCGAATATATATCATTGGAAAACGTCGAGACCAAATATATATATTTTTTATTCCCTCTATCGAATGTCACGTGTGTAGAATATATTTGTGAAGGAAGTTATTCTAAGCAATATATCAGAAGTTGGGATAATGATATATCGGATAATAACGAGAAACAAGCTGTTAAATGCAGAGTACCAAAATGGTCGTCAGTCCAATATATAAAATTTTTCAAACGTCCCAAACTACCACCTGCGCGATGCAGGGGTTTAAGTC